>BCLK01000308.1:0-332145 GCA_001748405.1 Paraphoma sp. B47-9 | reverse complement strand
CTGCTAATAGAGGCAAAAACATGGCTACGGTTGCTCGAGTTCAAGAAGCAACGAACGCCCAAGGGCAGCCAATCAAACTAGCCGTCGCTTACGACGATACTGTTCACAACGAGGTACAGGTTCTCCTTTTATAGCACCATGGGATCTACTACTTATCACGTCTGCAGTCAAAATACGCCGCCTATCTTCCCGTATATGATACAACGACTAGGTTCCCGCCAACTGCACTGTTCGACTTTGAGGATCGCGGTCACCATGCCGATCCTAGAAAGCAGAATCTGCTATCCAGCAACAACAGTGCCTTGAAGGTTGTGAAGCTTACACCTCGAATTGGCACTGAGATTTCCGGTCTCCAGCTCTCACAACTATCCGCAGCTCAGAAGGATGAGCTCGGGTTGTTGATTGCAGAACGCGGTGTAGTGGTGTTTCGAGACCAAGACTTCAAGGATATTGGTCCGAAGAAGCAGAAAGAGTTTGGGGAATACTTTGGAAGGCTACATGTTCACCCTGTGGGTGCGCATGTCAAGGATCACATCGAGTTCCATTCCATCTACCTTGGAAAAGACAATTTGTACCGGCTGGGCCGCAGCACAAGCAAATTAACGACCACTGGATATCATTCCGATGTTTCATATGAGCATCAGCCGCCTGCCATCACGATTTTGACCCTCGTCCAGGTACCAGAAACTGGCGGTGACACCGGCTGGACCTCACAAGCGGCAGCGTACGAGCGGCTCTCCGAGCCTCTCAAGACCTTTTTGGACGGTCTCCGAGCTGAGCATAGTGGCTTTCCCCAGGCAGAACAGGCAGCGAGAGATGGACATTTTATCCGCAGAGACCCCGTGAAGAGCTGCCACCCCATTGTCCGCGTTCATCCCGTGACAAAGCAGAAAGTCTTGTTTGTTAACCCTGGCTTCACAAAGCGCATCGTGGGTTTGAAGAACGAGGAGAGCGATGCAATTCTGAAGCTACTTTTTCAGGTTTGTGTTTGTTTTGGCAATAAAGCCACTTGCTTTAAGCGTAACTCCAAACTGACATTCTGCAGCATATCTCAGCGAGCCAGGATATACAAGCTCGTGTAAAGTGGGATGATCGAACAGTTGCCCTATGGGACAACCGTGTAACTGCGCATACAGCTATATCGGATTACGTGAATGATGAAGAAGTGGGCTTGCGCCAGGGTTTCCGTATAACCACGCTCGGGGAGGTTCCAGTGGGGGTCAATGGTTTGAAGTCGGAATGGGATTGAAGCTCTCGAAGCACAAAGTGTCCTGTGGTATACAAGATTGGTGTCGTACAGGTCTTTAGATTAAATAATTTGTACTAACCCATCTGTGAGGAGCCGTGAATCTCGTGGAGTATGCTAAGATACACAAATCTTCCTCTTATCATTGTGCTCAGCTGACCTCGTCTCAACTCGCTAGTCCATCAGCTACTGTCGCCCCAGGGTGATCTGAGGCGATCTATTCCCAGTAGGTGGTCCATTCCTTCTCTAGAGCCTTCAACTCGCCTTTGGCCCGTTCCCATTGGGCGCCACTCCTATCCAGACCAATCATCCAGTTCATAATGCTCTTCTTCTCTCTTGCTAGTCTCATCTCGGCTCGCATCCTGTCCACAGCCTTACGCTTGAGATACGTGAAATCGTCCTCTCTGATACTTGTGCTGAGCACTTTGCGCATTCGAGGACTGTATAGGCAGCAACTGGAGCCGATGTCGTAATCCTCAGTCGGGACTAGTTGAATAGACTTGTTGAAGAGACGTGGAATTGAAGAGGAAGTGCTCTTGGACTGGAGAGCAGGCCAGATAAGCTCTTCGTAGCATTCTTCGCAGACGGTGAGCTCAGGAAGTGATGGGATGAAGTGCCATGCCTTCCTGACGAAAGATTTGTCTTTGCTACACTCGCCCTTGAAGGCATGTTCACGCGCCATCTGGATGAACCGATCAATTTTGGGCCTTTCGTCAAGATCTTGGGCTTCTGCATCAAGCTCCACGAGTAAGTCTAGGTACTTGGGAAAGCGTCGCGAGCTCGTACGAAGGCTGCACATATACTTGGCGGGTGCGTTGGCCGTGTACGTGCTTGGCAGCTTGGTGAAGTAGCCACGCATGGTTTGGAACAACGTCTCGATCATCCTCTTGTCGCAGGAGCAGATGGAGAAATTGGCCACATGCACGCCATCTCGTTGATCGGCTATGCCGTACCAAGTAACACGATCGCTGCTGAGCTCTCGGGAGTCGGGACAAGGCCTGTCGACATCCACAATATCGGCCAGAGCATAGAGTAGCTCAAGCGATGGACGTCGTTGCTTGATAGTAAGAAGCCAAGCGAGACGTATCCACGGGCTGCTAAAGTCGCAGAACCTCTCAGTTGGTCGCTCGCCTAAGCGTGATTGCGAGAAGTGTGCGGCGAATGGCGTGTCAGCGAACACTCCGCTGTAGCAGCTGGGGCAGATGTCAAAATTGCGATAACCCTTCAAGCTGTACCAGTCATCGTATTGTTTTGATGGCAGATCTCTTGGACACGATGGAAGCGGTCTATCAATGCCCATGTTGGCAGACCGTCGTCCGCGCGCTTCTCTGCGATCGTCTGTGTCAGCCTGAGACCGCACACTGTTTGATCTGGTACGTCTTGCACACGTCTGGTCATCAGGAGTTGTAATTTTGTTCCTTGCGACGCGATGTGCAATGTCAGTCAAGCGAGGCGAACCGGAAGTCGATGATGCTGCGAGGCGAGGTGATTCAGGGAAGGCCTGTCGGGGAGATGCCACTGTAGAGTGATCGAACTGATAGTGCGATTCTGAGGGCATGAAGACATCTAATGGTCGGTCGTCGACTGGATATGGCAGAGCGGTGGCTGGAGCCCTTGCGGGGGAAGGGCTTTGCACGTCGATGCGAGGATGGAGGACGGGTATTGTCTCGTGTCTGCCGACCCTGGACGGTTGCGTTGACCTGTCTCGGGCGACCACGGGAGGGTATGTGGAATGCCAATCGGCATCTGTGATGGTTGAAGGGCGGGGAGAAGGAGGCCGAACGGTGGCAGGGAATGAGAGAGGCGACGCGGGCCGAGTGTTGCCTCTTGATGCAGGTCGCGAAATTGGGGGAGACTCGCGTATTCGAGGTGGAAGACTGGGAGATGGGACGTGTTGGGAGGGCGAGCTGGGGCGCGAGGGCGTGCGAGAGTTGCCAGGGTAGCTGGATTCGACTGGGTAATGTCCTGACTTATTGCTACCGCCATGCAAAGATGACGATGAGGAACGCGGAGACTCGGGGTATGAGCTGTCTTTGGACGAGCCAGACGAATCGCCCTTGCGGAAAGACGGCGGCACATGTTGCGCAGACTCCCGTCGTCGAGCTTTAGGTGTGGGTTGGGGACCGTAAAGATTTGTCCTCAGGTCGTCCTTCTGAAGGTCACTTTTGACAAAGCTGTATCGCGCTGGTTTTCTCTCCGAAGCGCGAAGGCGCGCCGTATGCTCCGACTCCAGGTCCGAGTCGTCAAAGACTTCGCTTCGAGAGGCTGGCTGCGGAGCGGATGGTGGGATGCCGGCGCTGCGGGGAGTCATGGGCTCGGGAGACAGGAAGTCAGCACGTGGCGTGGGAGCAGTCGATTCCTTGTGCGGTCTCGTGAAGGCGTAGGGTGTCGACACGCGCTCTGTGAAGACAGGCGGGTCCACGCGCTCCATCGTAGTATCGATGGCAGTATCGATGGGCGCCATATTGCCCCGCTCTGCGACGCTCTTCCGCCGGCGGTCCCTGATGCTGCTACTGCTGCCGCTGGCGCTGCCGGATGCGTGAGGCGCGGCATGGTCACCGTCTCTGGAGTCAGACACGAGCACGAAGCGGCGGTCGTCTGGGCTGCCAATCTCCTCGAGCAGCGTCTCTTGGTCAACGGTGCCTCGCGTCGCCACGGGTGGCTCGCCCTCGGGGGCGCTGGGTGGCGTGGACGGTGTGGGCGGGTGGACTTCTCTTGTCAGCGATGCTGGTTCGTCTTCGACGCTCGGTGAGGGCGGCCATGTCCGTTGCTTGCGCGTGCGGGGGCGGGGCTCGTAGGGACTGCTGGAGGCATAGCTGGAGGCATAGCTGGAGGCATAGCTGGAGGCATAGCTGGCGGGCCTCGTGCTGCTCTTCATGGCTGCCAGCGTCTTGTCGCGTCTCGGGTAGGCGTCCGTGTCGCGCGATGATGAGTAGTACGAATCATGGCGCCGGCGTGGGTGGTCGCGGTCGCGGTCGCGGTCGTCGTGAGCAGTGTAAGACATCAACAGTCAGGTGAGTTGGAGGCTGGTCGTGACACAGTGCAAACGACGGACGGACAATGGCGGGCGGGGGTTGTCGAAGGAATACGAGGAAAGGGAAAAGAGAGAGAGAGCACCGTACTGCATAGTACAGTGGTTATTGCGGACATGGGAACAGCTGCATCTAACGCAGAGTGCGCCTCGACGGCGTGCACATCGCGGCTGCTCTCCTGCGCTGCAGTCATGGGTCGGTCGGCACACAAAGGAGCCTTGATTGGCTTGTCCGTGGCCGCCTGGTGCGCAGACCGCTGGTTCGCACATCACTGCTCATCTGCAAAGTCTCTGGACCACGACATTGTGACTGCAGTGCTGTGGACATGCTCGCTGTGTTCGAGTGCGGGATCCTCCGGACAAGCGGTAAGCGGCCATGCACAGCCACTCAAAATGCCTACAACGCGCCTCACATCCCATAGACTCGAGCCGCATACCCGGTCAACGTCTACCGCCATGTCAGCTGCGAGACCTTCAACACCACGGGACTCGGACCTGGGCTGAGTTGGAAGGGAAAGAGGACGACATGCCTTGCAGCAGCTTATCAGGCGTGCAGGCATCTAATTCTCAGATAAAGGTCTCGCATTGTCATTTGTACGCCTCGAGTAGTTCATTACATTCACCGCTTTGCCACCACTCATCAAATCCCGAGTCAATGAGCTGGTTACTCTGTCTCCGCGAGCCGACTTATATTTTTTACAAGATAATTACCACATCGACTCCTTCGCCGCGCAACCATGTTCATGAGTTTGTTGGTTTGGGTATACTGAACCGGGTATCGAAAAAGGAAAAGACAAATGAGACTGTCGAGAAAAGAGCCAATGAGCGTGCCTTGCCGTCGCAGCATCAATTATAAAACAAACGAGCATGCACCTAGAAGTAGTTGCCTTTGGGGATGGCACAGAATATGCCAACGGCGATACCAGAGATGAGGAGCGCACCGAGAATCGCTTGCAAGAAGATGGTGTCCTGGATCTGGCGTAGAGCAGGCTCTTGAATCCAGACTTCGCGATCAAAGACCTTGCGGACCACGTTGCGCTTCTCATACTTGGCAACCCACGGTTCGTCCTCCCACGAGTTGCTGGATGCATGCGAACTGAATGTGTCCATCGAATCGAGCTTGGTGTCAACACCCTGTGGCTCGTCGTCCGAGGCGAAGAGTTCCCAAGGTCGCAAATGTCGGTGATGCATGCCGTGCAGGACGACGCACATGCCCTTCCACGCCGCGATCAGAGTCGAGATGCCGATGAAGAAGCCAATCATTGACAAGACACGCCAAGCGCGACCGGCAGTGCTCAAAGTGAGAATGATGGCAACCACAATACCAGCAACAATACCAGCGACGCCAAGACCGCGAGCGAAGATGACGCGAGGACGATTGCCGTTGCAGATGGTCCAGCGGATGAAGTTGGGATGGGCTTGGCAGCGGAGTGACCACTCAACCGTGGCCATGACATCCTTGAATGCAGATGGGTGGGTCGTGTTCTGTAGGGCATGCAACAGTGCACCACGCTCTTTGCTTGACAGGTTCAGCTGTCGCGAGCCGCCGTCTGCAATATAGATGGAAATGATGCGGTTAATCTCCTCGCGATAGGGTTGGACGGTAACTATCGAGTATGAGCAGATGGACACTACCAATGCAAAAGATGATTTAGACTCACGAGGCTTCCACTTGAGCCCGGCACTCTCAAACGCACCGTCAGCGCGTTTGGAGTGATCCACTCTGCCAGTGGAAAGGCTGTCATCGTACGAGTCAAACGACTCCCCTCCTTCGCGCCGCTCGACGCTGGTCGGAGTTCGCGGTGGAGTGAAGAAAGGATTGCTGCCGGTCTTCTCGGCCTCGGTAGCTTTGCCGTCGCCAGCAAAATCAGTTCCCTTGAGAATGGCTGCAGCGTCGGCATTGGTGCTCTTGGGACCAGGCTTTGGCTCGCCGTTGGTCTTGTCGCCGGCCCACTCTGGAGACAGCACCTTCTCGCTGGCGGGAAGCTCGCCGAAGCGTTTGCTGTAGTCGCGGTACCAGAGGAAGAACTGCAGATTTTCGGCCGACAACTCGATGTACTTGAGAAAGTTCATGAAGTCGCGGACAGTGCACGGCTAGCCAGCCAGTCAGCATGGTTGGTCGCAGGCTGTGCTCGGGAGCAACATATACTCACGGGACAGACACCACCAGCGATGATGCGGTCAAAAGACAAGGCCTCAGGGATTCCATGGGACATGCCGCTGCTGCCGGAGTGAACCGAGTCATGAATCGACTTCTGCTTAGTTTCGCCCGAGATGGAAGCAGCAGAAGAAGGACGAGAGACGTGCTCCGGACGACGATAGCCGAGAGAATAAACCATGTTGGCGGCAAGGACAACAGTGGCCTGGGAGAGAAGGGACCGCGATGGAGGTGCGCGAGGTAGCGACGACACGGACTGGGCTGCAGCGTGGCAAAGGTGAGGTGAAGAAGGCGCGACGGTGGATCAGCGTCGGCGACCCGAGACGGGCTTGTTATACAATGGCTCCCGTGCACAACAATTGACGGTGAAGGTGGAAAGGGACGGGGCGAACAATGCAGAATGCGGAGGTGAATTGGCGATGAGCTTAGCTGGGCGAGTTGTACGGTGCCAGCGCCACGATCGATGAAGGAAGTATGGACGGGGCGTGGTCCGGTGGAGGCTAATGCTTTATTGGAGTCGTGGAGCAACACTAGGGCTCGAAGAATGGATCCAGACAGAGGCTTTGGACAAACTTGTGCGATACAAACGACAGTCAACCACACAGCGCAAGTCACGCGTGGCTGGTCCAGTATAAGTACTTGGTAGGCCATGGGTGTGGTTCCCATTTGCAGACACGGCACGGCTCCCCTGCTGGCCCTGCCGTGGAGGCATGGCGGCTTGTCGATAGCTGCACATCTGCAGCATGGACGTCAACGCCGGGGTTACACATGGGGGTCCTCGAGGTCGGCGAAGGTGGAGAGGCACAAGTAGTGTGTGCCTAGCCCTAGTCGTGCTAGCGTGGTAGAGCTCCACCAGCTCGTATGGACCCAGCGCCCGCTGCAGATGCGACTCGGCAATCTGGGCAATATGCGTGCCGATCACTCTTTCCGCAACAGGCCTGGGCTGGCCCTTGCAATGCAAATCGCTGCCCTGCCGCCGCCTAGCATCATCTTCTCGAGAGTGTGTGGCGCTGGCGATGCGCTTGTCAAGATTCGCTGGCAGCAGGTGGAAATGAGGACGCGACGAGCACGGTGCGCGTCGTCAACGACTTCAACGCCTTTCTCAACGCTCGCAAGTGCGGTGGGGGTCTACCACCTGCGGTTGCGCTCCGAATTGCGTTTGACTGGCAGTTCAGAAGCAGCACGCCGGCAAGGTGACGTCCTTTCAGACAGCCACAGATGCAGAGATGATGTACGAGTGCGTGAGTGTCCGGACTATCCCTGCAGTGCATCCTGCATGCTGCCGGTAAGGACAGGGCCGAATCCACCATGTCCTTCCAATGAAACGAACCAGCCTGCCTTTGCGTTGTGATTGGTTCTGCTTGGCAGGTTTCCCCATCGCTGGACCTTCTTTTACTACTGTACCATCAGCTCGACACTCTGTCTATGTTCGCGCTCAGTAAACCTTGCGTCTAGTTCAAGCTTTGCCTAAGCTCCACCATCATAGCATGTCCGTCTGTTCACTCACGTCGATTTCACCGCCACTTGGCTCGCAGTAGGTTCGCGGTGGTGAAGGGACGATCCGGCCGCCAGATTTTGACACTTTTCCCGCAAGCGCAGATCGTATGCACCCGCGGGAAAAACAACTTTGCCCCAAACGACATGCCTTTCCAGGTAGCGAAGGCGCCTCCGTCGTAGCGGGCCAGGCCCGTGCCAATCACAAACGTCGCCATTGCCAGCATCTCCCAGCTCGAAATTTCCGACCCGTCTCGTTCCCATCTGCGCAACGTATTTTGGGAATCCGCGGCCTTTCCATGTGAGGATGACTAGGATATGGAAATTAACCACCTGGCCGAAACCAGGCGATGCACTACAGTACCATCTATGACTAGATAGCTTCGCGCGAGGAGAGTCAGAAAAGTTTATTCTGAACACATGCGCACAGCTCTGAAAAGCATTTCCTCTTGTGTCCAGGACGCTACAGCCTAGGTACGACGAAGCACCACGTGCTAGCGTGCTTTGACACAAAGACCCTCGGCTCGAGGTGTCAGATCCTCTGCGTGACACCTCAAGTGGCATTCAGCTTCTGCGCCAAGCAGTGCAACCATGCACTAGTCTGAACCACGAACCTCTTTCTCCAGAGAAATTTGCTGTCCCGGCGAACCATAGTGGCGTCCACTAGCAAACGCCGAAACTTCTCAGCCGGCTCGAGCTGTCTCTGTCTAAACAAGCGCATTGATTTCAGGGGCTTGTCTCTGGATTCTGGAAGACACGAGCTGCAGTCATGGCTGTACGCGAGTCAACACCAGATGCGTCCATCGCAACTTCGCTGACCTCCAACACTCGCCACCAAGCGAGAGGTGGAGCTCTGCGCCCGCGCATCCCCGCACCTCCGGTGTTTTTTCCGACGCATTCTACGATTGGAGATCGACCTGATTGAGAACGAATCACGACACATTTCGTGTCGATTCTGAGCCTAACTTAGATTAACAGGTTTACCGTGCCAGAGGCGGTAGACCGATTATTCACTCATGCTATGGATCACACGCAACAATCCCAGCTTGAGCTGACCATACAAGGATGTGTCAATGTATTCTCAGCCTTCCTCCTCCGCGCTGTATGTATTGGAGCTATCGTTTCAGCCGCACAGATAACACCGCCTGCTAATGAGGCAAATGGCAGGGCCCCAGACGGAACGTATCCAGGGCAGGCGGACGAGCCGTCAAACTGCGGTTACCCCGTAGCGGCGGCAAATGCAGATTCCTTCTCAGCTTGATGTTGCAGCCATCCCATATTATCTCTCTCGAAGGGAAACAGCTCATCTTCAGGTTAGACAGGAGAGTCTATCAAGGTACATAGGTACATAGCGACCTGCAAGCATTGTCCGCAAAAGTAACTATACCTCCAATAACACCTGTACAATTGGCTATGGAGCTGTGTCCTATCTCCTTCCCCCCACTTGTGATATCCTGCTCGGTTGCCAATGAGGGCTCAAATTGGTGGCTCGAGTCTGACACCACCAACGATAGATCGAGTAATTCGGCGAATCTACACGAGGTCTACCAAGATTAGCTCCACTGCTTACGGCCCACTGCGCCTTTGCAGCTCCGGTGGGACAACAGATTGAACTAAGACTATGAACTAGGCATGCGAGATCTTTTCTCTGGATTGCATTTCCGAAGGAAATGCATAAGATTCCCACGCAAGCGCCCCCGCATCCTAGCCTTTCTTCACTGCATCCTCTTTCGCCACGCGCGCCGCAGTGTTTCCAATGTGATGGCTTACCTAGAGCATCGGGCGAACGAACGTACAAGCTCGATGACAAGCCGTTCGATCTGTTCTTTGGAGCTAATATCAATATCCGCGTCTGCACTGCGACTTTTGTTGCTTATAGAGCAGCTAAAGCCTCAAGTCCTAATGATTTAGAGACGGCAGCGCCAACGATCCCTTGGGCACAAGAAGAGCATTAGACTAGATTACGACGGCGATGGCTCTGATGGCGAGGTAGCGCTAAGATGGGAGAGACCTAAGACGAAAGCTGTATGTTACTGAGAGAATTGGTGGCGATAAATGCTGGGGAATGGGTCTGCTTGGCCTCCAATAAAGCCGATCTGGGAACCCGCAAGAGCTTGACGGGCGCGAAGGTAATCGCAGATGTACATGCCCAGTCAGGACCGCGAACAAGACCACAAGTAGGGCAAATCATATCGATATTGTGTGCGAGAAGACTTTTGCAGTGGTCATGGAAGGATTTGATATAGTCACAATGGGCGCTCAAGACCATTCATGTAGAGGGCTCTTGCTCCTGTTCCTCCATCGCTATCTTAAAGAAATCACAAGATAAAACAATTCGGGACCTGTTCGCGCACGGAACTGCATAGCATGAAGAGCACGACACGGCACATCTTGGAGATAGGAGTTCACAGTCCCTGCGTAAGACGATATGCCACTATGCAGTAGCCTACCATGATGTGGCAAATAGAGAATTTCTAGTCGCTAGAAGTTGCTCGTACATCATTAAAAATTACGTGGCGCTAGTACTGTAGCTATGCAGTGATTGCAGTTCATATACAAGCCATGCTCAGTTCCCTTGCCTCTACAACGAGTGGGACTGGCAATTCCCAAAGAACCCCACTACAAATATCGCACGCCCGCGATATATTTGTGCATGTACCCACCATGCATGAAGATATATGTGCTTGCATGAGTCCTCCGGTAGCGCCATTCAGCCAGCAACAGCTTTTCATCCCTTTGGGGCATGCGGTATTTGCTCCCACAATCAGCCACCTGTATTCACTGGAAAAGGAGTGATTGGAAGTGGCTTAGTCGATGCTAAAGTTTGTGGCCGGGGCGCAGTGCTAAACATGCTTGAGGTGCCGTTTGGGTTTCTCATCTGTGGTCCTACCATGGACGAAAGAAGAGAACCCCTCGCAGCGACTGGCGGTGATATTGGTGACATCCGTAGGGGGTCTATGGCACCTTGGAATCTTGGGCCGTTCAGTGGCGCTTCTGCCGAAGCTATGGCGATGGAAAGGTTACTTCCAGATCGAGAATGACTGGGATGACTTAAATGGAGAGGTGTGCCTCCTTGCGAAGATGTACTTGGCCGACTATTTTCCACAGAGAAGTAGCCACTAGGCGATCGCGAAAAGTCAGGCCGCGGTGCTTGAGGTGTCACCACGAAAACCGTATGAGGCTTCACGTGTTGGGTTCGAGTTGCGACTCCGCGTGTGCTGTCAGTTGTGGTCTTGAGGTGTTTGGAAGCCGTTTGCCGTTCAAGATCAAGCATGACGGGAACGTTGGTATATTGCGCAGCCGCGGAGAAATAATCGGGCATCATCCGAGCAAGCAGGGGCCTCATAGCAGGTAGACATGCGCAGATTATTCCTACATTAACCTCTACCGCTGAAAGGGTTGCCAAAGCGGGACTGTAGAAAGGGAGGTCATCGCTTTTTGTAACGCCGTGAAGGGAGTAGAGTCGAATTACTGATACAGTCACGACACTGATAAAAATTAGCTCGTGCAGATGGCAGTAGGTGCCTAGAGTTACCAACCTGGCACTGAGACCAAACATCAAGAGTAAACCTCGTCTCTGGGACTTGGAAATCTGAAGTGTTCGAGTAAGAGGCAACGGCAGCAGAAATATGATCATGTCCAGGGCGATGTTCACGCCAGCGTTGGCGAACCACACTACCGTCCGATCCATACAATGACTGTTACTGGGAGTAGACTTGTCCCAAAAAGAAGCGATCGGACTGCACAAGAATATGTTCCCAAAGACAGTCCAAGAACCATAGGCGATAACGACTCCAAGAACAAGGAAGCAGTACTTTTGGAAGCGCCGGACTGGGAAAATCCGCAGATACTGGATCAAGATCGAAACTTTGATGATGGTAAGTGCGATTGAGTAAACCCACAGGTTAATCCAGAAAGCCTGCCATTCTGTCAGTGGCTTGATCAATGCATCGATGCGTCCTAGTAATGTCATATGTAATACAGGGTTCCTCAACTTCGTCGGTTGGAGTACATGCGATCGAGACTAGTACGAATGACAATGAATCAAGCGAGTTGGTACACACCTTCAGGAATGTCAAGCGCTCGTCCTTGCTCAGCTGTGACTGATGTCTTCCGAGGCCATGCATCACCTGCTCAGAGGTTTTGACAGTGAGGACAAGTGATAGTGTCTGGTTGTAATCAGGACGATATTACAGCAAGACACCGAAAGGTTTACTCACCATAGCGATACAAATGCATAAGTCCTCCAAGCCAACCATTCTACTGAGCAATAAACGAGTAAAGAGGCGCAAGAATACAACGAGCCCTGCCACCAGAGTGAATGTGAGTACGGTTGTATTCACCTGGATGCCAGCAGGTGAAGTGTTGTGGTTGTTGATGTCCATGGTGGGGTATGCGAGTAAGACGTCTGTCCACAAGATGACAGGTGTAGATCAAAGAGGAAACGTCAGCCTTCAGCGTCCACATTCATGGTCGTGGACATGCATTCAGCAGCAGGAATGAGTATGACAGGAGTCTATCGAGCTGAGGAGCAGCATGTAAGGACCACAAACCGAGCCTGAGCGAAGCTCGATACTTACCACGGGGTAAGCTCCTGGCGCTAGCCTGAGGTGGACCGCATGTTTCGAACAATGCAACCTCAATTGGCACAGCGCAAAGCTATCTGTGCAGTCGACGGCCTCCACTCTGGAAAGTAGTTCACACAGGAGTGGCATTGCCCGCGTGACGGAAGTTACAGGGTGCGAATCGAGGGGAGCCACCAGCCGTGCCGAAATGACGGTGATTGGTGAAGTTGAGAAGTCATACAGTAGCGACTTGCACCTTACAGGTGACGGCAAGGGGCTAAGGTGTTGCGGCTATAGCCTTGATTGAGTTTTGCAGGCGCAAAATCCAGGCGAGCACAGGCCATGTAGGGCTAGAGAAGCTCCCGACTCTTCGAACTGGCGACGCCGGTGAAGCAGATGATGCTTGACCGTCCTAAGTCACGGCCTAGTGGCTAGATGCCGTTCTTGACATTTGTGTGGCGTACTTGACTCGCGCGCACAACAATGGGCAGGCGTTACTGGAGCCGACGGGGTTAGGTGTATGTAAACCTCAAACTCCAGCGCCATGAATCTAATGCACCAGGTTGTGAGTGGATGTCCGGGATTGGACGAGGTCGACGGCTGGTTGTCCAGAAAGGGATACTTTGGAGGGCGTCCTGCAGGGTGCGGGGAGAAGCACGCACATGCCAAGTGGTCCCCTGGCGCAGATCGCAGCCGAACTGGCTCTGTGCACCGTCAATGCACGTTCTACATCTCTCGAACCAAAATGAAACACTACCTCAGGCAGCGGCAACTGCACCACAGGACATGACTGAGGCAGCAGACCGGACCCGGACGCCTTCGCTCATTGCGTGCGAGTGGGTTGTCGGTTCCTTTCGATACGGGCACTGCTAAGCTCGCCATTCCGTTGACAATGTCGGTGAGGAAGCTCGCTAAACAGAGTAATACTGCCGCGACTGCCTTGGTAGCGTGCAATTGGCGACGAGCCTAATCGATCAGAGAGCCAGGTCACCGATTGTGTTATGATCATCGACCTCAGCAGCGCCGGCTGTCGAACACGCAGCCAGACTACTGAGCGACATCGGTGGAGTCTCACAACCGGTAGCTGAAACAATGTCCCAACATATCATCTTCGCACGACGAAGAGGATACCTTGAAATCTACTCACCATGCCTCGCGGCACGCGGACAGCGCAAAGATCTTTCGTCATCGGGGCCGATTGACACAACGACCGAGATAGTGCTTGTGTCCATCGGACACATGAGGCCGCTACAGACAAAGTGCCTGCTAAGTGATCACCAGGGAACAGGTTTTGTGTTTCACACTTTGCGACCTCAATGCCGCAGTAATCACAAGCGTGTCGAGGGAGGGACGCGAGTGGGCCTGCTGGTTGCCACGCCGTGATTGTTTGACTTTTAACACCGGTAATCCTGTAAGCGCTACTGATATCATACGTTTGTGGTGGAATGGCGGGGAACGCACCGCACCACAAATATGCGCCAGAACTTGGAGGAATTAGGCTGGCATTGTGGAGCACTTCGACCCTGGCGACTCTTGTACCAATACAGCTGCTGGCGGGCCTGGTAACTGCATCATGGTACTTTGGCTTGCTGAACCTTCGTGCAGTGGCCCTGTCAGTCAGAACCATGTCGAGGCATGACCAGGGCGATCTTCGACCATAGTCTGAGAGAGAGAGTGACGCCGCTGCTTAAGTTGTCAGCACGCTACCATGGTCTGTGCCACGCCTTGAGTCTGAAAAAAGAACTGGACAGAGAATGTCTCCTGTAATCGTTGAAACAAACCTGCCAGTGGAGTGTCCCAGACCCCACTGCATTCGGCCCTTGTTGTATTGCTTGTTTGCACGGTTACGCTCGACGTCCAGGGGTGGAGAGTGGCAAACATGGATTGCAGAATTGCGGACATGCTGAAAGGACAAGGATCTTTGCCGTTGCGCGCTCAGTCAATGCCTCTTGATGGATTGAGCCTATCGCCATGATCATTCCCAACCACCAGTTGATGCGTACTGATTGCTTTCAACGGACGTCCACCTCCAGCACGTTTGCACTTGGCTCTCTTCGTTGTGTAGAGGTGCCTCCAATGCGTCTAGTGGATGGTCTGCCGTCTAGTCTGCGTTCATCCTGTCCCTTGAACGCTCTTGAGTGTGACTGGGAATAGATCAAGCAGTCATTGCGGATCCCCGAAAATCTGCAGCGCGCTCGCGTGGGCTGCCCGTGGAATCGAAGGCATCGCCGTTGACAGACAGGCCCATGCCTGTGCCATTGATATGTACCGGTGTCTGTGTTGCGAAGATAGGCCTCGTGGCGTGGAAGGCTGCTGCGGGGACCAGCACCGTTCGCGAGGACACAACGACAGTCTCGTGCGACGGAAACGTAGGATGATGCGAGGGCGGCGTATACATATGGTGGCGGAGCAGTGCTCAAGGGCCTTGTTGTAACTATGGATGACATGACTTGTGTGCAAAGATGGCCAGTGGACAGACGCGGTCGCGTGCGATCACGCCGTCGGCCGAAACGTCGAGCTTTTACGACCGCAGCAGGCGAGGCCTGCGTGTTTGCACCCAGCTGTTGTGCATCAACTCTTCTTCAACCTTGCAGCGAAGCCGCAAAAATCAACGAAAAGCACAGTTGCGTACTGAGTGTGTGTCAAAAATTCCCAGCCGACCCGAGGGCCAACTGGAGCGGTCATAGTTGTAGTTTTCAACTAGCAAAAACGCTACCTCAGACGAATCTTCACTGGTAAGCGTAAAGCCCGAGCACCTTTGAACTGTTAGCGGGTTGCAAGCGATGGGGGTGGGTGGAATAAGACTCACTTAGATAAAGAAAGAAAAGCAGAGGGTGTGGGCAGCGCGCGAGAAATTTATGGGCGAGCGACGCCAGGCAGCCGCTTGGCACGCTAGCAGACACGTGATGTGGCTTGGACCGCAGCGGGGCGGCGCGCCGGGTAATCTCCGGATGCAGGCCCAATCGGCGTATCACGTCGCAGCAGACTTTCACCAACGTGAAGTTGCACAGGCAGCAGCAATATCACGGCGCAAGTGAGCGACAGGAGTCATGCCACACCGCGCCAGCGATTCCATTGCCCCTCGCTCGCCTTTTCTGAACACGCAGCATAACCTCCAGCGCTCTCCCTGGTTGCGAAGAACAGATGGGAGCTACACAGTGCTCCGAAGGTAGACAGCCCTGTCGAATGGAAGAACATCATAAATCACCACAATAGTGAGCACGTCGACTAAGGGGTAGGGACATGGAGTTATTTAGTAGGGCCCCGCGAATTAGAATTTGTCCGCCTTGCCTGCATATACAAGGTCCACTACACACCAAGTGCCTGGATACAGATGCACGAAGCAGGCAAGCGGCTGTGGGCATCTCAGGTTGCTTCCATCTACACAGACGATATATGGTCTAGCTGCCTATCAGGACGCCACGGATCACTCATCATGACGTTGTCCAGGCAGAGCTGTAAGCCCTATCACTAGGCATTAACATCGGTCCACGACAAGGAGGAACGAGCCAGACTCACATGTGTTGTCACCGATGTTTTCGTCTACTTTTCTTGGGACCGAGCACGAATTCATCGCCTGTATGCTCTGGGTCTTCATCGATGAGCAGCCCACGTAGCATTCTTCGTCCATGATCTTCTGCAAAGAATCATCCTTCCACCCAAACAGATAGTCACCATGGTTCGCATAGCCGGTCTGGTCGCCAAATGAGTAGACAAACGGCTGGCTGCCATCTTCCGGCCAGAACGCAGGATCATTGAACTCTTTGGTTTCGTAGATGACCTCAAACATGAGTTGTGGCATACGAACAGGATGAGAGGCAGGACATGGCCCTTGAGATTCAAAGGTGCCGCTCAAAGGATAGGTCATGTGGGCCATATGATCTGGCGAATCGAGGTTCTTGCCGTCCCAGCATCTAAGCGTGTAAGCACGGCTTTGTCCTACTCCAGGATCGACTTACGTAGGAAATCGCAGATTGACCATAATACCAGCTGGGCACGGTTTCTTGGGGAAGTTTTTCGTCTCTGGGAAGCGGGTGCCCATATCCTGGAGGCACGTGTACGTCAACTGAGGAAACTTGTCGGCCTCAGTGCGCGTGCTTGAGGTCGGCGAACCGATGATCATACGGAAGCCCTTGGTATATTAGTTCAGGTCTGAGAATAGCATAAGAAGGAGCAGACAGGTTGGAAAGCCTTGACTTTTGATTTTTGCTGAAAGTCAGCCAGCTGATTCTGCATGTAGTACACCATCATGCCTCCGTTCTGCTCTTCGAACCCTGCATTGCCCTTCTGGGGAACCCGTCGGTACGTTCCGTTACGAGCCCTCGCATAAAGCGGAGCCGTCCAGTAGTTACTGAAGTCGTCTGCCGGCTGGCATGTGGTGCAAGTGGACAGCCTCGCGGGATCCATCACCTCGGGACGCATATCAGGTACGAAAGAATTTCCACCGATAATCTGGTGTAAATGTGCGCTTGGTGTGTTGCCTGGCTCGACTAGGGGGTCAAGGCGGTCGACGACCAGCTGAGAGCATCCAAATCGGATCAGCGCATGGCCTGGGGCAATAAGCGCCAGCGCCGCGATAGAGTTTCGAAACATGCTGAAGTTCTGAGAAGTGTGGCTCGGAGCGCTATCCCTGGAGAGGACGGTGCGACCTGTTGATGTGTGTCTACGGCAGTGCCACGGCACAAGCACACGACACAATACATATCTCAGTGAGTAAACCCCATCTTAGTGGGGCCACTATCTTCAACCATCCAAGTCAATAGTCACACATGTACCCCAATCAACTCACCCTTGGGTGGATAATGCCGAGTCTCCTTATAAGCCATATGTTGAGCGATCTTCATGCTGCAATGTGCCTCCAACTAAGTGCAAGCCTTGACAGTCACCTCTGATTTGCGCGGGCTAATGGAAACGTGACCTGGATGTTATTTTATTGTTGTCGTGGACTAGATGCCTGCATGTCCTCGAGGCACTTTGTTGCTGTTATTATCGGCGTGAACTAGATGCCTGAATGTCCTGTGGGTATTCTGTTTTTCCTATTACCTACAGGTTGACGTACTCTATCCGCCCCGATGCTGCGTAGTGACAACTACAGGCATGAAACTCGATTACGTTCACATGGACGATTGCACTGTTCATGATCATAGAGTGTTTTTGTGGGACAATAGTCGGTACTTCAACATATTAGCCGGAGGTGTTGGACCCCCACAGAGCCCCAGCGCGGCTCTAACCTTTGCGTATATTGCTCTGCGGGGCGTTTCCCTGATCAGACTGTGGGTGTGTGTATGTACAATGTACACAAGCACACATCAACACCAGGGAGGGCATCACTCAATCCTCGGAGAAATTCGCATTGGCTTTCCGCCGTATTGCTGTCAACATGAATGATGTCATTGCGCCCCTTGTCCCAATCGTACAGTGTATATGCATGCTCCCAACGCCAGTATTCAAACGCCAATGGTGCGATACAGTCATCTGAACTTGCTGTAGATGACGGCAATGATGAGGAGGACGAGCACGGTGATGATGGCGATGGTGATGATGCGGTTCGTGGCCATGCTGAGAGACAGGTTAGCAGACTGTGGCTTGCGTCACCAGGGTATCCATCTATGCCTCACGATCAACGGCAGCCGATGGCAGGGTTGGGTGGTACGAACCGTCTGGCCATGCCCCGCAGTGTCTTTATGCTGCGGTCTGTGTACGTCTCGCTCTCGAGCAGGCGCTCGCGCGTGTTGGTGATCTGCTCGCGCTGGCGGTGCAGATCGCCCAGCGTGCCGGCGCCAATCTGCTCTGTCTCGAGGGCAATGCGCTGCGACTCGCGCAGGCGGTTCGACGAGCGGTTCAGGCGGTCGGTGCCGGACAGCAGCTGCTGCCGCTGCTCGAGCTGGGCATCTGTGTCGGGGTTGTCGGTGTAGCGGGCGCCGAAGAGCTTGCTGCGGTCGTTGGTGTGCGTCTCGAGCTTGCGCTTGGCGGCGTCGAGGTCGTGCTCGAAGTTGCGGAAGCGCGCGTTGAACTGGGCCTTGAGGTTGGCGGGAATGTTGGACTTCTCGAGGCGCATCTGCCCGATCAGCTCCTCGGCCTCCTCCAGCGCGCGCTCGGCCTTGCTGATGGCCGCCTTGCGCGGCTCGCCCGTCGCTTCCTTGATCTGCTCCAGCTGCTGCGTGAGGTCGGCCTGCACCAGCTTCAGCTCTGCCTCGTAGCCGCCAAAGCGCTCCGTGCCCGCGTCGGCGTCAATGAGGTTCGACATGCTGCCGTGGTGCCGTGTTGCAGTGTTGCAATGGTGTTGCTGGTCTACTATGGTCGTCGAGTTTGGGGGCGGCGTCGACGCTGGATGCTGTGGTGTAGTGTAGTGTAGTGTAGTGTGCAGTGCAGTGCAGTGCGCAGGCACGGCAGGCAGGCGCATGCCCACTGGTCGCATTACGCACTTCCACAGCTGCCAAGGGTGACCCTGCCACATGCCACATCACGTGCACTCGCGACTTGAACCGCACGTGTCCCTTCCGCCTAAGGGAAGAGACGTTATTCGCTCGCGTGCTGGAGAAGGTGAGTGACGGGCCCAGGTCTACGAGGCCATCATCCGTCGCGATGCTTCACTCCATGCACGACGCGGTAGCAATACGTGACGCACGGTCTCGCGCTTGATGGACTCATCAAACAAACCATATAGTGCCCTTTTTCGTGTCCGTCCGCCCTTGGACGAACCGAGCAGTGGGCATTCGCGAGACTAGAGCGAAGCCGATGTGGCCAGTCTCATCTTCGCCATGTGCGCATTCCCAAGGTTGCGAGACCAGCATGACACGAGAAGTGCTCCAGATCAATGACCTCATGACTCTGCTCCACTTGCCCACCCACCGCTCTCTGCTCTCTCCAATCTACGTGTTCTGACTCTCCCCGGATGCACCCTCCGACCGTCAGTACGCTCGCCACTAGCGTCTCGAACCGCCGCGTACAAGAGCAGAACATGGAGAAGAAGCGCATAGCCATTGTCGGCAGCGGCGTGTCCGGGCTCAGCGCGCTGTGGACTCTCCGCAACACAAACCACGAGATCCATCTCTTCGAAAAAGAGCACCGTCTCGGCGGCCACACCAACACTGTTACCTGGACCCATAATGGCAGAAGCACGCCGGTTGATACAGGCTTCATTGTCCTGAACACCGCCACATATCGTTTGTCACACGCGTTCAACACCACGTTCGGCACCAAACTGACCAATCGTAGCAAATTTCATTCAGTTTCTCAAAGCAATCAAGGTCCACACAGTTGCATCAGAAATGACCTTTGGCATTTCCCGCGACGCTGGCGCATTCGAATGGTCTGGCACATCAGGCGCCGCACTCTTCGCACAGCCGGAGAATGCTCTGAGTCCGGCTTTCTGGCGCATGATCTTTGACATCGTTCGCTTCAACAACTTTGCTCTCGACCTTTTATCTGCCTCTCCCGACGATCCATCGGCCTCTGTTACCCCCGAGATGAGTATTGGCCAGTATCTCGAGAAAGAAGGATATTCGGATGCTTTTCGCGACGACTATCTGATTCCAATGACGGCCTCCGTGTGGAGTACAGGAGCAGACAAGTGCGCTCTAGAATTTCCTGCTTTGACACTAATACGCTTCATGTGGAATCATCACCTTCTCACTACCATCTCCGAACGACCGCCGTGGTTGACAGTTGCCGGGGGTTCCGGAAGATATATCGATGCTGTTATGACGGAGTGTGCCCAGACACATGTCCATCTCGACACGCCTGTCACGTCTCTCACTCCAAGTAACGGGCGCGTTGGGCTTGCACTTGGGCAGGGGCAAACCCAAGTCTTCGACCATGTCATACTGGCGTGCCACGGCGATCAGGCACATCATCTGCTTGGTAGTGCTGCGACCTCCGAAGAGCGGGAAGTCTTAGCCGCATTTGAGACTACCCCAAACACTGCGTACTTGCATTCCGACCTTTCTCTCATGCCCAAGCGCCGTGCTGCGTGGTCCGCCTGGAATTACCTCACCACCTCATCGACCAGTGCCACATATAAAGCATCCGGAGATCTACAAACAGTCTCTTTGACATATAACATGAACATCTTGCAACACATCTCCGTATCCGACTTCTCCAATGTTCTTGTCACCCTTAACCCCGAGACACCTCCGTCACCGTCTCTTACACAAGCAACCTATGAGTACAGGCACCCACTGTACAATGCGCGTATGATCGCTGCTCAGCAAGAGTTGAAGAAGATACAGGGCAACCGAGGTATCTGGTATGCAGGGGCGTGGACAGGATATGGCTTCCATGAAGATGGTTTTAGCAGTGGTATGCTTGTAGGCCTCAGTCTTGGTGGCGATGTGCCTTGGGAGGTCAGAGATGCCAAGTTCAGCAGGGGCATGAGGCCGACTTTGGGATGGCAGGACCGAGTGGTCAGACTAATAATCTCGGTGCTGCAAGTATGTGTCCAGTTATGGCAAGCTGCAGTAGGCGAGAGGCGAAAGAAAAAGTATGTTCTGTCGAATGTGGCCGCCTCTAATCTAGATGGTCCTGGGTCGACAAAGCAAAAAGCCTCTTAGAGTATGGTAATTGGACCTTGGATGTAGACTCATGTGTTGCAATCACGCGTTGCAATTCGATGCACACTACTCCTGTCAGCAGTGACTCATCCGTTTCGAATCGCATGCATGCTTGATCCCGTACTTGCGATGCGGTGACTGTTGATCACGTCTAGTAGCGCATCGCCTTGTTACATTACAACCGTCATGAACATCAACTCGAATATGTATTTCCAATCATATTCTCGACGCGTAGCTTTCGTTCACTTTCGATCAAAATCCTACTCAAGTAAGCACAAAATGATTTCACTTTAGCGCCGCACAAGGTCAAGATGGGGCTAATCCGATTTTCCGGGATGCAAAAGTAGACGGGAAACGTAAGTCGACAGATCAGCTGGGATCTACGCCCGCCTACAACTATTGGGCACACACTATTAGAGATCATCTACAACGGCGTTCGTGAGGCGTACGTTGCTCCTCGGGCATTTGATCCAGCAGAGCCATCGTAATGCCTTCCTTCTTAATTGACCAATCAATTACCCATTAATATGAACTTAATTCACATCACACCTACGAGTGTTTTCAGTGTTCCCAGCTTTCTTCCGAATCCCATGACTGTGGTCTCTCCAACTACACTTCCTTCGGATCTCAAAGCACGTCGACGGTGAGCCACTTCCTCCTTCGCCCGATTTTTGTGATGGTTATTGCAGCACATTGAGTCGAAGGTTTCTCATACTGTGGACGGATCTGCTTCACGAACGGGCCATATAATAAGAATCGCTGTAGTTGACATCGCCGTAATGAGGAGGGAAAGGCGGATCCGTCATGACGGCGTCATAACTTGTGTAGGGCCCGATGGTCGCATGCGCAGATGTCGGCGCTGCCATTGATACGATGTGTGGCGGTAGACAGGCAGGCATAAATGCATCAGATACCGGTAAACCTGGCTGGCCTCGCGTGTTCAAACCATCCTCGATCCCCAAATTCCAAAGGTCGGAAACATCAATCCCATAGCGTCTCGCGACAACAACCAGCAGCCCCAAAGCCACATGAGAGGCGCGCTCAGCCACCGGGTCCTGCACGTTCCGTAACCAGCACACGGCTTTCTTGGTGCTTTGGATCAGTACTATCGGATCATGCGATGTTGTCGAGGAGTGCGACAGTGCGAGTAGTAAGACAGATACTGCTTGCATTACATGGTGTACGATACACCACCATGGCCCTTGCTCGGCGATCAGGTCAGATCGTGGCTCGTTCGGAAGGAAATTTACGACTGTGATTGCGGCATCCAGGCATGTGTTAGCCATCCGACTCGTGAAGCTGACTTCGTTAGCTTCTCGCCATGTTGATCTCCGCGCGGTAAGGCACGGCCTCGTGAGCAGCATTTTCGCGCTACAGAACTTGAAGCCAAGGAGTGTCCGCTCCCGCACAAACGGCTCACTTGATTCACTTGGTGGCCGCTGGAAATTAAATTCCAGGGGCAGAGAATTGATCCACAGGTCCAAACGCAAGCTAAGCTGGGACAGGTCTTGTTGTAGCTCCGCATGGGATCTAATCATCGTCCCCGCAGAATACAACGATGTGAGAACACTCTGGGTGATTATCGAAAGCTGGACAGCGGCCTTGAAGTAAGATCCCGAATTCGGTTCCATTGTGTCAGGGCCAATAGGGTTCCCAGGGGACTCAAAAGCTAGAGTTGAGGTATTTGCGAAAGTTGGAAGTGTGGGGCTGAAAGTTGTGGTACTTCTTTTGCGCAATCTGAACGTAGCTTCCGCATCTTCGGAAATATTGTCCTCGGCTACAGGCAGCGGCAAGGGAACCGAGCAACTCGAATCTGCAATTATGCTGGGCCGGCCAGTGATTATGCTAAGGGTCCTTTCGAGCGAGTACAGACTCCACCAGGTGCGTACTAGGGTTTCCCGAGTGCTTGCCGTGGCCGACGGATCTTCGTTTCGAACATGGAGGCCAAGGGAGTAGCCAGACCGAAGGGCGAGACCAATAACGGTCCAAGCACTGTCGTTGTCAGCAAATCCAATCGACACCTTCCGGTGCGGTTGCTTGGTCCTTCCATCATATCCTCCAGATGACAGACCAGGAAGGGCTTATTTTTATTGACGAGAATCGGTATCATGAAACAAGCTGGGAAATATAGCTTACCGGCTCACTTGGCCTGTTGTAAGCCAGTAAAATGATAGTAGTCCGAGAGCTTGGATCTGCTGCACATCGGAATGGTTTGTAATGGTACCCTCGTTCAAACCGAATGCTCTTGCCCGTGCCTGGTAGATGAGATGATCGCGCTCATCGGCTCGCCAACTTGCTTTGCTGAGGTGCGAATATTTTGCGCCGATGGCGAACACCAAGTTCAAGATGGCCTGCCACTTTGCGCTAAGTCCCAGGGGTCTTCCGTTTCTCATGGCGTGAAAGTATCTTTGGAACTGGTCCTCGAACGTTTTCCGCGGAAATATAGGAAATGAATCCTGAACCTTGAGTAGGTAACATTTCAAAAGACGGTCCGCCATGTCTTGTGGCGGAAGCTCATAAGGATCCACAAAAAAGTCCACATCGACATGCTCTCCGTCGACCCAGTAGCTGAATGTGCTGACCTGTTCATTCCCAGGTGTATATGAACGCCTTCGTTGAAAGACAGTGCCGGCCTCGTCTTCATTGGGTCTTTCGGCTTGTGCTAACGCGACTGATCGCAGCCATTGCACCTCTGAATTTTTGCCAATATATCCAGTCGCGCGCGCACGCTCGTCCTTGTGTAGGTTTTCGTCCAGAAGATCCAGGGACTCTCCGCTTAGCTCCTGTTCTTGATCCACACTACAGACCTCTCTGCCCTCGGATGAGCCATAGACATCTGTGTCAGGATTTGACATGGTTGTTTGTCGAAGCTCTGATGTCTCCTCTTCGACCTTGAGTTTTCAGCGTTACATTCGCGTGCTGTCCCCATCATAGAAACATACCGCTAACAGTATATCGGCAATTCTGACATTGTCTTCCGCGTTTGCAGAATTACGGAGGCCTTTCAAGAGGCCTGCCATTTGAAGGCATCGTTCGGTGATTCTACGAAATGTGAGCACACGTCGAACGGCAACACGTTACCACAAACCCACATTTTCAGACGATCTTTTCGCGGCATAATATAGACGCAGTCACGACTGGTGGCTGCGCAATGCTTGCATAATGGCCGTTCACCAGTGCATTTGATCTTATGAGAACGACACTAAATTGTCATAATCAGTCAGAGACAATTTCAGTAGGTCGGAAGATCTGGAAAAGCCGCAAGTGTGGCTGCGAAGAAGACGCAGGCGAGGCTTGAGCACTGTGTCGAGCCAACAGTTACCTCACGTACAGTTTGTCCTTGCCCATACTTACTGCAGTACATGCCCGAGGGACTCTTCGTCTATCTTTCATCGTGTGTGGTCCTTGGCCAGGCCGTTGCAAGCGCGGGATGGCAACTTTGCGCTGGCCGAGGGGTGTGGAAGGCATGTTCATAAGATGGGGTGTGTGCGACGGCACGGATGGCTGGTTGCGACGTGGTTGAAAGATATATTGGACTCGTCGCAACGTCGAACCTGTACTTTCAAAGTGGTTATGGTTGGTAGGCGGGCTACCTGTGTGGCGACGGGCTGATCAGTCGCGCTGAACGACAACTAATGCTCGTCACAGGCCTGGACGCAATTGCATGCGGCTCCCGTTCTAGCGAGCCTTATGGATACGGTTCGACCTGCAGTACTGGGGGGAATCGAAAACAACGCCTTGGGCTGGACCGGCCCTAGAATGAATAGCCGATCATTATCAGTTCGGACGTGCAATGCACGAAGTAGGCGAAGGCCCTGTCAGATTTCGTGGAAAAGAATCCCGCACCAATCACACGACTAGAAGCTGGTCCACAAGAACGCTTCTTCGCGCGGTCATTCGAGGCGAATTTCTTGTGCACGCCGCGTTGTCGGTTGTCGTCGATGCATCCCTACCTGAACGCTGTTCCCTGTGTGAATCTTACAGTATTATGATCCCTTGACATTGGTGTCCCGGGTGCCGGGAAAGCATCCGTGATTTATCTACGGCTTTTCCTGATACAGGCAGCCCCATCTCTGCCCAACTTTCTGTTCACTTCTTGCAAACATTGATCATTTGTCATTTGTAGCATCTTGTGCGATGACACAATGCAGGCCACTCAGCAACTGCATACGTCATCTTGTATGGAGTTCTCGTCCTCGTGAATGATATGGCCCTCGTAGTGCGCCTAAGAGCGCTGGCTTTTGCTACTTTCGACTTGAAGATTAAACGGCGTTTCGTATAATTGAGACGATGCCATTGGACGTGTGTTTGGGCAGTGTTTCCCATTTCGGATTAATGAGAGCTGGTTGTATATCCCACCGTTCGACAATGTTTCCAACGATGGCAAATACACTCCTCATGTCTGAACACTTGGCATCAGTGATGTCTCATGCACCTCCGTCTCTGTCGATCATCACGTAGTAGTATACACCACTCAGCCATGTCGCACATTCCAAGCAAGTTCGCCCTATTCTATAGATGACCAGTCATTGTGCATTCCAGCGGGGCAAGCCATGCAATCACACGACGCCCCTCTCCCCACCGGTCCACTCCGCCAAGATAAGGATTGCGTTTCGATGCACTGCGACTCTTGACACTGCCACCTATATGCAAGAAGCGGCGAATGTCGCATCGTGTCGCCTAAGGACTAGACCACGCTATGCTAGGCAGGAGATGCTCAAGACCCACCACGCTCCTTTAAGTTTAACCGCGCCGCATCGTGGAGTCGCACGGCAATACATCTTCAAACCCAAAGCGCAAAGCGTACCTCGAAAACGTGCAGCATGTCCTACGGTTGGTAGACCTTGAGGCTCGAAAGCGACTGCATGATACCTACACAGCTGGAGTAGCGGCTGTTATGCGAGTATATGGTCTCGATAGCCGCAGCTTATGGAAGCGTATAATGAAACATTGAGAATACATTGCTGTTGGCCCTGGTCTGAGGTTCGGTCGATGCCCACGTTCCGCGACATGGGGCATGGAGATGACGACAGCTCGAATCCGTCCAGGAGCGAGCAGAATCGATCTGGGAGCATGCCAGGAGCTTTCCTCAGGGAGCTTCGCATCGCGCTTTGCTGGCATGACAACGCGATCCACTTCGTTCTGCTGCGGGTGGCGACACAGATGTGAATACATGGTTGCGGAGTAACAATATATATATCCTAGCTGTTCGCGAGCTCCAAGCGAATACTTCGTCATTTCACGAGCATCAGGGCGCTCAGCGCCGACGTAGTGAACGTGTTGTTGAGAAATCATGATTTTGGGGAGCTGTAGTTGTCAGGATTGAGTTTTGATTGGCGGGCCGCATGGAAGAAGTTTCCAGCCAATTGTGTCCAACCCTTGCCTGTCTCTTGCTAACGCACAAGATTGATCTGGTCAATTGCCGGTCGACTTACGGCAGACTTCCGACGTGCCCCGGCGGCAGCTAAGGCATCAAACCCAGCCAGAGTATGGCATGCCACAGCCATCTGCCACACAAGCCACAGCGAAAACCGCGTCTCGATCATAGCAGATCGCATTTGAAACACTCGGTCCTCACCGGGTGAGACTGGGTACAGGAAACTAGTGGCATTTGCTTCGGACCTCCCTCACGGAAGCCAGCATGTCCTGAATACTGGTCTCCAATATGAACCTGCAGCTCTTGAAACCTACTTACTGCACCCAACATCGTACTGCCGGCTCTAAGCTCGCAGATATTACCATTTGGGGCGCATTCGCTAGACGCAGCATCTGTTTAAGCGATTGTTCCGGGCCTGGTTGCTGTCTGTACACGGCCAACTTATCGGTGCAACAGAAGTTCTTGGGCATCTTTCGGAGACATTGACCGTGCCCAATCAGAGGCCGGCATTTGTGTTGCCTGCCCGGAAGCGCCAGCCGACTGTGGCCTCGTCATTTCGACAACTGCTCCTGATGGACGCCACTATCACAAAAATCGGTGTGATACCTCCCTTACAATCTTCAGGCATAGCCTTGCCTCGGGCGCACAAAATGCTACTGCAAGCGCAACAAGAGCAAGGACTGACTTTTTTCGGCGTAAATTCATATGCCTTGTCGTATCCGCAACAGCTCCGGACAAAGTAAAGGCCCGCTTAAGCTATGTCTACACCGATTGTACTCGGCCATGACAGTGATGCTCGAGGATTTATTACGTAGGCTAGATACACAAAGCGTGCTCATATACTAGCCGTGGCAAGTACAGCCTACACAGCCAGTAGGTTCGCTTAACCAATGGACCTTATGGCACGTTTATTGATGGCGAGTCATGTCTGATAGACACAGGGGTCACGATTGGCGGAAGTATCGTTAATCGAGACTTATGCCGCCCATCCCGTTTTCTACAAGTCTTCCCGTCGGGTGGATGAGGGAAACTTGTTGGATCAGACTCCCGCGCGTGTGGCGCAAGCTAGGGCTGTCCGACCATCACCGCGCTGAGGCTACGTCAAGGCCAAATGTAGCCTGATGTAGCAACCCGAGTCTGGCGCTACGGGAGAGTGATCTTGCTTCCGCACCTGCAGGTACTGTTTCTTAGCGAATGAGACCTGGTGGACATAATGTGCTTCTCCAATCACCATAAGCAACCAGTGGTAAAATGCTGAGGGCTTGGGAAGCAACGCCTGTGATGTTTTCCATTACGGGGAAGTTTTCTACATCCTTGGTCTGTCCATTGAGTCGTCTTGATACGAGCAGAAGCATTGAATACTTCAAGGCTGTCGACGTTCAGGCCGAATTTCATATGTTACACACGGCGCTGATGGTTCGCCCTCCTCCTTCGTGTCACAAACAAATGCGTTCATGTTGCAGCAACCATGATTAATCATGATGGTCCATAGAAATTTGTGCGACATTCGTGTCCTTGCCGCGGAAGTTTAACGCGTACCTTGAGCATTGATGGCTTACTTGCCTTTGTGGGGTTGCTGAGCCAATGGTCTTGACTCGTAAAATCGGTATTCAGCTCATGCACAGGAGAAGCGGAATCCATTAGGCATTTCTGTAATCTCTGAGCCAACAATAGTGCTTCTTTTTCCAGTATGAGTCTACAGGTGCTCCCTGAGCGATCTGTCCTCATGTAGGAGTGTTACCAGGCATTGGCTTGTGATAGTGCTTTTTGGAGAGCTTGAGCCATAGGGAAGCTGTGTGCAGACCCATAGCCCGAGATCCACTGCCTACCCTACAGTGGTGTTCGGCGTACATAGTGGATATCGTCTTAGACCTTTAGAACACAACGAACGGGCAAGGCGTCCATATAAGGTGTAAGACAGCTAGCCAGTAGCTAGCGCGCCTAGCCCATCGAAAGCCGCATATGCACGCCATGGGAATTGGCCCAGCATATCTGTGCCCATGCATATCGGATCGTGCTTGCCGAAAGGCCCAGCATATCGCGAGAGACATTCCATTCGTCTTCGAGATGCAACACTCCCAACAGTCACCAACATGAAGCCTCTGAGATGCTCGTGGTTCGAGAGCCGAAGTGTCAGCCTGCAATATGGTTTATCTGGATTCGGTTCTTTCATATCCCAGGTCGAGTCATGCCGTTTAAAACTAAATTGACAATTCGATTGTGGGTTATGTAAAAGACAGAGCGGCCCGATAGTGTCTCCTACTCGAGCAAGTGGCAAGCTCACCATATTCTACAAGATACCGGTATCGATGAGCGAATTCAGGCTAGGCGTACATGAGTGCCGGGGCCTAAAAAGCTAGGACATCATGGCAATGAATTCTTTGGTCTTTTTTGAAGCAATGTGCAAAGGGTTTACAAGCTACTGGGACATACTCGTTCTATTATGAGAGTGTTCTTATTTTGATGAATTGCGAGGCATCATTTTGAAGCAGTTACCTAGTGATCACAACTGTGAGAATGCCGCCACGTGAAGTTGTTGAAACTACGCTTATTGGCCATGGTTGTGAAAGGCGCATAGCAATATTGCAGCGACATGATGACTACAGCTCAAATTTTGCACTCTCAAGACTCCTCTAGTTTAATCATGTGTCATCTTTAGACATTGTGCGAGATGTTGTTGCAAGCTTAGTCACGTGATGGGAATGACAAGTGAGTGTGATACATCTGTGGAGCGATAGTCTCTCGTGAGGACCCCGACCATAGATGAATGCTATAACACGGTCTCTCCACTCTTTCCAAAACCAAATTGGCCCTTTCTCTGCCAAATCTGCCCGTAAATGACATCTTGAGCCCACCTTGGCCATCCTCGTAAACCAGTCTTGCTTTCCTCAGACTTGGGCACACATAGTCTGCCACTCTTACCGGCCAGAACCTGCTGGATAACCACGTTGCTTACGTTGCTCGGAGGATCGGGAATTATGCCGTATTTCGATAGTGAAGCTTCGGAGCCCTTGAGGATGCCAGTTTGGTGCCACGAAGGGTGGACTGAGGATGTGCAGATACCTTCACCGCCTTCGTATCGCGTCATACACTCTGCACGAATGCCTATAGCTATATCAGGCATCGCATCGAAATCGCGAAAGGAGGATTTGCGTTACCTTCACTGAGATAAAGTGCCCCTATCTTGGAGCAACAGTAATCGAGGAGCCCCGGAGCGGCAACAAAGGATGCCATGGATGCAATCGTGACTATGTGACCCTTTCTTTTCCGTAGCATTCCAGGGAGAAATTCTCGGATCAGGACAAAATGAGACGTGAGATTAACTTTGAAAAGCTTTTCACATTCGGCGTTGCTGGTCTGTAGAAGGTCAGAATGATGCACCACTCCAATCTGTAAACAATATAGATAAACATACTTCAAGGACTGTCTTCCCTATCCCAATGCCGGCATTGTCTACGTAGGGCCTTGGATCAGCATCACCCTCAAACCACTGTGTCTGTTGCCACCTACTGATCAACACTGTAGCCTCGCCATGAGTCTGGCGAATCTCCCTGCACACAGTTTCCACAACTGGTGTATCAGTGACATCGCATTTATAGAAATACACATCAGGTACTGATAGCAGTCAGTTTTTATGAATCATGTTATCAAAACTTCTTCATGTACGCACACGTCTCCAGTTCCGCGGGAAAGCTTGCTCTGTCGAGCGCAACCACACGAGCATATTTCGAGAAGCCTTTCACCATCTCATATCCGAAACCTGAGCTGCCACCGGTGATGATCACCAGCTCTTCTTTGTTGGGTCCAAACCTGAATGCGGCCCCTGGTCGTCCGAATAGTCGCCAATTGTTCCAAGCCAGATTATTCAGCGTCGAATTAATGCGCCGTGCTACACCCACAGCTGTCAAGACTTTGAGGACGGTGATTAGAGTGGCAAGTCTCGCTGGGCCATTTCTTGCAAGCAGGTTAGTCTGGAAAGGCCGAAGCAGACGATCTCGAAGGTGCCGAGGTCCGCGCGTCAAAATGTAGACAAGGGCGCCCGTCAAGAGAGGCTCGTGGAGTGCACTATTGGCGTTTGAAATTAGAGCACTCGCCATGAGGATGATGTTTGTGCTATTGTGTGATGGTTGACCTGGGGACAGAAGCCGTTCATGAAAACATTTTAAAAGAAGTCCCCATGAAAGCGTCTCGTGTTGACACTCGAGTCGTCCTTCCTTCACCACCGAGGCATCTTCGACCACGACTCAGCGTAAGAACATCTTGTGCTACTGAGTTGATTGGTCGTTCCCCGCATTGCTGTTTCCAAGCGGATTGTCCGCGGACCAGGAATAGCTCAATTTAGTTAGATCATCTGCGGGGCACAGTCTTGACCGGCTTGCCGTCCAGGACTTTCTTGCTCGCAACCATACCCAAAAGGTCATTAGCCCCAAATGATGAATGCATTGACGAGCCATGTGATGAAGTTGCAGACAAGTTTCTTCGACCCATGTGTCATAACAGAGGCATGGCCATATGTGCAATTACATTGTGTTGCCAAGCGACCTGTCAGCCCTTCACCGCATGAAGAAAGCAGCTAAATACACTTGTGACAAAGCTTCAAGATCTTCATGAGATACGATATCAATGGCAGAGCGGCACCGCATACCGCTGAGTCGAATGTCACCTGCGGTTGTGCTTTTCACCAAGACCATGATATTCGTGCCTTGACCACAGAGTACAGCCACACCCTTTGGCTTTACTGTAGCAGAAGGGAGCCGAGCTCTGCTACCAGGCAGGAAATACCACGTATGATTTGTTCATCTATTCCACCCTGTCGGCTCCAGCTTCAGCCTCATACCATGCATGGGCTTGCTAGTGACCGTGCCTCCCACAATGACCTCCTCGTTCGGATTTGCCATTTGAAGGACGAAGCTCCCCACGAGCACTGCCACCAATGCCCGTAGCTCTGCGCGTGCGAAGCGTTCTCCGATGCAGCTGCGCGGGCCATGTAAGAATGTTAGAAAGGAGTAGTTGCTGTCAGCCCCACCATTCATAGTGGCACGCCTAGTCTCTTTGTCAATCCAGCGTTCAGGTACAAATTTTTCGGCATCCTGACCCCAGAACTCAGGATTCCTGTTGGTGGCCCATGGCACGATGGTCATCACTGTGCCCGTGGGCAAGGGATGGCCAGCCACAATCGTGTCCCGACTAGTCATGCGAGCTGTGACGGGAATTGTGGGATATAAGCGTAGTACCTCGTTGCAGACGCCGTTCAAGTACGGCAAGCTCTCCAACAAACTTGCAATGTCGAAATTTGGTTCCAAAAGTGCCTTAGGGTTGGGGATGTATTGGTGAATTTCGGCTCGCAAGCGGCTCTGCACGTCTGGATTTCGTGACAGCAGGTAGGAGGACCAAGTGAGGGCGGATGAAGTGGTCTCGTGGCTGTTGCATATTAATTTCGTCGCAGCGTGAAATCTGACATTACCTACCCGGCGGCCAGGAACGTCAAAAGCTGATCCACTAAGTTACCATCGGAGAAGTTGTTGCTGCGGATCATAATGGAGAGTATGTCGACGCTTTCTTTGGTCTCGTATTTCATGTTCAGCTTCTTCGATGCCACAAATTCTGTACAGATTCTTCTCAAATTCGTCGTAGTCACCCGTACTCGATCGTTCAATTTCCAAGGCAACAGTGCAATGAGCCAGGGTGGCATAACGAGATGTAGAATGAAAAATACTGCTTTCTCGGTAGTAGGCTCAAGTATCTCCTCGTAATTGTGAATCAGCTCGTCGTCGCTGTTCTGCAGTGACCGTATGTCTCGACCAAGTCCCGCAAGGCCAATGATGTCGAGTGTGACCTGCGTCGAAAAGTGTCCAACTTCGAGAGTCTGAAATGGACTCTCTGTCAACGCTGATGCCACAGCCTGGCTGAACTCAAGGGACTTCGACCAAAAGACGGGGTAGAGCTCCTTGATGTGTCGAAAATGGAAGGCTGGCATTATCTGCTTCCTGTGATGCTTGTGCTCGTCGCCTTCGGTCATCAGCAGGCCGTCTCCCAAGAACTTCCTCAGAAAGGCGCGTGTTGACGGTGGTTTCTCCATGTCGTAAGATTTGTGGACCAAAACATCTGCTAAAGCGGCAGGGCTTGTTATGATGAGCCGATCGGTATGAAAGAAGCCCCTCGTAAGGATAATTCCATCATTCTCAACCTCCTTCATCATGTTGAGATGTGGTTGGCCTCCAGGGCGCTGGAACATGAACCACGCATGCCCAACGATTGGCCAGAACCCACGGCCTTGGGGAAGGTGCCGCAAAGGACTTAAGAAGAAAGGATACAAAATCAGCTTATAAATCGCGAGGATGGAAAGAGTGCAGAGCACGACTGCCAAGTAGGAAGGCATCGATATATTGGTGAAGACAATTATGTGGGCGAAGAATGAAGCGGCTTAGAATGTACTGGCAGCTATCTCGAGTGCAGGACCGATGACTAAATGGAGTCGTGTTGTTCGCACCTTGTCACTTCAAAGCAAGCGGTGGTTAGCCCTTGAGTGGATAACTTTGTCTGCCTTCTAGCTTGTCGCGCCGATCAATCAACAAATACTGCGTTTTTAGGGAGGGGAAGCTACCATACAGCGTCCAAAGACGGCTTTGGAAGCGAAACTTCAGGATGCTGGTGCCTGGTTCTCGGCAGTCCGCGTCAGCGTCAGAGTCTATATGTGACAAGCCGAGGCTACTGAGATCTCTAAGCATGTGGCACACTCCGATTGTATTCTGAACACAATGCGCCAGGCTGTAGATGATTCAAACAATTGCAACAATTGAAAGCGGCGGATTGATTCGACAGAAGTGGGTATTTCGCGAAGATTTTGTCCTACATAATCACAATACTGACGCTTCTCGACAAATCAGCAACTGTGACTTTTGTCAGATGAACATGCATGGTCAAAAACAACTTTGCAAATACAATCGAACAAGTGCGGAATGCGCTCGGGACAGGTTGAGTCGTAGGTGTCACGCCACATTTGCGTGCGACACGTTGAACAATATTTAATATGAGCAATTCAGAGCTGCGCTCGAGCTGCCTCCCAAGGTTGCCTGGCGCGCCTAACAAATCTGCTAAATTGACCATTGCGCGCTGCACCGTCATCATCGCCAAACCAGGGAACGCGAGCTGCACCCTTGTCTACTGCGGCTCTTTTGCTCAGACCGCGGGTTGGAGAATTGATAGGCACCCAAGCCGACTCTACAATTCGAACGAAGGATGGAACCCGGGTTAATAGTTGCGCACGTCTACATTTGTCAGCTGAACGTGAGGCACCGCCTTGCAGGTGTTCCGAGACCCGAGGAACGAATGGAGGTTAGCCTGGCGATCATGACACTCTTGACTTGTTCCTGTTGCATCGAGAAACCTCGTTGATTGGATGGATAGGAGCAGTACTCGAATTGCCGTACACAAACATGCATCGCGACCGGGTGCTGTCATAGCCGTCACACTATACCTTAGTAATGAAGCAGTAATGGGATGCGCTCCGGTATGTGCTCGGTGCTTCTGAGAAGCGAAGCTTTACAACTGCCTCAGGATGCAGATCAAACAGCACTAGCATGTGGGTGCATCTACCACCGCAGCGACCAGAAATTGTATATATAGCTCTTGAATCCCAACATGTTCTCAACATCATACTTCATCACTCAATCGTACAATCCGTTGCAATCAACATGTCGAACATCAAACCCATTACCATTTATGGCAAACACGGCCCCAATCCACCCAAAGTTCGCATGCTCGCCGAAGAGCTCGGGCTACCATACGAAATCAACGATATTGGATTTGACAAGGTAAAGAGCCTTGAATACATAGCCATCAATCCAAATGGACGAATTCCAGCCATTCAAGACCCCAATCAGGGCATCACTCTCTGGGAGTCTGGTGCCATCCTTGAGTATCTCGTCGATAAGTACGACACATCGCGCAAAATCAGCTTTGCGCCCGGGAGCAAGGAATTTTACCAAGCTAAGCAATGGCTATATTTCCAAGGTGAGACTTGAAATTTCGATATGGATCTACCCTACTAAACCCAAATGCAGTATCTGGTCAAGGGCCATACTATGGCCAAGCCATGTGGTTCACTCGCTTCCACAAAGAGCAAATCGAGAGCGCGAAGCAGAGATACTACGATGAAATCAAGCGCGTGACCAGCGTTTTGGAGGGCCACCTCAGGAAGCAAGAAAAGGGAGCTGACGGGCCATGGCTGGTCGGCGGGAAATTTAGCCACGCAGACCTGGCGTTTCTTCCATGGCAAAATATTGCTGCGAACGTCTTCAAGGATCTCGTGGACCTGAGCGAGTTCACCGAAGTTGCTGGCTGGCTGGAAAGGCTTAAAAATCGCCCTGCTCTGAAGAAGGTGTTGGATGAACCTCCGCCAACGAACCATTAGAAGCCGACGAGAACATATCCAATCAATTGAGAACACCTCTGAACCTGAAATACTACGTTTAATGCTGAGACTCACCTCCAAAATGCAAGATACGTGCAGCTGATCTTTTCAGTTAATTCGCTGGACGTTGTTCACGTGGGACGCTGTACTTGAACAATCATGGTCACGTTAGAGGGCAGGCACAATACAATCGGTGGCATCAGAGGTTCTTTATGCACAAAGGAAATCCGGGAAGGTATTAGCTGCAATTCAATTCTGTATGGATGTCCCAGAAGGTTGTGAGGTCTTTTGGTAGCACTAAAGCATCAAGGCACATGCAATTTACGAAAGTACACGACTGAAAATTTGTCTTTAAGAAGCAGACATCATGACTCATGTGTATTTGACTTTTCTGGCGCTATCTCACGCTGAAAGTGTAATGTTGATCTTCTCGGCCGCCCTCTTCAGTCGTTCACCATCAACCTTGCTACATTGATGTGCATCGGGCACTATGGTACCATCGAATATTTCACCCGCCTCTTTGATAAGCGTCTCGAGACCGTCTCCACTCGAAAAGCTCCAGAATCGGACATATCGGTCAACAAACTTTATCGCAACCGCAGTCCCGGCGGGCAGAAAAGCCGACTCTCCTGCACGCACTAGATTATCCGCCTCACCGTCGACAGTCAAGGAGATGGCGCCGTCAAGGACGTGGAACATTTGGTGAACTTTTTGGAACGTGAAAGGTCGGCCTAGTACAGTGTTGCTGTGACGATTACTCGATTCGATGCTGGTGATTGCAAAATTTCCAGTTGGCCCAGCGCTTTGCTTCGTAGTTATGAATGGTCGACTGATAGTTCCTTCAAGCAAATGTACTGGTCCGGTATTTGCCTTCAGGTAGTAGGCCTCACATCCTTCTGGTAGTTTCTCGTCTTCGGCTGTGAATTCTGACACTTCAGCACCCTGGAATTGGGGCTGGAAGACGACGTCGTACTTTTCCTTGATCTCGCGAATCTTTGGTCCGATCACGGCCCCTGGGTTGCGCGTGTCAAATTCATCTGCAATGACGCCTTCGTAGGTCTCGCTGACGAAGCGGAAGAAGTCGACCCATTGCCCGGGTGTGACAAGGCCCATTGTCTCGTTCACACCTTTGTCCAATACTTGCGGTTGGTGTATAATGCCAGGCGGAACATAAGCAAAGTCACCAGGGTACAGGATTTTGCACTTGTCGCCAGCCCATATCTTCAGTCGCCCCTTCGTACACATGAATACGTCGTGTGCTTCGTTGTGGTAGTGAAAGCCAGGCGGGTCGGCGACAGCGCCTTCCATACCGAAGACGGAGATCAAGCCCTCTGTTTCGGCAGCGGAGGCGAGAATTCTGAAGACCGACTTGGTGCCAGGAATAGTGATGGCCTCGCCCTCGTATGCGGGGATAATGTAAGGAACAGGCTTGCCTGGTGGAAGCCGGGTGTGTGATATGGCCTTCTTGTCATCCAGACTCAGTGACTCAATACCGGCCATGGTGGCTCGATGATGTGCAGGTGTGCTCGTAGCTGTAAGCAAACGGGAAGTGTCTGGCTGGCCAGGTGTGCGCCGAATCAAGTGGCGAACTGTTCGATGATGGAGATGTAAGTGTGCTTAGGATGTCTTCGCCAGGAAACAAATTGGAGGGGATATATGTCACTTATGAGTAGTCGGTAACAAACGTTCCGCAAGCAGCGTCCGAGCAATAATCATCGGGTGTTGCCGCGGACTCTTGCGGTCTGTCCACCCTACATTGCTCGCTAGGCGCGGCTCCGGCAGCTCCCAAGTTCAGCCCACTCTTCCAAGAGAGTGCCGATATACTGGCACATGTTCTAGATGCTGATCGGGACGAGATCCATCATCTCTCTTGGAGCACACATGTGGGCGGCGTTCGTTGCAGCATACAGAGCAGATGTAGGACAACCAAAATCTATCGTCACAGGACAACATAGAGCGTAGCGCATGGAACCTGTTGGGCTCATCGTCGTCAGAAACTGCAACTATGGACATGTCCACGCGGGTGTTTCCCCACAATTGCGGGTTCGGAGTGTGGGGAAGTTTCCGTCCACGGAACCGACGTTCCCGATCGGATGCACATCAACAACCGCGCCGTGCTTCATTCGCGCTTCGCGCTGGAACACGCCGATGCATAGGATGCGACCACACAAATGATGCCTCTCGCCCAAATTCCTCGTACGAGAAGGTTGCGTCTCTCGGGACTTGATCACTGGTTCTGAGACACGAGTCGATCTACAAGGGTTGACTTCGCTCTCCCGAGCCACGGCCATCACTAACCATGGCTCCTCTCCAAGCTGCCCTTCGCGTCCCATACAAGACCACATCCAACGTCGACATACCCACCGACATCTACCTCCCCACGGCATCTTCGCAGCCATGTCCCGCGCTCATTATGATTCACGGAGGCGCATTTATGCTTGGCTCTGCCAGCATCAACAACACGGACCAGATCGCCGACTGTATTGAGCGTGGGTGGATTGTGATGGCCATTGAGCACCGACTTTGTCCTGGCGTCAACCTGCTGGAAGGCCCCATGGCAGATGTTCGGGATGCTTTGGCTTTTGCACAAGAAGGCGGTCTGGCCAAAGCCCTCGTGGAGACGTGGACTGGCACAGTAGACAGCAAGCGCGTCATGGTCATGGGCACGAGCAGCGGCGGTCACCTGGCCCTTTCTACAGCGTTCAACGCTCCCCATCCTCCTCTCGCAATCCTCGACTTCTATGGTGCTAAGCACTTCGCTTCGCCTTTTTGGACACAGCGCATGTCCAAGATGCCACCTGCGTTCTTCGAGCCGCGCCCGCAGAGTGAGATTGACGCTCTGCACTTGGAAAAGACAGCTTTGATCGGTGGCGCATCTCTCGAAGGCCAAGCGCCAGATCCTACAGCGCCCGACCCAAAGATTAGGCAAGCATTTGCTATGCACCAGATCGCCACAGGCAATGTAGTCAAGACAATTTGGCCTTCCTACCCCGACCGCCTTGAGAGCATCGACCCGTTGCTGAACGTGTCCAAGTCGTGGCCACCTGTGTGCATCGTGCACGGTACCGCAGATTCCATGATACCCATGTCGCTGTCAAAAGATCTGGAGAAGCGAATGCAGGAAGAAGGGGTCGAAGTCAAGTTCGTCGAGGTGGAGGGCGAAGAACACACATTTGCAGGCAAGATGCAGAAGGGTAGTCAGACTTGGAACACTCAGAGGCAGGGGTTTGACTGGTTAGAGAAGATTGTACAGAGATCTTCTGGCAGCTGAGCGGTTGACTTTCCGGCCTAGCTGTCTATTTCCCACTTGATCTGCTCAGTCGCCCAGAGTGTGTTTTGCAATGAGGCCATCGGGAAGTGGGGTTCCCACCGCACCGTCAGAACACCGAACACCGACCACCGACACCCAAAACCAGATCAACCCTCCCGTAATCATAATACGGCGGACTAAAGTGTAGTGAACTAATGAATTGGTATCGCTTCGTAGTATACGCCTTCCCCAGCAAGCTCAGAGCCATCAAATGTGCTTGCCGTTATCTATTTTGGACCCGTCCATTTGCCACGTCCTCTCCCACCAACCTTGAACCCTTTCCCGCTCGGGCTCTTCGTCTTCTCCACTCTACCTTTGCTTCCCCCATCACTCACATTCCCACTCTTTTGCTTTACATGTCCGAGACCTGGCCGTCCATTTTTCAGGCCCCCTCGGCCCATACCCGAGCCTGATTTGGCCTTGCGAACATCTTGCCATTTGGTCTCTTGGCCATCATCCACATCCATGTCGTCGTCATCCTTTGACTTCTTATTGCTGAACTTCAACTTGCCCTTTTGTCCCCTCTGCGCCGCATCGCGACCACGAATGGCATCAACGTAGGCATTGATGCCCGCCTCGAGAGAGGTGTTTTGATCGTCAATGTCCATGAGAACATCCTCAGCATCGTTAGTCTCTGTCTTCCGGGATGACTTCTTGGCCTTTGGCACATCCTCGTCGTCCGAAACCCCGAGAATCAGCTTGCCGTCCTCGTCCGTCCGCGCCTTGATTTTTTGTGGTTGCTTCCGCTGCCGCAGCGGCTTTGTTGACGAGATATTACCCAGCGCACGCTTCGATAAAAGATCAAGAGGTTCATCCTCATCTTCGACAATATATGTTTTGCCACCTTTGGCACCGTTTTGCCGTTGCTTGGTCTGGCTCTTGACAAACTCGTCTTCTGAGTCGCCTTCGCTCTCTTCGCTTTCGCTGCCATAGACAGCTTGGTCATACTCGCTTTCAAACTTGCCCTTTGGCTTTTGCACCTCTTCCTCGCCATCCTCTTCAGCTTGTTGCCTCTTCTTCTTGCGCTGCTCTCGCGTTTTTCGAATGTTGGCGATGAGTTTACGGTCTTCTGCAGGGCACGCCCGCTCAACCTCATCCACGCCAAACTTGCGGACCATGCGCTCGACAATGTGTTTAACCTTGGCCTTGAAGTGTGCCTTGTGCTCGTGGCTCCAGACCATCAAGTTTGCCAACAGTGTTTTCAGTCGTGGCCGCACGATGGACTCTGGAAGCGAAATCACCTCGACCTTGACGAAACCCAGAACGCTTTGGACAATTTCTCGATTTGGGTTCTGTAAGAAGATGTCCATCACTTCAAGCAGGCTCTTGATCGTTTCTTCCGATATCCTTGTATGGAATTGGTATAAGATGCGGGTGACGGCGGTGATGGATGCAGAGATCATGTGAGGGGTTGAAGCTGCTAGGCCAGCTGAGACCATGGTAAAGTACTCCTCCAGAGAAGCATCCACAGTTGGTGCATCGGCGGGCATGTTGGGTACTTTAGTCTGTACAACCTCTCCGCCTTCTGCCATTTTCTCACCCATGGCGACCAGAAGATTGTATGCTGCTTCTCGTGCCTTTTCATTGGTTTCCTTTGCCGAAATTACAACCTCTGAAAGCACTGCTGGAATGAAGTGAAGGTCGCTTTGGGGGAGTGACTCGATGACCTGAAGGAGAGCATGCAGCCGATCCCTTCTTGCTGGGGCGGAGGCTTTTTCGGCACTTTGAAGTAGTAGCTGTTGGAGTTCGCCGTTCCGATCTTTCAGTGCTGCTTTTCCAATTTCAGACTCTGCGAGGCGCGGAATGAGCTTGTATGCCTTCTTTTGCAATTGGGGGTCCTTGTCTTTGTTAATCATAATCTCAGCCATGCGGAACAGAGATCCGTAGCTGTCTCGTGGAAGGTAAAGGGCGATGGTGATGATCAGATCCATGAGGGTGTGGCTCATTGGCGGCATCTTGTTCTGGTTCTTATCCTGCTTCTGCTTGTCTGCCTGGGTTTGAGAGCCTTCTGCAGCGAGTGACGATTCAAGAGTGGTCGCGACACGCTCAAAAGTCTCCATTAGCTCCTAAGACCAGTTAGTAGGTCGCTATTATTAGTGCTCGCAGAACTCACCTTCTCGGGAATAATGCTTAGGTAGGCATTAATCGTCCTGAGAATGGTACCACGGTACTGTGGAAGGGTCTGACTGTAAACATTGAAAAGAACAGCCAACATGTTGCTCGCGAGGCTAGACAGATGACCGAGATTCGTTTTCGCGTCGACCTTGGAGACGCGCCCTTGTGCAAGCAGGTCATCCTCACCGTCCAGCTCCAATATTGCTTTGTTACTATCGACTAAGTTGTGGAGAGCCTTGCAGATGTCTGTTCGCAGGTCGGCCTGGCTGTACAGCAGATTGGCAAGCATCTCGCAGAAGGATTGATCGAATGCTTCGACCAGATCGGTAGGTAGATCGCAGTAGCCAGGAAGAATGGACCATATCTGTTGCACTACCGTCTCGAAGACTTTGATCTCCATAGTCTTGGCCCGCTCGCCATGCTCAATAACTCGTTGATAGAGCTGCTCACTCAGTGGCACCATCTCGGCCCTGAAATGGTTGAGCTTGGTGTTGTGAACGGAATCGCGCAGTAATGGTAGCATCCAGACTCTTCCTGTTTGGCCAGGTGGCGGTCGCGGGAGATTCAAGGGCAGAATTTCTAGCACGCAATCTGGGCCCATGGCGCTGATTGCTCGCGAGATGACAGCATCAGCCTCCTTTTTGCCTGCAAAGCTCTCATTCGCTCGTAAATCGCCGACTGTCCTCAGTACCGGCCTCAAGATGGGATTTGAGCGCCATTTGAGTGTCTCGAACAGAGCGGACAAGACATTGAAGACCTCCATCCAAGCGGCCTGGTACTTGACGCTTAAAAGATTCTGCGCATTCTTTGCGACCTTCTCCAAGATCTTTTCGTCAAACACAGACGGCTCTAGAATCACGCTATCGGGTATCAAGTTGACGAGGAAAGAAATGAGACATTCGGAAGCGGAAATGCGGATGTTGTGCGAAGACGAGTTGAGGAATTCCGAGACCATGGTGAAAAGTTCGGGCAGTTTTATGAAGGTGTCTTCAGGCTCGATTTGTGCAGAGACCTCGTAGCCTCGAGAGATGACGGCTATCCACGGAGGAAGCAACTGCGAGTCGTTTTTGGATGGCTGCAGCTCGGAAATGACCTCGAGCAGTCGCGGCAGCTTGGCCGAGGCCAACTCGTCGGCCATGCCTGCGAAAATGACCTCGAAGATCTCGAAGGCAGCCATGGTGAGGAACTCATTGCTGGACCTGGAAATGTTCAACAGGAGCTCGCAAAGCACATCGATCTTGCGGCTTGGCCAGCCGCCAGACGATGTGGCAATGGTTTTGATCAGTTGCAATGCGTGCATCAGGTCCGGGTCCTTGTTCAGCTGGTCCTTGTTGCCCTTGTGTTTCTTCGCCTTTGCCGCTGTTTCGGCGATATCATGCAGCATCTTCAGCGCCGTCTCCGCACACATGTCTGCTGCTGGGTGATCGAGCGACGGGCTTGGAGGCGGGTTCGCCAGCACTTTGGCCAGCGCCTCCTGGGCCCGCTTCCTCACTTTGGGCCGGGGGTCAACGGATATCTGCAACAGGCCTGCGACCGCTCGACGCGGGCTGATCTGCGACTGGGGCAGCTCCCATGCCCGCGCATCTTGCACCACAAGCAGCGACTCGAGACATCCTATCGACGAGCGGATGAGCGGCGCATCGGCGTCGGCATGGGTGAGGGCGGGTGCGAGGCTTGTGAGGATCTCGGTGAATTTGGAGCGGAGCAGCGGGGCAGGCACGGCGGGCGTGACGAGGTCCAGCAGGTAGATGGTGGCGCCGGTCGTATCCTTGTTCGCGATGCCGTCTGCTGTGATCTGGCGGCCGAGGAGCGACAGCAGGGCGGCGAAGTAGGCCGTGGGCGTAAACTCGGACTGCTGGCTGCGCAGAACCGACTCGATCGAGGATAGCAGAAGGTGTGTCTGAGGAATTAGCAGCGCACACGATTTAGGTGGAAGATGCCCAAGATACCTGCTGCTGGCCCTGGAGCTTCGGATTGTCCCGAATCTTGGTCAGTTTCTCCTCGAGCGACATTGTGGCGGTCCAGGTTTGCAGTCGTCCCTTCGCAATGCGCACGCCTCAATGTTCCCGTGGGAATTTCAGCAACGGCACCCGAACTTTTTTCAGTGTTATCGATAGCACGGGCCTCTTTGCTGCGAGGCTAAAGGCTAAAGCGGAATCTGCCGCTGGTACTTCGTAGTCAGCAGAAGCTACCTCACCATCATACCGGTGGAACAAGCTTGGTGGGGTGGCAGTCATGCCAAAAAAATTGAAACTTGTTTGGGTATATGAGAAGAGCCAACATGTCTACATACTGTACAAGAAGAGCCTGGTTGATGGCACTGGACGCCTGGTGGTGTCAAGGCATACATGGCGCACCAACACCGACCTCGAACAAATTCTCCGAGCTTGCGAGTATCCAAGCATTACTGAGCCATCGTGCACGCTCGCAATAACAAAACAAAAACATGTACAAAACAACTGCAAAAAACTTCACTCCTCCATCAGCGTGTCATGTGGCTTGCCTCTGACACTGCTCTTGCTCCCTTTTTTGGAGATGCTCATGAAACTCAGCCGCTTCTTCACACTTCCTGTGCGGCTTGTCTCGCTCTTTCCACTCTTTCCACTCTTGCTCGTCTCTGGACGCTTGCTTTTACTCGGCGTACGTCCTAGACTGGCTTGGCTGAGATTAGAATGGCTAATGTTGCTCGGTGCCGCGAATGCGGGAAGCGCCTCTGGTGCTGGCGAGTTGGGAGTCGCGGGAGTTTGGTGCAGGAAACTCAGGCTCAGTCGATGGCGACTAAATTCCTTACTAGCGCTACGCGTCGATGTGGAAATGGACGACGCGTCGTTGTCCTCTGCCACGGGCTTGTCAGGCTTCGCGTCCTTATCCTTGTCTAGAACGCCCTTTGTAAGAAAGGCCAGGCTCAGCCTTTTCTTGTCTTGTCGAGCTGGTCTAGTATGTGGCGCAGGTGAAGCTACTCGATCGCCGTTCAACTGCTGGTTGTCTGGTGTCGGACTCGCAACCTGCGACCGCGAGACAGCCGCTACGAGCCACGAGCCTGTGGGTGATCGCATGGCTGGTGCCATGTTGACTGGGGTCAATACCGACAGTTCCCGGAAGAACGCGGCCTCGAAGCCTGTATGGTTGTCAGTCAGATCGTATTGAGGGGACTAGGTGGACATACGTTGGGTCAGGTCTGCTTTGGTGGCTTGCTGAGCAGGCCTGACATAGAGGGCCAAACATCGACGGATGACGAGGGCGTAATCTACAAGCGTCACGCGCAAGGCATTCTCCAATGGATTGAGCTTCTGCCCAGGTTCCGCCTCCACTTCGGTTTCCTCTGGGTCTTGTGGAGGTGGCAGTAATTCGTGGTAGTTGGCAACACAGCTGTCCGATGCTGTGTCGACAGCATACATGAGCTCCTGGGTGAGACTGTTGAACGCCGTGTCATCACCATCTGTGATCTTCTTCTCCATTGCAATCAGCTCGACAGTTTTGCGCGATGTCCGCTCGATGGCCGCCTGAAGAGGGGTGAGAGTGACGTTACCCACAGCAATGATCTCGGTCCGCCGCAGAATCGTGGGAAATGTCTCGGCAGTCGTGTAGACGGTCTTCTCTACAGCTGGCTCCTTAGTGTTTGCATTTGATGGCGCCCGGCGGGATGCGGAAGTGAAGTGGGACGGCCGAGACAATAGGTAGAAGTCTCGCACGGATTGCGATACTTTAGCTCGCTGGTAGATTGGATGGGTGAGATCTTTCTGTGGGCTGACCGGGAATATCTGCAAGTACTGGCCCTCTAGATCCTGCTCGGCACCAGGATTGAGAATTTGCGCCGAAGGATGTTGCTGTTGCATACGATCAGTAAAGGAAGCGAGTCGATCAGTGGCAGTGCCCTCGAATATGAACTGTTTGTCGCGGAGCCCAGCGGGGAAACCGAGACCTTTGTACACTACGCGGAAGTAGCGCGGATTTGCGCGTTCGCCTCTGGCAATGCCTTCGTGAATCTTGGCCATGGCGTGTTGTGTCCGCGCCAGCTTGGCAAAGTCAAAGATGTTGTGTTCGTACTGTGTTGCAAGTTCCGTATAGGCACCAAGCGCATTGTCCCATGACTGACCGTTCTCGTAGTGCTCGATCATTTGGAAATACAGCTGCTCCTTTCGCTCAAATGATGACTGCGGTGGAAAGCTAGGGTCGGTCAAAGGATCGACGTTCGTATTGGGATCCCATTCGTAAAGCTCCGCATGTAGTCGCAATGCCAAGCCGGCTTCTGTGAAGTTCTGCGCCTCTGACTGTAGTGCAACCAGCTGATGAACATAGCGAATGTAGATGTCCTCTTTCTGCATGTCCTTCAAGAACTCCATGAGATGCAGCGTGTCCATGATATGGAATATCTCTCCAGTCGCTTCTGTGCTATGTACTGCGACGAGCAGGTCGAGCAACTCGTCAATGGTAGAAATAAGATTCTTGAGTGCTGCCAATATCGGTTCCTCTGGATCTTGTGCCAGTGGCTCAAACAACTCCACAAGCTCCTGAATGAAGTGTTTCTGCAAGACTGCCTCGGTAAGGTGCTTTGTCTTGAAAAGGTGATCTAAGCAGTCGATCATTTCGGCTTGTATGAGCGATAAATCTTCACTGAGCGTCCACTCGCTCAGAATCATAGTTTGGAGCACCTCAATCGCCACGCTACGCAGGCCCTCGTGCACACTGAGACACAACTCAACGATTGGTGCAACAAGGCCTGGGACATATTGCACCTGGAATCCGCCCATCTTGTCAAGTGCGTATCGACTCTTCTCTTCAGCACTTGTCTCCCACCCTATTGCCTCCCAGCTGCGTTGGAGTAGTTCGGCGCCATGCTCGCGGACGTCACCGGCTATCTTCCAGACGGCTCGTCTCTTCTGTTCAGGAAACGTCTCCAGCGCAAGTGCATCGCTTCCTACAAGCTTCAGTAATGCATCGAAAAATGCTCTCCATAATTCGGTATTGAAAGAATCCGCCTCATCCGGCAAAGGGAGGAACGCGTCCACAAGGATATTGAATAATTTCTCCAGTGCGCGCATCGTGGCTTTGTGGTGGTAGATGTGCACGCTCAACCAAGACTTGGGGTATGCTTCACAGTCCAATATCGAGATGTATACTTGGAGGACAGAGAACAAGAATTCCGGCGTATCATCCTTGGTCTTGTCAAGATAAACGAGCGCAGGTAAGCTCGACATTGCTGCAAGGACAGCAGAAATCTCAGCCAAGGCCTCGTCGAAGGTCGTCTCTTTAGCAACTGGTCGTGACTGGAATGGATACGCGGTCGGAAACAAGAGCGAAAGGGTTTTCTTGGCCGTTCGCGGTGTGGCCTGGATTGCACGATACGAGTCTACCAGCTTCGCCAGGTATTCGCAGGCTTCTTGTCCCAGCTCCTCTACCTGCGAAGCCACCACAGAGCAACAAAGGCGCACTTGATCTCTCCACTGGTCTGTAACATGGTCGACTTTGCCCCAGTATGGGGCAAGCCATTTCGACGTGTTGACTAGTAGGAGCTGACGGACTTCTGGCGCTCGGAAGATTTCAAGATCTGAGAGGTGGTGGATCAGCAGCAGTTTGTACAGGACGAGCTTACCCTGTACTCCCGCACACGATTCGATGAAGCTTTGAGTTAGCTTGAACACGTCCATTGCGGGCATACATCCGTCGAGTTCTGGCAGCCACGAGTGGAAGTTTTGCACTAGTAGTGTCTTGGTGCCGATCAATACTGGCGACGGGTTCTGCATCAGAGCTTCTAGAGAGGTGAAGAGGACCTTCATCTCTCTGCTAAATTGAACCCGGTCCTTGATGCCGATGCTCTCTTCCTTCGCCTTTTGCTTCTCGCGAGCATTGACTAAGAACTTCATGATAAGCTTGCCAACCTTGAACGTGGCACGGAGCCGGCGAGAATACTCGGGATCAGTTGGTTTGGCCAGCAGGCGGCCGTAGCTCTGCATCAAGCATGACGTAACCAGAGAGTGAAAGACTTTGGTTCGAGCATAATGGTCAACGAGCGGCTCGAGGTTGAAACGGCGGTCATAAACAATGCCAAAGACGATGACTAGAGCACTAAAGACTAGATCCTCGTATTCATCACTGCCAGCATAATGACTTTGGATGGCGAACAGAGCGTCGAACACCTCGTCGAGCAATTTGACAATCTCGATTTCGGGTACAAAGTTGAATCGCTTCAACAGACCAACAAGCTCACCTGGTGGTTGGTCCTGCCATCTAATAAGGCCGAGAATAGTTGGATCCTGCGAGTACTTGGTGCTGCACAAGAATGTCTTGAGATGTACTGCCGCCATTGGGCCCATGACGTGTTCGTCCTTCTTCTTCACAGTCCAGGGTAGACCGAGATAGGCGCCCTTCCCGGCGATCATGCCGGAGGTGTACTCGTCGTAGCGGTACAAGGTCAGCGCATGATCGCCGTCACGTGTGAAAGCGTCCTGATTCCATAGTGGCATCCAGCAGAGCGCGAATGGAAAGCCAGGGGCGTCGGCGACGCTCATAACCAGGTGAGAACCAGGAACATCTTGCGGGTCGATTGCAAGTCGGATGGTCGAATTCCAGCCTTCACCTCGTTCTACTGCTGTTGTCCGCCAAGCTGTGTGCCCGGCGCTGTTGGCCGACGGATATATGCATCCCTCTATGCGCTCACCAGAGCTCTTTCGAACTTCAATGGTGAGTTGCAAGTTGGTCATAGGGGATGATTGCACCAGTGGCACAGTGCCAGTCTTCGGATGCGCCAAGAAGGCATTCCTCGGAAGGGACGGTTCTACCAGGGTTAGGTAGATATCGCTTCGAGCTTTGGTTGGCGCGCCTGAGAAACCAATCTTCCGCGTCTGCTTGATGTTGTGAAGGAGAGTCGGGGTTTTCTGAATAAGACTTTCTGCGTCTGGGTGAACAAAGCCCTTGAGGTGTACAGTGAGCTGCCGTACAGGGTCGTTGCGCTTGTACTTTCCGCTTGGGCTTGGGTAAACTTCGGAGAGCAAGGTGTCCCAGCCCGTGTCATCGTTTGACAGCTCATCAAAGGGCGTTGCCGTGGTCCACAAAGTGACCGGTTGATCCGTTTCGACCTCGCTACGTAACACCTGGTTTGCATGGAGTACTCCGACCGCAATGCATCTTTTGAGAGTCTTCTGATCCTTGGACTGCGCTCGCGGGCGTGTAGCTGCTGATGCCGGCCGCTCGTCGGAGTTCTGGGATCGAATGAGGTCTGAGCTCGTCAGGCGGGAGCCCGAAGAGGAATCGGTGTGCCTGGAGTTGGTCGACTCTTTCCGCTTCGAGCCAAACATGACACTTCGTCTACCGCCCTTGATGCTTCCGTACTGCGAGGGTTGCACGCCCGCACCGTTGGTAGAGCTGCTCTCTTTGTGGGCGCCCGGCTTTTCCCCGGCAGCCCCTATTCGCAGAGGCTCGTTAATCATTAGCCTGAAGACAAGGTAGAGACTGGAGCCAGAGCCGGCGCCTTCGCCGACGTCAGTTGAGCTTAGGTCCACAAGCAGCGACCGCAGTTTGTCGCCTGCGAGCGTGGCCGGTGAGCCGTCTCGCGCCGTCAGATCAAAGGAGTAGGCTTCAGAAAGCGGCTGCGGGGCGCTACCAGGCGCCTTCAGACACAAGTGCATGCTGACTTGGGCGGCTCCTGCCACAACATCGCCCGTGACGTGCCTGAGGCTCACAAACAGATGGTGCAGGTTGTGCTCGTCGGCCTGCGGGGTGGGCCGGCTCTCGAGGAGACTCATCATGGACTGCAGTTTGGTGATCTCGATGGCTGAGTCGTCGCCCGTCAGGATGCGTCCGCGCTGTGAGGGACTCCGCACGATGACGTCCCCGCACAGCATCTTGTTGCCGGCGACGAGATCCCAGACGGTGGCCTCGCGCACCTTTTCCAGCTCTTGTGCGGTGAGCACCTTGTGCAGCAGCTGTCGGCGCGCCGTGTCCAGGCGGTTGACGAGGGCGGACATGCTGTCGAGGGAGCCATATCTGCGCGCAAGCAGCAGCTCGTGCACCTTGGTCGAGTGCCACTCGCGCAGGCACGAGGCGATCTCGTCGACCAGCGGCTCCTGGGCCGAGGTCGGCGTCTCGTCGCCAATCTTGAGCATGGGCACGGGGGCGGGCGGGCGCGGGGCATTGGGGTCGGAGACGGGCGACAGCGGCAGCATGAGCTGGTGCAGGTGCTCCTCGCGGGCGGTCCACTGCGACGTGTGGCTGCCGGCGCGCTTCCTGGTCGATCTGCGGCGCGACAGCGGGCGCGAGGCCGACGAGGGGAGGGCGGAGACGGCATCGTGCTTGGAGGCTCTGCGGGCCTGGGAGGAAGAGGCGGCGGTGGTGGTGGTGGTGGTAGCGGTCGTCTTCGCGGCGGGCGAGATGGCGCGGGTGCTCTCGGTGGGCGTGACGACGCCAATGCCGTTGGGAGCTGGAGGGTGGTCGGGTGAGCTGAGGCGCTCCAGGTGACCTGTGTCGTGGGCGGCGTCGTCGCTCTTGCCCTCGCCCAGCACCTCGCGCACCTCGACGCAGCTGCGCGGGAAAATGCCCGAGAAGACGCGCGCCTCGAGCGTCTGGCCCTTGACGCTCGTGAGCCCGGCCAGCAGCGACGGCGGGGCGACGAGGTAGCCGCGGTACCAGGCGCCGTCGCGGCCGCCCTGCTCAATGATGTACAGCTCGTCGCCAATCTCGAGGGGCAGGTCGGCGGGCGACGAGGGCTGGAAGGGAAACGTGCATACTGCGAAGGCGATTCGCGGGAGTGGCCGCCAGCTCGGCATGGCACCAGTCACCACCTGGGCAGTCGTGTCGGGCTATCGTGAAGGGAGTTGGCGAGCGTGCATCACGAGCGGGCGGGCAGATGGCGGTGGTCGTGGTCGTGGTCGTGTGTGCGCGTTTCGCTATGCGATTGTGTGCGGCGATGCCCCTGGATGCATGTGCTTCACCAAACCCGCCAGTAAACCTTGGAGCGGGGCACGTGTCAGCGAGCGAGTGTCGCGGCGAGCCGAGTCAGTGGGCGCTGGAGGGCACAATGCAGCGCGTCAAGAGAGAGTTATTGTTCTGGATTATGGATTGCTGCGCTGCTCGAGTCGTCTCTAGCAAAACATGGCCAACTTTGCGACCCCAACCCCAACCCGGTTCCTGCAGCAGCTCTGTGCACGGGCTGGCATCTGTCCCTGTCGCGCCTACGCGAAAGCTGCCAGGCATCCCCGGCCACCGCACTCGGCTTCCTTGCACAACAACGTCGCCGCATGTCTGTGGCACTGCCCTCTGCACTGCACCACCAGCAATCTGTATCAGGAGCTGTTGTCGCGTGTGAGGTCTGCCCCTTGGCACTTCCAGTGTCCGCTGCGGTGTCGTTGTAGCTGACCAGCGCATGCGTCCCCCACGGCGATTGGGCCGTCTCCAAAAGGGCTGCACATCTCCCGCAGTCCTCGGCCTCGCTGCGGGCCATGCATGCACTGGGCGTGCGGCAACCTCCGCTTACGAGTAGACTTCCTGATCCTGGAAAGCATTCATCCACCCTCTAAGATCGATGCACGGCCCTGAAACACCCAGCGGAGCGCTATCATGCGCGAACACGGCCTTGGGGCCACGGCAGTCGAGTGGCTTGCGGCTTGTGTGCCGGCACCTTTGGTCGCGCCAGCCTCGTGATTGGATCGCCTCAACGTCACGCCTCTGCTACCCACAATATCCATGCCCTCCTATCCCACAGTGAAGTCGCAGCTACAGATGACTGCAATGCTTCTTCTTTCGAGACCTATCGATCGATCCGTCGTGGGGCATCTGCCTCTTGTAGCCTTGTACTCGATCCCATCTACCCGCTCAAACTTGCTCAATGGCCAACGCTCCCCGCGCGAGCACACTAGGGTGCTCGCAGCATCAATGGTGCCAGCTACATCTTGCTGTACTTCAATCAATCATCGTTAGAGAGCCAGACCCTCGCTACCATTTGACAGCTGCCAGACCCTCGCTTCACTATACACACGCTGCTTTCTGGCAACATGAACATGGCAACACCGTCTTTGGACACCCCATTCGCAGGTCCTATATCAACAATGAAGTCGATGCCTGGCATGTCTTCAACCTTCTCCGCCAGCACTCGTGTTACGTTGTGGTTCACCAATTGGACCACCACCTCAGCAGCTACATACTCCTTAACAATCTTATTCCTGTTCGGCCTCGGCATGATGAACCGGTTTCTTGGGGCACTCAAAACCCAGCTCGAACGCAAGTGGAAAGCGGAGCGCATCCTCGGTAGAAGCGCCGCACCCAGTGACGGCGCTGAGAAGCCATCGGACCATAGCCTTCGCGGTCACGCGCGACAATGGAGTCGTGCTCTACGTCCACATTCGGTCAGACTAGAAGAACCACAAGGCCAGGAGACTGAGCCGCTTAGTCCATCTGTGCCAACAACACATTCTGACGAAGAAGATATCGAGCCACAGATAGGAAGATCGCGCCGCGGTTGGGTGCCCAGCGCACCCTGGAGTCTGAAGAAGGATGGCATCATTGCAGTGCTCGAATACATACGAGCCCTTATTGGCTACATTTTGTAAGGGACGCTGACCTATGACCCGTCAGGCATCGGCGTTAACACTGATCTAGAATGCTTGCTGTTATGTCCTACAATGTCGGCCTTCTTTTCGCCGTCACTGGCAGCGTGCTACTGGGTGAGTTGGTTTTCGGAAGATATAGCAGAGGGTCTATGAGTTTGGCCGAGGACGCATGTCATTCTTAGTGAGTAGCAATATGAAGAGGGCCCAAGGTTCTGTGTTCAGCTGCCAATCGCAAGTATATATATTGACGGTACGTACAATGCTTGCCCCCGCTACCAGTTACGCCGTCCGTTCGTCAACCATGGGACTTACCCTCAACACCCATCCACTCCATCCACAAACCCAATCTGCAGAAAAAATCCTTATAAATAAAGCTGGATATCCTCAGTTTGCCATATAATCATCTTCTTGAACACAACTCACGAGCATACAACAAGACTCAGACGCTGCACTAAGCATTTCCCGCATCTCAATGATAAACATCACCCTTGACTCGGAAGATGTCCTTCTCAACATCGACTTCTGCTGCTTCACCGCGCTCTGTCCGCCGCCGCGACCCAGAGCTCCAGATTAACTTTATGCCGCGCATACGAAGTCAAAAACGTCCTACGCCTTTGAATCGCACGAGTGGGTTGGTTCTGCTAAAGCCGAAGAAGCCTTCTACTCGGCAGACGCTACAGGAAGATGAACCCCCAAAGCAAGATGAAGAGGAGACTTTGAAGAGCTGGGCAATCTTGTTCCCGGCGTGGATGCGTAATGCCGCTAGTTGGTGCCTGAAAGCAATTACGGGTCGCAGTCCCAGAGCGGAGAATGAGGAGGCGCCGATCGCACGCGCCGCAGCTCCCGAGCGGCGTGGAAGCGATATTATTTTCGGGCACACCAAGCGCAGCATCGACGAGGGTGAAGATATTTGGGGAGCACTTTCATGGCACAGTGATGTTGTGACCATGATTGAGTTTGGACTATTCTGACTCTGTATACTCACTCGTGCCATACCCCCACACGAATCCCACCACTTCAACCTGCCAAGATCATCGACTGAGAGAGCACCGCACCCCAGATTCAACAATGCTACATACAAGTCTCAAGACTCCGCCATCAACTCTACCATCAAGGTTTGCCGATCGTGCCCACGGTCCTCCACTTCTGAGCCTCGCCCCTCGCCACTGGCGTCTGATCCCGAATCGCCTGCGCCGGAATACGATACATGACCAGATACTCTCCCCAATGCAACCACTCGTCCGTCTCGCCGTCCTTTGCACCACTCTCCTTGAGCAGATCCGCCGCACGGAACACGGGACCGCGCGCAAAATGCCGTGTATCTACCGTCACGACAAGGGTGTCCTCGCCGTACTTTTGGGCAAAGTGCTTGGCGACGGCTTCGGCATGGGACAGTGTGTCGTACACGCTGATGAAGGGCGAGGATATGTTGGTCTGGTGGTGCAAGTGGGCGAGGCCGAAGCGGGAGAGGGCCGAAGTGTAGTTGAGAATGGTGGTCTGATTCTTCGCGCTGAAGCCTGTGGAGAAGGAGTAGCGAGTCTGAGCAGACGTGCGATGCACGCGGTAGACGAGGGCTGGGATGGCGGTTGGTGCCGAGGCTGGGGACGGTGGCGATAGGGGATGTGAGGCAGCTTGGTGGAGTGTGTAGAGTGCTGAGTGTCGTGTTAATATATGATCGATCATGGATCAAGAGCATGTTTACTTGTCATAGTGATGACCGTTCGGTTGATACCCTTCAGTTGTCAAGTGTACAACACCTGATCTTTTGTCGACCTGGAACCGTAACTTGAAAAGGTATGAGTGGGCTGGGGTTTCGTGTCCTTATCACAGCTGGTGTCTTCTTTGGGAGATGTATTGCCTTGTTGTGTTCAAAAAAAAGTGCTTGTAGACTGATTTGTTCACAACTTTAAATACTTCTCAGCAAGATAGACATGAGCTCTCCAGAGCAAAGCGGTGAGTTGATCCATCCAAACGGCGCTGAGATGCATCTGAATCAGGGATGCTGTAGGCATGTCGACTTCCCTTCCCCGGCCGGAGAGGTGCTCAGGTCGACTGTCCGTGGGTCTGCCTCCCGTCGGGGTCGAAGAGCTGGCAAACGCAAGTGACCGAGTGGAAAGTGGGCGAACAAAGATGAAGTTGCTTTTAACGGTATCATGCCTCAATTCTGACCCGACACTGTGGTCCGCAACTTCCGAGCACAGACTGTCAGTGTGTAGCCGACTGAGCGATACTCACTTGAGATGAACGTTACGCATGGTGGCAGCAGCCTCGCGGTTGATGATGAAGCAGCCGCTGGACGTGCGTTGCTCCGCTTTTTACAATCAGGAAGCCAAGAAATTAACCAACAAACGGGCAGTAATTCTTTGGCATCCAATGCTCACGAAACCGGCTATAAAGAAACAGATAAAGGTGAACGCTCGATCGAACACCAAATGATGAGGCAAGACGTGAAGAGATGATTGAGGCAAGAATGGATGCATGATGGTGCAATTCGCTCGGTTGAAATGGGTAAGCTTGTAATTGTGGAGCCTATTCAACATAGGTATGTAGCGGAGGACAGCCGACGTATCGTCTCACCCGAACGGTTGGTGTCGTACAGGCAAACGTAGCAGCGCATCGGGAGCAGGACAGCTGTGCCGCATTCGACTCTTCAGTCGCTGATAAACGGGCGCTCGACGCCTTCCGAGGATGGAAGGCCAAAGCACGATGGCGAGGCAGACAGTTAGCGCTGTGGGAAGCGGCATTGGTTGAAAGGAAGCCTGCATGATTTTGTTGTCGCCTCATCTCAATAGATCTCACCGCCATTCCAGTTTATCGAGCATCATGACCGTCTGCCAAATGTCAATGGACTTCGAATTAAGCACGAAGTACGGAGTCGAGAAGATGGCATGACAGGAGCTGTTTTGTCCTGGAAGATGCTCCATGTTCAACGTGACCTTCACAGACGTATAAAATCAACCGCGGCCACGGCAATGTGCAAAGGAACAGGATCGTTTGGTGGTGTTGGTGCGTGCTTGTAATGCCAACCCTGTGGTCGTTTGACAATCTAGGCACTCCCGAAGCTCCGCAAGAGGCTAGGCCGCTTTGGGCGGAGCCGTCTTCTCATCGCATCGTCGAAAAAGTTGCCGAGGAGCATCACCGCGCACCATCAACCTCGATACGTTCTAGCTAGGCAAACGGAGAATCGAAAGCCACCGAGAGATCGCGATCCTTCCAAGGCCTCCCGCGCGGTCCTTACCCCGCCAATTGCTCTCACCAGACCGCCTCCCACACTGCCATCTCGTCTCCACAGCCTACCACACAACGCACATCCACAATGTCATACTTCCGAATAACGCTCATGCGCTCCGGCATCGGCATGCCTCTAAAGACACAAGGCGTCCTAAAAGCACTCGGGCTGCGGAAGCGAATGACGACCGTCTACCACCCCGTCACACAATCCGTTGCCGGCCAGATCATGCGGATCAAAGAGCTCGTCGATGTAAAAGAGGTCGAGACGCCGATGACGAAGGAGCAGATGCGTGCGTCGCGGCGACCGGATCCGGGATATTACATTGAGCAGAAGGCGGGACAGGCGATGGGTGTGCTAGAGTAGGGGAAAGGGACTTGTCATGAACGAATGCGCGTAACAAGGCGCTTCTTTGAGGATTCGCAATATGAGGGCACATGTGCATATGAGGATTTACTTTTCTGGGGGATTGCGAGATGCGTTCAAAGGATACCAGTGGGAATACCGAAGCTCAAGTTATTTTGCTGAACGCTCACAGGCTTTGGCACATATCTGCGGGTGAAGAAGGAGGAATTCTGTCCAGGAAGACACAAGTAAAGCCAAATACGGGGAATGTGATTGCACCTCAGTTGTACGTACGGTGGTTGGGAGAATGTAAACCGAAAGACAAACACCTCACGCGTTCAGATAGATGGCCGCGCCATTGAATAGCCACAAAAAAAAGTTGAAACTTCAAGACCGTTATGTTATCTTAATGCTGCTTCCAGGTAGAAGCATCAGACCCCAAGAGTACCTAGCTTCCTCCATCCATTCCTCATCACAGCCGTCACCGTGTCCACCAATCCCTTCGGCTTTGCATCCTTCCCATCCTTCTCACTGTTCTTATCCTCCGTGTCATCACCATCACTTGCGTCAGATGCCGAATCCGCGTCACCATCTAACCACTCGTACATTGCGCGCTGAAATTCTCTAAATTCTTCTCTTTGGTCTGGAATCGGACGCTCGCAAAAGCCAAGCCGATTCCCGAACTTGGCTGGGTCGAAGGAAGAGTCGGAAATCATGAGCAATAGCCTGTTAGATATCTGGATGAGATGTTAAACTAGGCGTGTCAGGGATAAGAGACTGGCTCGCTGGGTTGATCAAAGATCTTTGGACTGTCAATGAGCAAGATCGGCTGGAATTATCCTTATATTGTCCCTGGCACATCGAGACGATGTCACTGTGAAACTCTAGGATGAATCTCATGAACGCACGATGCCAACGTCATGAAACAATGTAGAACATACTTGCGTCATACCGAGATCAGATGAACGACCGGAATATAACCTACAAAATCATAATTACAACACACGATACACCAGTACGCAACGACACAATACAATAACAAAAACATACCAAAAATAAAAATAAACATAAGTGATTTCAAATCTATGTGCGCTTGCCACCAACGCCAAAATAAAATTCGCGATGCCCGGCAGCTGCAAATCACTCTCTACGAAGCGCACCCGCGGTCCTCGTAAGCCATTGCTTCAATCTTGCCTTCTTCCTGCCGACAGACGCCATGATCCTATCCCGAAAGCGTGGAGGAGCAGCCTCCCCGTAGGCCCTGCTTCGCCAATGAGATATGATCCTCGTTAAGGTAATACGCTGTCTGAAAGGTATACCGTAATCATCCTGAAATGACTCGAATCCAGGTCTGCGAGCCGAAAGAGGTGTGTAAACGTACGATTCGTCACCGTTGAATGCTGGCCAGACAAAAGCCACGCCAGCTCCAGGGAGTCGTACTGGATTGGGTGCTTCTAAAGGAATGTCACGATCATTTTGGGCGTTTCTGAAAGCGGAAGAGCTGGTGAGTTCATCCCTGTCGTACAGCAAATTGGTGTACTGATGTGGCATCCAAGCTGCAATATTGTGAAAAAAGACAGTCTCGTCATCTTCCTCGTCATGGCCTTCTATAGCTGAGTCATGTCGCCCATGTCCGTTATGATCTGGCGTACTCGCTGAGATGATCACATCGATTGCTGAGGTCACTGAAGCCATACTCGGTGGCCTTAGAGATTATGGGAATTGTAGGTAGGCGAAGATGCATGATGAAGAAGGAAGAAAGCTGCCAAAGTTAAAGGAAATACTCAAGTGAAATCGCTGTGCACGTGAACTGTGCAGATGCTCAAGGGACGTGGTGGGCTCACAATGTCAAAGGGCGTGATCGATGCAGATCAAGACAACCTTGATTGCAAACTGGTTTCTGTCTATCGAGGATCTTCTTTACCGATTCACACGCTCGATCAGACTCCACATCTATGCAAATCCGAAGAACTTCATGTCATCAGCGCCCCGGATCGGAACCGTGTGGCCCACGCCCTGGGCGTAGATGCCTTGTACCGAAGGCCCGTAGATGGTCCTCGTGTATCCGCTTTGAGGATCGTTGCTCTTCGTGCTCTCAGGCTTGTTGTAGTCGTATCCAAAGACACCAGCCCACTGCTTCATCGTCTCCTGGTAGTTTTGTGGGCGAAGGGTGCCGTCAGAGCTTCCATGGTAGACCTGCATCTTGGGACGTGTACCGTTGTAGCCAGGATACATGTTGAAGACGACGTTAGCCCAGGCCTGGGGAGTTGCGGTGGCTTGTCCGTTGGCGCAAGTGTTGTTCCAAGCATCGATGCCGCCGGATGAGGAGACGAAGCACCCAGCGCCGACACCAGAGTAGACGATAGCAGCCTGAAAGATATCAGGGTAAGTAGCAGCAAGGACGTTCTTCATTTTGTCAGTGGGTCGTTTTGCAAGGAAGGTGTTGAGATAGCTTACAGTCATCATGCCTCCACTGCTCGATCCTGTCACGAACACCTTGGAAGCGTCGGCCTTGTATTCCGTCAATGTCCACTTGACCATATTCGCAATGGTGTTGCTGTCGCCGCCTCCCTCGTGACTCAGAGTCTGCTTGCTGCTAACATCCCAGCATGTTCCGGAGTGTGGCGAGCTAGGATAGATGACGATGAATCCGTACTGCTCAGCAAGCGTCTTGTATGGGCTGCCGTTGTAGTACGCTTGTGCAGAGCCTGTGCAATAGTGGACCGCTACAATGATACCGGGAGATGCTGCGAGCTTCTTTGGGACGTAGATGTAGAATGCTGCAGCGGTAGGAGCTTTCCCAAATGAGGTTACCTGCGAGAGGGAACCAGGAGTTGGGGCACGCTTGCCTAGGGTGGCGGCAGCCGCGACCGAAAGGTAGCTTGTCAAAAGAGTTAGGAGACGCATGGTGTTGGGCTGGTCGTCGGAGAATTCTTGACCCTATCGTTTCTACCAAGGCCAAGAGCGAACTTAAGTAGTTTCGCAGACCGCAACATGCTGGCACGGTTGAAAGGGATGGTCGTCCTTTTCCGGCATGTCGACAGGGCTGTCACCCAAAACGAGGAGTTTGCATGGTCAATGGCAAAATCAACTCGTCGCTGCAGAGTGATTCTTCTCTATATTATTGGTTTACGAATCATGTGCTGAAAGTGATTGGCGACAGTAGGGCCTCTAAAATTGAAGTGCTCAAGGATAGATTACGGTAATTGCAAGATTCGCCGTGACATGGAGCACCTGTAACGAAAATACCCAGAGTATACCCGGTCGAAGAGCCGACCCCACATGTAGTGGGACCACTGGATCGACGTCAATAGAGAACACGCGCGGTGCCTCAATTGAGCTAATATTCGGCTCGCATCTTGTGAGATGTCCCGCTTTGAGCCTCTCGCTGCAATATTTGTGAATCCACGCAGCCATTGCTAAGTGCCCTCCACAAGGAGGCCAATGTCTTCAGTACCATGCCGCAAGGGGAGGCTCCGAAGCATCCGCAACGACCGATTATAGTGCCAAGTCAGAGGTCGAAGATGCGCCAACAAGCGGAAGTGCCGCGTGTATCTGGCCACTCGTATGGTTGGGGTGTTGTGTGCCAGCCAATGTCCCCGCACAGTTGTACATTTACTCCAGATCGCTCCTTCTTCATCGCCCCGCCCAGAGACCCTCACCTCCACCTCTTCCTAGGCCCCCGAAATTCAGACCCCCGAGTCCGCCTCCGCCGCCACCGCCCCGGCTTTCGTTGACTGGTCTCTTGGCCACTCTTCCCTGCGCCTTGACGCCCTTTATGACGTTGTCTAGTTGTGTTTCTACTACGACCCCTCCCACTATCATCTCGCCGAGTGTTGCATGCAGCGTTTCGAAGTTGAAGATGAGGTCGAGCTCGCAGACATTTTCAAAAAGGCCGTCGAGCGCTTGCACGAAGACCTGGATCAGATCGAGAAGGGCGAGAGGCGATTCGGTGGACGTGCTTATGACGATGAAGTAGAGGGTAGCGTAGTGTCGGTAGGTGACAAGCGAAGGCGTGTCGTTGTGCTGAGTGGTGGGGGCGTGCGACTTGGACGCGCTAGCCAGGAGCGGCGGGAGACTGTCTTGTGTCAGTGGACATGTGTAGACAAAGAGGGGCATGTCGTACGGTAGGAAGTTGCATGCCGAGTTGGGACGGTTGGCGACCAGCTCGAAGATTTCTCTTATGAGCCGCTGCTGCACGGCAGTTTCCTGGCTACAATGAGTACGTGGCGGGCACAGCGATGCGCAAGATGTGTACCAGCTGAGTGTAGAACTTGGTCAGACGGGGCTGGCCGGCGTTGTTGAAGACGAGCACGGCGTTTATCATGTTGGCGCAAAGCGTGGTTGAGTGGTGCAGAGTGATGATCGGCCGCTGTGCCTGACGATTGCGGGGAAAGGTGCGGTCCGGGCGTGAGCTTGTCTTGGACAAGAGCTTGAGAGCTCACGTCCCGTCTCCACAGCGCTTCTGATCCGCAAATACTCCAAATCGTCCTCGACAAGTCAATCGGCATCATCCACAATGAGACCCGCAACCAGAATCAGTAGCCACGCTCTCCGCCGTGCCATGCGCGCTCCACTACGCGCGCAGTCGCCGGCCAATTGCGTCATTGCTCGCACTGCTATGGCGTCGCAACCCACATGCAGCAATGCCAGCAACATACGATCGTTCCATGCCTCAATGTACATGAGGAGCATTCTCCCGGACTCGGAGAATCCGCCACCCAAGGAGAGCGAGGAGCAGGAACAGCCCACTGCGCCGACTGAGATTTCCACCACTGAGTTCCATGAGCGAGCCGACCACTACCTCAACGAGCTGGTGGAGAGACTGGAGGAGGCCCAAGAAAAGGATCCTCAGATTGAGGTCGAGTATTCGGTATGTTCTCTGCTTCTAGATTCCCGCATGGTATTAGGCTAACGCTGTGCAGGCTGGTGTGCTTGAGGTGAAGGCCAAAGAACACAGCTACGTGCTCAACAAGCAGCCCCCAAACAGACAGATTTGGCTCAGCTCACCCGTGTCCGGACCGAAGCGCTTCGATTGGGTTGTCAAACAAGAGGGCATGAATTTCAAGGAGGGAAGCGGTCAGGGCGACTGGGTGTACCTGAGGGACGGCAGCTCCCTGACGGAGATTCTCAGGAAAGAGCTGGGCGTCGATGTGAGCGTCGACGACGAGGTGCCGCGCTAATGCACTCATGCGACATGGCGAGCAAGCGTCTATAGCAACAAGCTGATTGACATTGAACCGCGAAATGCGCTCGGCGTCGGAGAGTGCCGTCTCTTTGCGCCAGAAATATGCCTACATGTGGTATCCCATGCGCCAAACCAATGCAACGCCGTTTATGCCCATGCCCACCGCCGCTGTCTTACCCAGATGCCCCCTCAAGCAGAATTTCTAGGCGGTAATGGCCGTCGCTTGAGGGGCGCTGTCCGTGTCGGGTGGAAGGTCAGACTGGGCGTGTTAGTCATGCGCATACAGACTCGTCGACTGCGTTGTGTACCTGGTCGAAGATGATGCGAATCATGAGGCTACAGCTTGGGCAGCGCGCAATATCCTCGCCATCACGCATGTCGGCGATGCTGATCTGCGAAGGAAATCAGCGTCCATGACTAGTACTGAAATGCAGTGTCCACCAGCACTCACTTCAAACCTGTCGCCACAAGGACACGGGTGGTGGTAGATCTGCAGCGTCTCGTCGTAGAAGCAGTCCTCGATTTCGACCTCGTCGTACAAATTCAGCTCCTCGTCGGCCATGGTTGTGCTGCGTGTTCGTGCGCGCAGAGGGCAAATGCGACCGAAGGAATTTTGCGGGGAAGAAGCCTCGACGGGCGCGCCACGCTTGACTTCCGCAGCACTCCCGCGGCCGCTAGCCCGCATCAGCCTGCAACACCCATGGAGACACATGTAGCATCGCCTGCCATACAACACCACAGCACAGCCATGCGATAGCGGCCCACTCCCTCTGCGACACCATGGGCGATGTCGAGTCCGCGACGGTCAAGCTCGCGGAGCTGCTGCGGCACCCGGAGGACCTGGACAAGATCGCCGCCCTCAAGGCCGAATTCACGCGCAAGAAGGCCGCCGTCGACGGCCAGCTGCGCCATGGGCTGAGGGAGCAGCTGGAACTGACCCAGTCGGGCATGAACAGCATCACCGAGGGCCAGCGCACCGTCAACCTGATCAAGGAGGAGATGATGAAGATAGACAAGCTGTGCGCCGAGGCACAGAACATGATCCAGGACTTCCCGCACATCAACCTCGTCGCCCAGACCCACCGGAACTTCGAGGCCGTGGAGAAGATGCGCACCGACATCATGACCTTTGAGGCGCGGCTCGAGCAGCTCGAGATGTGGCTGGCCCAGGACGACGAGGACCCCGCCAACCAGGAGCGCCTGCTGCAGATCCACTACGGTCTCACACAGCTGCGCGACATCCGCGACGATGCCATGGCCCAGGTGAAGAGCACCGAGGACGGCTCCACCGAGCTCATCGACAACCTCAACCTCGAGAACGGCGGCACCGTGCAGGAGCTCTTTGCGCGACTGGACGAGGTGATTGAGTGGTTCGACAAGCACATTGGCGAGGCGTGCATAAACCTGATCGAGCTGGTGCAGTCTGGCAACGACGGCATGGTCGTCCGCCTGGCAGTCATTGTCGAGGAAGAGGAGAAGACCGACAAGAAGGTCAAGGCCCTGCAGGATGCCCAACGCGAGTACAAGGACCTTGCCTCCCGCTTCAAGTCAATCAACTCCGGGCCCAAGGAGCTCCGTGGGTACAAGGACAAGTTCATCAAGAGCATCGAGTATGTCTGCCAGGCACAGATGGACGAGGCCAAGGAGAAGTTCGGCGAGGATCCGGACAAGATTGACAAGTACTTCAAGTGGTACTTCAACAACCTGAACACGGTCAAACTGGGCATGGTCGATCTCATGCCCAAGAAGTGGAAGATCATGGAAACATACACAAACCTATACCACAAGGCTATGCACGATTTCCTGATCGGCATAGCAGACGATGAGAGTCTGCCGCCGCAGTATGTGCTTGCCGTCATCAACTGGGTGGACAAGTACTATGCAAAGATGGCGAAGCTGGGCTTTGCCGAAGATGATCTGCAACCACATGTCATCGACAACCGCAGCCAGGAGCTCACGCGAACATATCGATCCGTCATTGTCAAGGCCGTCGACCAGTACATGGACCGCATCAATGCCCAAGACCGCAAGAGCTTCTTGAACCAAGACAGAGATGCGTACGAGATCAATGCCGATGGCATATTCCAGACACGATCGCTGGGTGACGTCTGGACGCTTTTCAGTCAGAATCTAGCTGTAGCCGCCAACAGTGAGCGAACCGACGTTGCGGAAGGTGTCGTCGACTCCATGTTCCGCACCCTCATCAGTCGCCAGCGTATTTGGACCCAACTCATCGACGACGAGCGTGACAAATACACTGGTGTCAATCCTGCATTGGACGGCGAGACCGTTGCCGTGTTCCAAGAATGGCTCATCGCCCTAGCCAACGACCAGATTATTTGCATCGATGATGAGGATGATGTCAATGGCCGAGCTTCCTTTGTCACCGTCTTTGAGCGCGAGGTCGTACCCTTGGTCTCCCAGCAATACGCAAGTGACCGCCTCACTGCTCAGGTTGATGAACTCAAGAACGGCTACATCGACATATCCTCCAAGTGTATACAAGTCTTCTGCCAGCTCATCTTCCTTACAGATTTCAAGCCAATCCTGTCTCAATTCTTTGTTCCAACTTGGTATCAAAGGACGGACATGGCGTCCATCATTGCCACCTTCCGAGACTATCTGAACGACTACGAACAGCAAGTGCATCGATCACTACGCGATTTGCTGATTGATAGTCTTGCGGACGAGCTCCTCATCCAGTATCTTTCGGCAGTACGCAACAAGGGGGTAAAGTTTAGGCGATCCGATCAGTTCGCCGCTAAGATGAAAGACGACCTCATCACCGCATTCGACTTCTTCCGCGAGTATGGACCACAGGGCCAGGAGATCATGCAGCGATGGCGCGCAGTCGAGTACTTCCTCAAGTTGCTTGAGAGCGACAAGACGCAAGTGCCATTCGCGTACGAGGAGTTCAAGTACAACTACAGAGAGGTCCATATCAGCTGGGTCGAAGCTGTCCTCCGCACAAGGGATGACTTTGAACGCAGTATGCTCAACGCCGTGAAGGCAAAAGCTGCAGAGACTGTCGCTGAGGATGCGCCCGACGATCCTATTATGGGTCGGGTGAAGTAGATGTGTGGTTCTGAACGACTAGCTGCAAGTCGCGAGGCCCGAACATGCCCAGTCCTGTTGCCTTCCGGTCTGGGCAATGCGTTGTCTAGTGTGTCTATAGCAATACCCAATACCCCAATATTCAAAGCCTGCAACATGCGGGTGCAATACAAACGCATATCTATTCGCCGTGCTCTTGGCCCACCCGCGCAGAACCTCGCAACCTTTTTGCCGACCCTTTTCATAGGCCCGATTGCAATGACGTCTCATGATGAAGCGATGCTAAGATGGCAAAAAGATATAACGTTGGTCACTGCTCTGCCGCCATCGGATCGCAATCACACGAGCAAGAACGCGCACTTTGTTTCCACTTGCAAGCCATACAAACAGCAGGACGGCAGAGGCTGCGTTTGTTCCGTGGCATTAAACCCTGCACGGTTAGTCACAGACGGCGCTAGTGTTACAGATGCATGGACGGGATTGGCACGTGCCTTTTCCAAGATGAGGCTCATTTCGGATGTGCTTGACGATCTGGCAAGAACTCCACAACGTCCAACGCTGATGGTGGCTTACGACAGCGATCTTCAAAGCGTCAAACAAACTACCAAATGACCTGAGGAGCCACCCAAGTGTGACGCACCGCTAGAGAGGTTTCTCCACTGCGCGCGTACTGCGTGGCTGTACTGCTCCCCTCCGCCTGCAGTTGTTGAATTGCGAGACATGCCCTGTTGAAGATCATCAGGTAAATTACCGTTATCGCCAGTTCTCCTCTTCACCTCCCGCCATTCAGATAATGATCCAGGGTATGATCAGGGATGACTTCACCTGTCAAATCTGGACTCCACACGCAGGTTCGGCGCAATGTCGATTCGAAGAGCAGGGCAAGGCTCGCTCGTTCCAACTGTGCCGCTCTTTCATCTCAATTAATATACACTCAATATATATAACGACGCTCTCTACCTCTCACACTTTTCTCCTCATCCAACGATCGCATAATCTTTAACAGCTTGTCTGTAGTCACTCTTTCAAACACACATACGGTCTTTACCTTCTCGTCTTCTCAATCAACCATCTTCTACGATACCCAATCAACGACCTCCAACGACCCCTTCCACCAACCCAAATCACTCAAAATGAAGTTCTCCATCATCGCCTCTGCTCTCATCGCCGTTGCTGCCGCGCAGTACGGCACTCCCGCTGAGGAGTCGTGCTCTGCTGTCGTCACCGTCACCGTCACCGAGTAAGTTGGCACTGCCATACCATCTCTCTAACATACCCTTCTAACAACCACATCAGGACCCTCAAGCATACCCCTCTTGCTCCTTCTTCCCACGCCGCCACCGGCCCGGCTCCTTACCCCACCACCTACGCCCCCAAGCCCTCTGCTCCCGTCGGCACCGGCTACCCAGTCGTGCCCGGCAGCTCCAGCAAGGTTCCTCTTGACCTGACCAAGACCTCGGTCGGCACTGCTGCCCCATCTGGTACCGGCGCCTACAGCGCCCCTCCCACCCAGTTCACTGGTGCTGCTTCGCACATCAAGGTTGGTGGCGCCCTTGCCGCTGGTGCCGTCGCTGCCCTCTTCTTGTAAACAGTGAATAGCATGAGGTGGACATGTTTGGTTGAGCTGTGCTGAACGGGTGTTTTGAAGTGGTGCCTTCTTGTGTATGCTTTTTTGTTGGTAGTCGAGTTGAGTTGATAATGAGAGATTTGCAAGGCTGGAGAGCGGCTGTATACCCCATCTACTGTTCTTGATCTAATTGATGCCTCATTCCTATTCTGACTTCACAATGAGTGCTCATAAGGATGATATGGAGTGAATGAACATGTTCGTGCATGGCGTGCCGGAAAGTAGAGCATCCACTTGAATGTTGACTGCAATTCATGGTGGCATACATCTGCCTAATTGACAAGGTACCGCATTACGCCGAATCTTGTTGTCGATGGTGGAGGTGAAAGTGAGTTGTGCTCTAGACAGAGGGATAGTGTAGGGCATTAGATATGCACTAAATACTAATTCTTCACTCTGAGATTGACAGGCTTCATTGTATAAGTAGACTTTGCCGAAATAGGAAAAACTTTATGCCTTCTGTAAAGCGAAGACTTGATACTGATAAATTGAACTACATTACTAGATGGCGCTTAGGGTACGTAAACCGAGCAAGGCATTCACTCCAAAACTTACAGCATTCGACACTCCAAATTGCTTACCTGTTTGGGCAGGTACCATCTCTCCCAAAGAGTTTCAGATGAAACGAAAATGCTCTCTAGATTTGGATTCCCAGTAGGGTGAGTAAGACGCTTTTTGGGCACACTATAGCTCTACGATTAATGTGTGAACAAAATTATAAACGACTCATGTAATACATTCACAGAAACCTTGACAGTAATCTACGGCACAAGTGACCTTCCCATTTGGGAAAGTACCATCTCTCTCAGAGTGATGATGGAAGAGATTGTGAGGTGTCTTGCATTATGTTTTCGTCATCATACACCTCATGCCGCAAACCGCCCAGCATAGACCCACTCTCCACTATCTTGCACATCCCAACGGCTCGCATATACACAGCACCGTCCTGATTCTCCTTCCTCATGGGTAACATCGAGGTACCACTCTTTCCACACCGGTTCCCATGTCCAATCCTCCCAACTCCCGAGCATTTCCGCAGCGAGATCGGGCTTCACGTCCGGCGCGATCATACTGACGTGTTCCCAGACCTGTCTTTGCTCATTGAGTTTCCACCGGGAAAGGTACACATATGACGATTGGTCTGGGATCACGGTGTAGAATTCTTTCCACAAAGGATCCCATGTCCACCTGTATTTGGTAAAGAACTGTTGCGGGGTTGGTGATTTATGACCGTTTGTGTGTTCTGAAATGGCCTCGAGCAACTTGACGGCTGCTAACAGATCTGAAAATGGAATACTCGGGTGATTTGGGTGGCGTGGCTGGTGGGAGCCACTGCGAACAAGCACGAAGCGTATGCTCCAGGTCTTGTAATCGTCTTTCTAAAGGCGCGAGGTGTAATTCCACGTCGTTTGCTGACGGCTCCAAGCTTAACATGACTATTCCGCTTTCTAAACCTTGACCCTGTCCCACGTCAACTTGCTGTGCAGGAGAAATTAATCGGAAGGAGTAGCCTACTGATTCTGCTGGAAGTAATATCGAAGGCGAGGTTCCGCGGGATACATCTTCTCTAATGTTTCGTATTGTTTGTTGTAGAGTCAGGATGCTTTCCGTCAAATGCTGTCCGATCTTGTCCGGAACACCAACGCTCGCGGACGCTGTATTATCTGCGCTGAATGTAACATGAGACATGGTTGGTTAGCTTTTAAGCTAGCTGTACAATTCATAGAGACAAAAATATTAAAGAACTGAGTTCATAGTTGATGGGAAGGGGCGATGCACTAGTGGCGTCCCGAAAGCGCTCAAGCTGCAGTTGCCACATCCCGCCTTGCACCGAACTAGCTAGAACAGAGCGCACGTCTTCGCTTCTGGAGGTGCTGGACAGTTCAACGATACTTACACCGTTGTAAAGTCATATGCGAAATCACACAGGGGCGCTCGGCATCAGCTGGCCTTGGGGCAGGAATGGGTAGGGCTGCTTGACATGACACCGTATGTGCACTGGCGCTCTTTCTGCGCTTCCAACCCATTCCTCGCGCATTCACCATTTGTCCATCAGCCACTACCTGCATGCGCAACCATCATTACGACTCTTCACTGAGGGCATTATTCATCTTGGAATTATTCATTGTTGTAATGTAACTACTCATATGTCGCATTCAAATCCTGAAAAGGCAGTCCTACCCGTTTCGCTGAAGCAATAAAATGATCGAAGTGACGATCGAGCCTGCGGGAACTCTGAACAGGAGCCATCTACAATCTACCTGTGCTTTTTACACAGTCTTACCTTGGAGTGTGGCCTGTCCATACAAGGGCGCTCCTCGTGCTCTCAATCTCAATCTATTAATGCCGACGGAGTCGGTTCACTAATCCACGCGTACGCGATCGCTTCTTACAGCTATCCTCGTCGTCACTCCAAGTGCTGGTTGGAGTCTGCTGATCCGAAGTGCTATCATAATCGCGCACACATAGTGATGAGTCTTCGTAATTCGAATAATACCCGCTATCGGCACGACTAGACGGTACCGCTGAGCGAGGGCGAGGGTTTTGCGCCGGTTCACGATACACTGGGGTTTCCGTTAGTCGTGCAGGGCTGCGCCATATGGCGTTGCGATTGTGGTCATCTATGTATCGATCTGCGTCGTTATCTTCATCATCTTCGTGCCAGCGCTGATTATACTCCTTAAGATACCGCTGCGGGATAGCATCACTAGGAGATGGCTTATCATCCGTCCAACCACGGCTACGCTCGTAGTCATCACGATGACGGGTCGAGCGACCGTAAGTATCGTCAGTGAAGTCAAACGACGAACCGAGCGCAGCTCGAGTCGCGTTACGGACTTCAGAGATGTCACGACGCTGTGTATACGAGAGACCCGCATCACGATAAGCTGACCTAGATTGCTGGTAGGCACGGGAGTTACTTCCGCTCTTAAAATGCCGCTCCAACCGCTCGCGGTCGTTGGCACGACGGAGAGTCTGGTACTCGTCTGCGGGGAGTCCGCCGTAGTCAGTTGATCGTGGCAAACGACCCGATTGTGAACCACCGTAAGACGTGCCGCGATGTGCCATTCTTGAAGGTCAATTCGATGGACTCGGGTTTTGTGGGGGCTATCTGAATAGGCAGATTTCGGAAAGATGGTGAAGTAGATGGGACCGAATGATGACGTTGGGATCTCATCGCGAGTCTTTTGACTGTCGCAAATTCATTTCATCGTGGCTCAACTGTGGACATTGTGAGGTGACCAAAGTTCGCTTGCATTGCGGCAGTGTGTTGGAAGACACGTCCACTTCTTTTAAAGTACGACGCTACATTCAGAGGGTGGTATGAAAAAGCTAACGGCGGCGAAAGAGCAAGAAGCATTGAAGGCAGAAATCTCATCACATAGTGTAAGCATGAAGTACTGTCTGTTCAATATTCTACAAAACGATTTGCGCACCACCGACACGATACTACCTTCTGCAACTCAGCTTCGTTATTATCCTCCTCAACCATTTCCTCAATCCCTCGCCACTCCTCTCTCCCCTTTTCAATTTCCTCCCCATCATCTTCACCCTCCCGTCTTTCTCCTCCTCCTCATTACTCAAACACCTCTTCCCTTCTTGCTTTACCTTCGGATAATACAAAAAGTCGTTCTCGGCAATATACGGTAACGAACTTCTCTTCAATGATTTGCTATTGGCCATATCGTCGACGCTCGAGATAGACCAACCGTCGTTCCAATTGTCGTAGTTGTCATCGTTACGTTGATTGGCGTTGGGCAGGGTAAATGAGTTGGAATTTGAGGAAAGAGGTTGATAAGGGTGTGATGGAGCTGAAGCGATGGTTGAGGATGGGTTCGGCTTTATTGTGAAGGATGTTGATTGTGAACTTGAAGAGGTCGCACGCGGACCACAGGAAGTGGTGAATTGATGATGAAGGTTACGTGATGCTGATGGTCTACTTCGACCGCGCACGGAAGTCTGCGGGTTCTTGGGTTGCTCTGATATACACCCTAGAGATGCAATAGGATCGGAAAGCTTGCGTGTGAAGCTAGGTTCGAGAGGGGAGTCGGGGCGAGATGAAGTCGCCATCATGATCCCAACATGCAATGGAGAGCTTTGGAGTGATGCCGCGTAGAGGTTTCGTCTGAAGACTGCAAGTCTTGAGTGCAAGAGTGGACGCAACTTAATAAAGTAATGTCCACTTTTTTGTGCTCTTTCAAGTGGTTGTCTGTATTATTCACACGCTAAAGACAAAGAATAGACGAGGCGTTGTGGTGCTTGCGTTCCCACAAGTGCATTGTGGGTAAATTTCAAAGTGCTTAAGACAAGCTGTCAAAGAACATAAAGCGAGCTTTGAACGGCTTAGCCTCATAATTTGCACAATGTCTTACGAGAACATATCTCTCACTGGCCCACTTTAGAATTGCAATATGATCATATGATTCTGACGTGTAATACTGGAGAAGTTCTGGGAGAGCTTGTCTAGACAAGCTTCTTCAAAATATCCCAGAGACTACCCTCCATATGTCTCCAAATTGATTTACCATATCCTACAACAGTCCGCCAAAAAACTCCTCCACCTCGCCCAACCCCTCACGGAAGCCCGCCTTGACCCGTGCACTCCATCTAGGCACACGATCCGAGATCAAACCCGATCGTACTGGCAAATGCTCTTCAAACCATGCGATGCCGCGCTGTAATGCAGCAATTGATCTACTATCTGATAGTGAATGCACAGCTCGATCAGAATCGAAGATTGTGCTCACACTAAGCATGGATCTCGGCCGAAAGCTCCCTTGCGACCCCGAGAGTGTGTCTGGCGTGCTTGCGCGGTTGGACAACATGGCTGCGAGTGTACCGTAGTCGTGCTGGGCGTATGAGAATGTGGAGTCGCGTTGGTATGGCGGATTAGGTGGCGGAGATGGGAGAGTGAAATTCACGAAACCAAATACTTCATTGGGTATTGTTGTGGACGTTTGGTTATCAGCTGCGGTCATGTCGACGATGTTTCGGACGCGAAGAGGAGAACGCGAAATCGAGGGAACGGTCGCATGGTCCTGCGGACCGCACACCAAGATCGCGGTATCGCAATTAACCACGCTTGGAACATGAGCGGAGTCATACAGGTTTGGGGCTGATGGACCTGAGTAGGGAGATGTCACATTGCCTTGGGTGTACACCTCTGACGTTCCAAATTGCTCTCCCTCAGCATCGAAACCAACAGGGACATTATGATAGCCGTGGAAGTCAACCACCATGGAAGACGCGTCCGAGCTGTTTTGATATTCTGATGCACTAGCAACGTAGCAATTGGAGTTGACTTTCATGGAAGTATTATCGGAGCAGTCTTGCTGGCTGTATACTGAGAAGTCCTCAAGCTTCTTGTCCGCGACTTCGGGGTGATCAGACTGATTCTTGGACTTAATCCGAAGCGGAGCCACCATACATTCTGGTTGGAAATCTCGATGCTCATCCTCATCCTGGAAATAGCGAAGCATATGTTGACCACGCACAATTTCTTTCCGTATAAGCTCTACACTAGTGCACGTCACAAAGAAGCTCGAAGGGGATAGGACCAGGGATAAAGATGTACTGACTTGTTGTATTGTTGGAGTCAGCTTTTCAGTTGCTATTTATACGTAATGGGAGAGAAGACATGTGGTAATACTAAATAGCTTGGGCGGATTGAGTGACAGGAGAACGCGGTTCCGTGCGTGCACTATGTTGTGCTAACAGTGTGGAGTTGTACACAATGTTGTGGTGATTGCGAAGAGCTATGCGATCGATGAACAAGAACGTGAAAAGCGATATAGTATAGTAGCCTGAGAATTATTCTTATTGATGGCTAGGGCCTAATGAGAGCGAATTGAAATTGAGGGGTTGAATATCTATGGATACTCACGGGCAATCTGCAACCAGACATCGTCAGCCTCAAATTGCACGTTAAGGTTGCGCTTTCTTCCAGATCTTACCCTACAAGCAGCTCCTCCACTGCTTACAAGGTCCGGACAGTCATGGCTCAGGATACTCTTGGTGATGCAGCGGAGACTTTCCCCCTCACTGCTACAGTTATGGACATCCATTTCGTCGGCGACATGATTTCCTTCCAGCAGAACCGGGGATGTAAGCTTGCTAGCATCTGAAGAACTATTCTTTGCACATAGTGCACTGAACCGGACACGCTTCTTTAGAACTCTGGTCGTATTCTTCTCCGCTGTCTGCAACACATGAACTTCATGTACTGTCGCGTGGCGCAATGTAACAATCTTGTCTGGTGCAACAGCAACTGGTTCCGTCATTTCGCTACCCTTGATAACCGCGTTGCATGGCTGAAATAAATGTCCAGAGCATGAGCGGCGCAAGACTGGCACCGGTCCATCCGCACAAATAGGGTTGCCGTTGAGATCAAGCACAGCAACTGGAATGTCCGGAGATTTTACCGTCATGGACTTTTTGTGAGGGTGGTGAAGCTGAGATGGAATCAAAGTGTTCACGCGAATATGGAAGAGGTGTCGGATTCCTGGTTCCTTTGCCTGTCGCAATGGAGTGTGACGATTTCAGAGCAGTACACAGGTTACGCAATCAAGGAAACTCTGATAATGTATGCTGGTGCGGTTTGGGCTCGAAGTACTTGCTGCTGGCAGAAATTATATAGAAATGCGGCACGAGATTGATCATAGTATTGGTGAGCTCACAGTGAGACATTGTTGCACTACTATTGACTCAGGTTCGGGAGTATCCGAGACATGGAGGATGAGTATCGTGTGGTACGTTTGATGTCAACGCTATGCAACAGGAATGCCGAATGCACCACTTGCAGTCTTTGTGGGCTCAGTACGCTGAAGAATGGGTCCTCTCTTGAACACCTTTGCGCCCAAAATGCTCATGACTGTGTCCGGAACTTTTCGCCCAACGTTTGCTGCAGGCTCTTCAAAGTGTACAAGAAGGAATGAAATCATGATAGGCTTCAGCGACGACTCTTCAGCCCAGCACGGGTAGCTGTAGATCTTTTGGCCGGTTTCGACTCCTCTTCGCTTTCAGAGAGCCCCTCCCCTCCCTCCGAGTCGTCACTCATGGGCTCAGACATATCGTCGCCAGTATCGACATCTGTCTCCTCCGCTTCATCGTCGATGAGATTGTCAGAGTCCTCGCTGCCCTCATCTGACTCCTCATTGACTTCCATGGTTGTCGGCATTTCGTCGATCGAGCTCTCATCGTCGTCTTCGGCATTGTCTCGTAATCTCTTCTGGTTGCTGATGGCCGTGTTATCATTTACAGATTCGTCGTCGGACGAAACGTAATCGTCTTGCCCCTCGACATATATTACGGCCTCTTCCTCATCGTCGTTCGCTGCTTTTGCTTGGTTGCGTTTTCGCAATACAAGTTGGGCGTGCAGCATATCCAGACGACCTTTGAGGGACAATAGAGGCTGTAATCCGCTGGCGCGCTCCCTCAATACCTTGTTGAGGGTCGAAAGCTGCTTGACCAGTTGTGGTTGGCTAGCCAAGTACCCGCCATGAGCGGCAAGCGACCACTGTACCCAGATCATGAGGTATGACGCCCGACCAGGTCTCTTATGCAGGCGCTCTGCCAGCTTTTGTAGTAGAGTGGCGACCAGTGGCGATGGCAGGCGCTCGACGGTCTGGTAGATTACCTCGACATCGACAGTGCGCAAACACGTCTCGAGCAGGTCTTGGTCGTTTGTTCGAAGCGCTTGTGTAAGGACGGTTCCCAGGGAGTTTGACGATGGTGTGGGCAGCGTCCTGCGTGGCAGGCTCGCAAGGGCTCTCGACTCGGGTCCTGCGCCAGCAAAGGCGGATTCCACATCAACGACGCGGGACTCTTGCACGGGCTCGGGCTCTTGTGCGCGTAGGCGATCGCCAAAGGAGAGCTCTTCTGTATCCACACCTTCATCGTCTGCTGGTTGGTCCTCTTCTGCTGCGAAGCCATTGGTGGCTGGCGCCGTGACTGCTCCGTTGGCGCCAGATTGAGTATCGTCGTGCTCGTCGCTGTCGCTGGCATCGTCGCTGTCTTCCTCGGCGCTGCTGCTGATCTCAATGACTTGCTGCTGTGCGTCCTCCATGTCGACGTCACCATGGCCGTCCTGGCCTCCGCTCACGGCTGCGGTGGCTTCGTCGACTCGGACTGCTCGTGCGTCTTTGGCGCCATTGATCTTTGCGGTGGGTTTGCGCGCCGAGTTTCCGTTCACGAGCGCCTTGAGGCCATTCGTCTGGGCCGGTGTTGAGGCCTGGGAGAGCTTCGCCTTTTTAGCGGGCGGTGCGCTATCGCGGGTCGCTCTTGACATTTTTTGGCCACGCGAAGCTACGGCAGCGGGCATGTTGGTGAACGGTGGTGGTGCGTATAGCGAAGGCGATGCAGTGTCGGCCGCTTCTTTTGCGAGGACTTTGGCCGAGGCGAAGGTATTGGCAACCTTGTTCCGTCCGGTGCAGCACAGCGTTGAAGATTTTGGAGCACGAAAATTGGAGACATGCGCACGGGCGCCCGCTAGCAGCAAGAAGTCGCGCTAGCCTGCAGGGGTGGCTCCGGTTCGCGACTTTCTTCACCTGGTACCGACCACAATTTTTGCAGTGCACGACGGAGCAGCCATCTCTGCGGTTGGAAATGCTCGTCGGTCTCGTCGCAGCTGCGTATGCTGCTCATTGCCACGCTGCTGATGCGCGATGCACGATGCAGGCGCGCAGCACCCGGATGCAGGCCGCTGTTGATGTTCGCGTCCACGGTCACGTGTCTTCGCCAAGCCCCCTATTGCTGTGGTGGTTTGAGTTGCTATAAACCGCAGGCCGCCCATCTCGAGCTCACGCATCGATGTTGCTGCTCTGATTTTCCGGTCTACCCCAACCACCAATCACCGCTCACCTGCTCCGATTACATCCGCGCATTACTCGCACCCACCCAAGCTCTCGTTGCGGCCCATCTTGCGACCGCGCCCAGGCTTCCACGCTACATCGCTGCTGCAACGGACTTAACAGCTGTCGCTTCCCCAGCTGCTGCTGCTGCAGCCTACTAGCGCTCACCGGTCGCCTGTCGCCTGTACCACTTCACCGTCGCCATCCGTGCACCCAAAAAGTTTGTGTTGTTGTTGCAGCACTGCTGCAGTCCGCACAGAAGTCTTTATTGACCTCTCTGTACGCGCGCTTTGCCGCAGCACAACAACGCGTCGGCGCTTCGGCCTCCTATAAAACATCTTGACTCATCGCCGCCGCGCTCTTTCATCGCCACCACCCCTGTACGTCACCTGACTTTCCGCCGTTTCAGCCTCCCCTCCGCAGCACTTTAAATACCTCCGCAGCCCCTCTCACCTTTGCACTTTACCGATAAGCCACACTTTCAACCTACCCCACCTGATCGCTGCAAACGCGCGACTAAGCTTCCCACCCCGACGCTGCTCCCAGGGTCGTCATAAGTACGCGTCGATCATCGCAGTCGCGTGCGCCTCAAAATGGCAGTCGCTAACATTTTCAAAACAGCTCCTGCATCCACACACCCACCTTCCCTGCCAGCCTTGCGCAACCTCGCCCTTCACTCTTATGGACCTATGGCAGTAATGACATCACCTGCATTCGATAAAACACCTCTGGACCTCAAAGCGAACGCTCTTGCGCCGGCAAACGGCATGACACTGGACACCGACACAAACGGGTAAGCTCGCACCTTCCTTTACATTACCCTACTGCCGCTTGCCATGGGCGCTGCCTAACTCTTTTACCTTGCGCATCGTTTACTTACATTTCTTAGCGTCCATGATGTGCTCTTTGATGAGCCCAACCCGAACACCGACCCCACCGACGCCCTTGCGCAACCCAAAACATCCATAAACGGCGATCACACTACAATGGACACGTCAGCACCTGCGCCCGCTGTCGAACCAGCCATCGCGCCCACAACAAACGTCTCCAGCGGAATTGACGGCGTCGCGCAATTCCTGCCTGACAGCCAGCAAGATAATAACTCGCTGTTTGGTGATTCAGACATGGGCGCAACCTCTCTAGGAAATGCGGTCGAGGCACCGACTTCGGACGTGCGCGAAGAGCCAGCGACGGCCGAAGAGCTTTCAGCGGCGCAAGACGCCGCTGCTGAAAGTACTCAAGAGGTCCCTGAAACTCAGCTTGCTCCAAAAGAGGATTCACCCGTCGATGCCATGGACACCGCTCCTGATACCATCGATGATTCGAAACCAGCAGACGCATCCGTACCCTCGAACTCCATCGACACTTCATCTGCGCCAACAAAACCGATGAACGATCTCACGATCCAGACGAGTGTCGATGCGGGCATTGTGGAACCGACTTTAACGCATTCGCCTGCGATTGTTGACCGAGAAATGGAGGATGCGCCACCGTCGGGAAAAGTGCGTCCGCGGGAGGATGATGAGGATGAAGTTCCCGATGCGAAGCGAACAAAAACAGAGGACGAGTCCAGCGGTCAAACGAACTTCAAGGTCCCTGAAGTGCCAGCGCAATCCGAGCAGACTGCGAACGGTGTGTCTCCGGCCCCGGGTTCCAGTTCGGCCCAAGAACCGTCAGGGGTACATAATGCGGTCGATTTCGAGGAGTGGCCGACGACTCCCATGACAAACGCGCAAAACAAATTCTTACTTGAGAGAATAAGAAACACCAAGAAGATCAAGGTTGCCTTGGCTTTCAAAGACCCTGTAGACCATATCGCCCTCGCCATCCCAACCTACCCAGAGATTGTCAAGTCACCCATGGATCTGTCAACAATGGAGAATAAGTTGAAGGAGAATCGATACACCTACGTCAGAGACTTCATGGCAGACCTGGATCAGATGATTGTGAATAGCGAGCTGTTCAACAACAAGCAGCATCCAGTGACGCAGGCAGGCTACAATTTGCGGGCCTACTTCCTCAAGGGTATGGGGAAAATGCCACGGGGAACGGTCGAGGAGCCTCCAAAACCGGTAAAGGCAAAGAAGCCAACGGTGAACACAGCGCCTAAACCCCGACGCGAATCCAGGGTGGCTGCACCAAATGTGAAATCTCCCGCCGCTCCTACGCCTACCGCTGCTTCTCCTGCGCAGCCTTGGCCGCTTCAGGATGGCGTACCAGTCATACGCAGGGACTCGTCCAGTACCAATGATCGACCGAAGCGGGAGATTCACCGACCAACGAAGGATTTGCCTTACGCGAGTGCCAAGCCACGCAAGAAGAAGTATCAGCAAGAGCTGAAGTTCTGCGAGAGCGTCATGGCGGAGTTGACGAAGCCCAAGTATACTACTGTGACGTATCCTTTCATGTCTCCCGTGGATCCTGTGGCTCTGCAAATTCCTTCATATCTCAAGATCATCAAGCGACCCATGGACTTTGGGACGATTGACAAGAACTTAAAGAACGGAGTTTACCAGAGTGCAAAGGACTTCCACAACGATGCGCAACTCGTCTTCCACAACTGTTACAAGTTCAATCCTGAGGGTGACGCTGTCAATAAGATGGGCCACCAGATGGAGGACCTCTTTGAAAGCTTGTGGAAGGAGAAGGCGGAATGGCTCGCAGTGCATGCGCCTGCGCCTGAGCAGTCTCCTGAAGTGTATTCAGACGAGGACGATGAAGAGGAAGAAGAGGAAGAGGAGGAGGTCGATCCTGCTCAAGCTCAATTCCTTGCCATCCAGCAGCAGATTGCTGCCCTCAACGAAACTGCTCAGGCGCTTCTGCAGCAGCAAAAGGGAGCCAAGCATGTCTCACCCAAAGCTGCTAGCAAGAAGAAGAAGGCTGCTGCTCCAGTTCCCAAGCAACGGAAGCCGAGTGTGCCACTGGCGGTTCCACCTCCTACCAAGGCTGGTAGACAGAAGCAACGCATCAAAGCCCCGGCGCCCCTGACTTTCAATCAAAAGCAGGAGATTTCCGAGGGCATCAGCACGTTGGGTGATGCCGACATGCGAAAGGCGGTTCAAATCATCAGAAACGGCTGTCCACATTTGGCCAACGTGCACGATGACGAGATGGAACTCGACATGGATGAGATCAACGATGACACACTCCGAGAGCTATTCAAGTTCATCAAGAGCATTCGTGGTCCGAAGGGGGGTGTGATAGCCGATGATGATTTCGAGCCGCCGCGGCAGGTATCGAAGCAGACCACAAGCAGGCCGAAGAAGAACAAGCCCATGGGCAAGACTGAGCAGGAGGACAACATGCGAAAGATCCAGGAAAAGTTGCAATCCTTCCAGGGTGGTGCATCCGGTTCCAGCCAGTCTCCACCTGGTGAGTTGTTAGTGCCTGTGCATCGTGACTCATTACTGACCTGTCCAGCGCATGATGCATCCAGCGACGATGACGACGAGTCAAGCGGGTCTGAGAGTGAAGAGGAGTGAGCCCTCTCGCGGCTTCGACTCAGCCTAAATCTTCGCCACCAAGTGCTGCTCATCGGTTCCGTCTCTTTCGTAGTTGATCATCCACTGTCCTGTGCTGGCGCATGATGCGACGCAGCCGTCGTAATCGAAGGCAATACTGCGCTTGGTAATCAGTATATGCTCGATGATCGTGAACAGCTATACTCACGACCTTGTCCCACCAGCTCGGCGTGTACAGTCTTCTTGCTCGTCTTGGAATGTTGGTGGAGTGCTTTCACCCGCAACGGATTATGATTTGACGAAGATTTGTGCTCTTGGGTCCCGCAGATGGTCGACGGCGGCCCGCCTCTGCGTGTGCGAGCCAACGTATAGGAGGTGCGGAGGCAAATGGCATACGGTTGGGCGATCTTCCTGTATGAATATGCTCTTGAAGCGGGCAGCCATTCCAATCAACAGAATATGTCCACTCGCGTGCCACTTCAACCCCAATAATATCTCTTTTTGGCTGCCCTGATGTGTTTTGATGTGTGAAGCGAGCGTTGTTTCGGTACAGTAAGAAGCCGAGCGCTTGACCTCGACTGGCTTTGCACAGGTCCAGCGGACATTTTCAGTCGCGGTATGCGTACCCGCGACCTGCGTGGTGTTGCTCAGGGTGAGGGAGCGGCGACCGGCCTGGCGTGACCATGCCGACCTGGCGGGCGAATACCTCGAGGGTGCGCTGGGGTTTAGAACCTGGAAGAACGTTAGCGATCCGTTCAAGAAAGCAGATTCGAGGTTGTAGATTCTGAACCCGCTGCGCGTGCGTCAGAGTCTCCTAAATGCGTAGTAAGACTGCGGTGCGACGGAGCGGTCGAGGAAGGAAGGTGCGATGGTGCAGAAAAAAGGGAGCACCGATAGAAGACCAAAAACGTACTCGTTGCGACAGCGAATATTTCCACAAAATTAACGTACAAGGACATGCGTGTGCAGTTCAAGCGTAGAGAGGTGACCGCTGCGTCTGTGAGGGCGGAAGTGGGGACGATTTGGGGGGGACGGATGATCAACCTAGCGCGAAGTCCCATGGCTGCAGCTGGTTCTCGCGAACTGGGTCCCCAAACTTTCTAAGCTCACCAGCCAAACACCATAACGCGCGCGCCCACCCCGAAACCCCACACCCCCAAGAGCTCTCCCACGAAGCCTGCAGCGCTGCTCGAAACAACAGTATACCCATTGAGCTTTTGCGATTGCCAACATGGCGACGGTGCCGGTCAGCGAAGTGAAGAGCAATGCGCGCGAGAGCAGGACAGCGGCTCACAGCCATATCAAAGGCCTGGGCCTCTCGAGTGATGGACGTGCAACTCCCTCTGCAGGCGGCTTCATCGGCCAAGCTGCAGCTCGAGAGGTATTTGCAAACCCGTTCAGCCTTCAACCGCCATGCTAACATTAACAAGGCTTGCGGCTTGGTTGTTGACCTCGTCAAGGCAAAGAAGATGTCAGGGCGAGCTGTCCTACTTGCAGGTGGGCCTGGAACCGGAAAGACTGCACTCGCGTTGGCTGTCAGCCAGGAGCTGGGCACAAAAGTGCCCTTCTGCCCCATTGTTGGCAGCGAGATCTACTCTGCAGAGGTCAAGAAGACGGAGGCCCTTATGGAGAACTTCAGGAGAGCTATAGGTACGGAGAACCGCGCGCCCACGCCTTGCGACGAGGACAGGCTTGGATGAGAGGACTGGCCTGTGGAAGCGCTAACACACACCAGGTCTGCGCGTCAAGGAGACCAAGGAAGTCTACGAAGGCGAAGTCACAGAGCTCACTCCCGAAGAAGCCGAGAATCCACTTGGAGGCTACGGGCGCACCATCTCGCATCTCCTCATTACTCTGAAATCCGCAAAGGGCACCAAGAAGCTGCGACTCGATCCTTCGATATACGAGGCGATACAAAAGGAGCGCGTGCGACTGGGCGATGTCATCTATGTCGAGGCGAATACTGGTGCCGTGAAGCGCGTGGGACGATCAGACGCGTACGCGACCGAGTTTGATCTCGAGGCAGAAGAGTACGTCCCAATACCCAAGGGCGACGTGCACAAGAAGAAAGAAATCGTACAAGACGTCACGCTGCACGATCTGGACGTCGCAAACGCAAGACCGCAAGGTGGCCAGGACATTATGAGCATGATGGGCCAGTTGATGAAGCCGAAGAAGACAGAGATCACTGAGAAGCTACGGCTGGAGATCAACAAGGTGGTCAACAGATACATTGACCAGGGTGTTGCCGATCTCGTGCCCGGCGTTCTTTTCATTGACGAGGTAAGATTGCAGCGTCGCGCGGCAGAACATGTGCTAACAAGCAAAGGTGCATATGCTTGATCTCGAAGCCTTCACGTTCCTCAATCGCGCTCTCGAGTCTCCCCTATCGCCCCTCGTTATTCTCGCCTCGAATCGTGGCAACACACACATCCGCGGCGGCGAAAACCTTCCTCCCTCAGCTCACGGCATCCCATCAGATCTCCTCGCCCGTCTTCTCATTATCCCGACACACCCATACGGGCCTTCCGAGATCAAGTCAATCATCACCACACGCGTGGCAACAGAGAAGCTGAGCATCTCGGACCCAGCGAAGGACAAGGTCAGCGAATTGGGCGAGAAGATCAGCTTACGATACGCATTGCAATTGCTTGCGCCTGCAAGCGTCTTGGCAGAAGTCAGTGGACGACAAGGCAAGCAAATCCAGGTTGAAGATGTCGAAGAATGTCAGGACTTGTTTATTGATGCGAGACGGAGCGCGCAAGGCCTGGGAGAGGCAAATGGGTACATTGCCTAAAGGCTGTGTGGTTGATGTACGATAGTCTGGCGTTGGAGTATGTGTGCTGATCGGGCGTTTCCGTGCGAAGACACGGCCTTTGGAAAAGCAAGATCGACTATTGACACGACAATTCTAATCCCGAAAGCGGAAGCTCATCGCATGGTGCCTAAATCGATCATGATATTGGTGATGTCTTGGACGAAAATGTAACTCCGTCGCCACCTGCGCATCCCGATTGGTCCCGCAGACCGCGGCTTAACTTGTCCATCATAGAAAGTTGGTGAGCTCGATCTTCGCCTTCCACAGCACACAATTCGCACACCAACGATTCTGTCCTACACAAGACACATACAATCAAGACTACACACCAGTCATTACGACCTCACCACGCACACAATGTCTTCTCATCTCGCTCGTCTCCCACGTCCGCTCTCCCGCCGCTTCTTCACCTCGTCCGCCCGCCGCGCCATCGCGTTCAAGTCCGGGCCCGCGCCTCCCCGCCTACCCAAGGAGGAACAAGAACTCTTCGAGAAACTACAACGACAATCCACAGGCGCATTCAGCACGCCGCGTTCCGACGCTACACCGTCCTCCAAGCCAGACTTTCGCATGCAAATCAACCAATCTCCAGACTCCGCACCTGCAGCAACTTCCTCCGCGCCAACGCCCTCGCCTGCCTCACAGCCTAGTCGACCAAGCATAAACCAGTCCCCCGACTCCGCGCCAGATAGCGTGAAAATCCGTTTCGAGAACGGCAAGGAAATCAAAAAGGGTGAAGAGTTTCATCCGAATATGCGGAGAGGCGCACCGCCGGAGTTTGAGGGCGATGTTAATCCCAAGACGGGGGAGGTTGGTGGGCCGAAGAATGAGCCGTTGAGGTGGGGTGTGCAGGGGGATTGGAGTTATAATGGGAGGGTTACGGATTTTTAGATGGGGGGATGGGGAGGTTGGAAAGAGTGGAATTCATGACTTTATGTACTGTATGAAGGCTTCTCGGGATCGGGGTATATGAGAACTTTAGCATAAAGGGTGGTTCGTTTGTCGTCGCGCTTCAGCCATGGTGGTTTGAGACTGATGGACTCGTTGTACAATATGAGGAATACTTGTATCAGATTATAAGCCCGTTCAATTGACCTGCGTCGTTCGAGAGTCACAAAATTAAGCTGGACAGGATTATCTGTGATTAGGATAGGTAGTATGTGGGTAGTATGTGAGAGTTCATCAAGGAGTGGAATGTGTAAGGTACGTGCATACATGTATTGATGTAAGAACCAAAGTATAGGATGTAAGAATCAAAGTATGAAGTAAGTGCAAGGGCTCAAGACAAGAAGTTGCATGTTAAAGTTGAGTGCGCTTCCAGCAGGACACTCTTGGTCTTGTGTATCTAGATCCATTGTGCGTCTAGATTCTCTATCACTTCCAGCCGACCTTGGTCATCTGGGAAGCGTTCAAATCTATGAAGAGCTGCTGGATGCCATGCAATGCTGCACGTCGACCCGAGAGCTCGTGACTTTCGCCTAACCTTTGTACGAAAGACGCACTTGCATCTACTTGCACTCTGAGAGTACGGGAAGTTCTTCAACGAGCCTCGGCCTAGGAACTAGCACGCCATTCTAAGCCGCATTCTACGCCATCCCAGGCCTCTTGGCCTTTGTTAGGCAATGATCGAGACTTCTCCAGCACAAAGCCACGCCGGTCTAGCGCTCACGGGTGTTCGCACATACGCGAGATGCTGTACGGAAGCGTTCCTTATGTTCTCCCAACGACTACGCGGGGTATGAGAGCACTGACCGCAGTGGTGGAAGTTCTAAAGATGGTGGCTTGTGGCTTGCGGCTTGCATGTCGCTTGCTGACCTTCTCCGGCGCCCGATAGTAGCAACGCCTTGTATCGATCCTACTGCAAGACATATGACCTTCTTTCACAAGTGAAGGAAGCGACTGTGCTGAGTGAGCAGTATACCGGCAAAGATGGCTGGAGTCGCTTGATGTGCGCTGATTGTTCGAGGCATGCAGTGACTCTAGCCAGCACCATTTGCCGAATAGCCAGCACGAGACACGAGTGGGTGGTGTGCACTGGCAATAATGCTACGAGCACAACACTAAATGTCGCATCAGTGCACGCGCACATTGCCGGATTCCGAATTGGAGTCAATAGCCGCTCGTATAGAAGTCTGTGGCCCAGAGCAGCGACGTTTGGAAAGCGAAACAGCCCCACCAATAGTGCTTTGTCTGGTAAGCACGTTTCGGGGAGGCTTGAGCACGCAAAAAGCGCCGCGACCGGAACATCGCCACATTCGAAGTGTGCACAGAAGCAAAACATTTTCCGGCAGTCTGTCTGACTGCTGCGGAAACAGAAACACCATCTCCGCTGGCTCAGACAGCGGTCTCCACTTGGGAGAATCAGTCAGCGGTCGTGCAGCAGACGAGCAAGCGATGGGGTTTCAAGCACGTTGATCTTTGCCTGCTCTTGTGCACCCAACCGTCCCCATAATAATTAAGGAACCTTGAATCGATCAGGAACCCGTGAACTACGCGACGCAGGGTCTTGCCGACGAGTCGACTCCTCAGTGGACCATTTTCGCCAGCTCAATCTTGACCTCGTCGTGATCGTCAACTATCATCATGCCCAGTGTCTTTTCCTGAACGAAAATAATCTCCGCAAGTGCCTTCTGGCCGCCGCAAAGAATGCCATGGTGCTATGGCGGCCAGAAGGAGCCGCCCGAGGGCGCAGCACGCCTGGCGCGTGGAAGCTTTCGGCAATCCCTAGGAGCAGGCCTGGACCACACCCTGGCCCCGGAGACACTTCACTCCTCATGCACGACGGGTGGTCTGGACATTGAGCCATCCTTGCAATTCTATATGCAGAGTAGCCTGGGGCTGACACGGTGGGATTCTCATAAGGTCGCTGCGGTCCTCTCTTTGGGTGTTACGATTGTTGCTCGGTGCGACTTTGAGGTGTTTATTTCCGTGCTAACTGAGGCTGCTTGCGTGCCAGTGCGACATTTAATCGCTAGTGAGTACGAGCTCAATTTTACTCCTGAGCAATACGCGTTGCTGACTTCACGTGCAGTCTACTTGCCAACGACCTGTCATGATAATTCTATAATGCATAGCAGCATTCTTTACTTGACGTTTCTGCTCAGCGACTCGCACGTCGATCCCCTATAGCACAATTCCACTTCGGAACCCGAGGCACACCCCTGATCAGCGGCGGCGGCTATCACGAATTTCCGGAAACAACACCAACCATTTATTATTCCCCAGGATTTTCCCCCTTCTTCCTGGACGGGAGCGATGTTACTCCTGCTGCTCTGCGCAGCATTTTTCCAGCATGCAGTAGCGCTCAACGAAACTATCAACCTTGGCTATGCCCGGTATCGAGGCAAGGACATCGGCAACGGGGTTATGCGATGGGCAGGCATGAGATATGCACGATCCGTTTCGCGAGTAGACGGACTCCGATTCACTGCGCCCCAGGATCCTATCGACGAGCGCGGTATTGTGGACGCAACGACGTTTGGGCCCCTTTGCATCGGTTCCTCTAGCGATCTGCAGGCTGAATTTGGTGGGAGTCATTCTGAGGATTGTCTGTTCATCAACGTGTTCTCGCCTTCCAAGTCGACCAACGCGAGTAAGTTGCCGGTTTACGTCTTCATCCAGGGTGGTGGATTCAGTGTCAACGGCAATGCCAACTACAATGGAGCCGACCTTATCGATGCTGCAGACAATGATATGGTCGTTGTCAACTTCAACTACCGCGTTGGGCCGTACGGGTTCTTGGCTGGAAAAGAGATCGCTGCGAATAAGAGCTTGAGTCTGAACAATGGCTTGAAGGACCAGCGACAAGCGCTCAAGTGGGTTCAAAAGCACATTCACGAGTTTGGTGGAGACCCAGGCCACGTCACACTTGGAGGAGCAAGCGCGGGAGGCGGCTCAGTCGTCTTCCAGCTCACGGCTTATGGTGGTCGAAATGACAGCCTTTTCCATGCTGCCGCCGCCGAGTCTGCAGCCTTCCCACCACTCCGCGACGTCAACAGCAGCCAGTGGCAATACGATGCACTGCTGAAGCAAGCTGGCTGTGCTGACATTGCCTGCTTGGCCTCTCTTGACGCAGTCGCCTTTCAAAATGCAGTCCGAACTGTCAAGCGACCCTTTCCTGGAGCGAAGAACCCACCAATCTACTTCTGGAATCCGACTCTCGACTATGACTTCATCCGCGACTTCACCTTCAATGAACTTCGTGCGGGCAATTTCCTCAAGGTACCTACCATCTTCGGCGACACAACACACGACGGAATCAATTTCACTCCGCAGAATATCGCTTCAATGCCGCGCGCTCAGCAGTTCATTGCTGATCAATTCCCCGGCGTGAACTGGCGTGAGATCCGTAAAGCTTGGAATGCACCATTGAACATGATGTCCGACCCCAACTGGCGCACAGTTGCAGCCGACGTCTATGGCCACATTCGTTACAACTGCCCAGCACTCAACGCCACAGCTACGTACGCTGCCAGCAACAATGCTACCACCTGGATGTACCGCTGGAACGTCGGCACCGCGTCGCACGTTGCCGAACTCATGCCAATCTGGAACAACGCTACGTCAGCAGCTGGTGTGTTCATCCAAGCCTACTGGGCCAGCTTCATCCGCAGCTACGACCCAAACAAGCACGTTGCGGACTACCTCGTCGCCGCTGGTGGTGAGTCTGCTCGCAAGCTCATAAGCCCGCAGTGGGACACCTTCGGCACCGGCGATGGCCAAAGGATGGAATTCAACGACGGGAATATGGTACAGATGAAACCCGTATCCGAGCAGCAGTGGCAGCGGTGCGAAGTCATCGACAACATGGGATTGACTCTCAAGCAGTAAGTTACACCTCTGGTTTTCAGATTAGTGAGCATCGAGTGGCTGGCTTGGCGATTGTGATACTTGCTTTTTCGATAGATTGCGCTTTTAGGAAGTTACGCCAAGTTCAGGAATGTGTGTGCTGACGACGACTTTTAGACCTTCCTCTACTACTGCTGGGTCTACCCCTACATCGTTCGGTACTCGTACCGCACCCCTCGCGTCGGCTTACGTGGCCATCGGCGCACTGCTGGTTGGCTTCCTGCAGTGGAACTACATATGAAAGAGCCGGGAGCGTGGATAAGATTACAGAAAATAAATACTGATGGGCAAGAATGCTCTACAGATTTGGAAAGGGGGCTTCGAGACCCGATAAGCATTCGTGCTCGGTGCACTTGGAGGCTGTACAAAACTGGACTCAGGTCGTCCCCAATCACCGGCCATGCCAGGGTCACGAGGCATACAGTTATCCTGAAAATAAACTGTCTCGGTTCTACCCAGTGGAAGATACAGCTAGGCCGGACTGATCATAAAGGCACATGCGTCTGGTGCCATGACCTGAGCCGATATTAGAGGAGGAACATCGCGGAGAGGAAGATGATACCCCAAAAGAGGTTGATGTTGGAGAACTGTGACATAATACCCTAGAAGAAGGTGCAAAGATGCGCATCTCGCAGCCTAGGGCAAAGGGCCCCATGGAAGGCAACGCTGATCAGCGCGTTCACGATTTACGATTTACGATAGCGAGCATACACCAAAAGCATTGAATCTAATATGTCAGCCACTGAGTATCGTTCGCATTGTTAGTGACCTCGCAGCATAACACGCTTGTGACTGGGCTGTTTGCTCTGACATAATTTACAGTCTTTCCACTTCACCCTTCTAGCACCAGCCAGCCATCAACACATCAGTATGACCTCCATCATTCTCCCGCGAACAACGTGCAGACCAGTAGCTGTTCACCCCGGCAAAGGTTGAACATTGTACATCCAGTGAACACTTCGATGTGCTTTCACAGTGTAGTCATGAGAGCACTATAACTTGTTTGTCTTGGATGTGCCTACCTTAACCACAACCATCGCTCCCACGGAGTCGAAGGCTGATAGATCCGGTTCTCAAGGTTGATACCTTCTCATTGAAATCTCATCCTCACATTCACTTCGGTGCAGACCAACGCACGTGGCACATGTGTTTCTCACGACCTCGTCCTTCAAACAACTTAGAGAAAGTGGAAACCTCATCAAAAGTACCGCAAGTACCGCAACTACCTGCAATGTCTCCGCATCCTGCTTTCGCGGTGCCAGAAATACCTCGAGGTCGTCGCTTGACTGTGTCTGACCTGGATCGTAGGCCTCCGCAGGTGTCGGATCCTGCGCCCTCCTTCGCGACAGCGGGAGCTCAGTCAGGGTTCAATTTTGGATTTGAGGCTCATACACCGAGCAAATCCCTATCGCAGCACGAGCAGGTCGTTTCGTCAACCTTCCAGGACTCTCAGTCGAGCAGCAGCAGCTTATCACAAGGCGCTCCGGTGCCGCAGCCAGCAAGGCAGACGCGCTACTACAGCACAGCACTTACTGATGCGGACAAGGATGCACTCGCTCGAGGTGAAGAGAACCACTATTTGAAAGCCTGGACGCCGAAGGACGTAGTCATGTACCACGAGTCTCGCAAAGCTTTGGTGCCACACTCATTCATTAGCAAGCTCGACAAAATCGATGCTCTCGCACAAATCGAAAATGATGTACAACAGAGCCAAGCAGCTGTCAAAAAGAAGGTGCGTAAATCTAAGCTACCTTTCCTCCGTTTGACCAACGAAGATGGGCGTAACGATCGCATGACTTACCAGGCACAGGCTTCGCAGTCTATGTACGACCTCCGCTCATCGAGCGCGCCAGCACCTCAACTCCCGCCGAACTCTCCAGGTTTGCCACCTCTCCCAGCACTGTCCCGCAAGTTTTCTTTCGAAGACTCTCCAGCGTTCACTCGGACTAGTCATGTGCGTGCCGCCAGCAGCGGGGACCATCCGCGGCAAATAAATCGCCCTCAACGACTACAGCCTTCGTCATCTCCATCATCTGGCAGCTCGAGTCGCGTGCGTAGTCCCTTAGTTCCTCAAGATCCCGTTCATCAGGCCAACCCTAACACGACGTTTGATACTTTCCTCGTCCCTCACAAGTCTGGGAAAGGTGAAGTGTACCGCGGCGCGGACAACGCAAAGAAAACAAAGTACACTAAGGGATCTGGCGCAGGCACACCAGATAGTGGTTCATCGCCGGGGATGGATGCTTCGTCTCCGCGTCGATTCTTAGGGAAAATGACTTCGATGCCGCGGTTACGGAAGCGGTCTTCACGGTACGATGTTCGTAAGAAAGAAAATGACGATGTGCCGGATGTACCGCCCTTGCCTTGATGAAGAAGGGCTGGTACATAGTATGTCTTAGACTTGTTTCTAGTAATCTGTTATACACAAGGTGTTCTTCCATTGAGGAAGTAGAATAGGCTAGCAAAATGTAACATACTTGCATCCCATAGAGGCGTGAACGCTCTCCGCATACTTGGGCGAACTTTTCGCGGCATGGAAGACTCCTTACAACAGTAGTTCAACAATTAAATGATAATTTTGCAAGCATCGAACTGGTTCTGGTTGCTGTGTGAATATTGACCTGTAACAACGAGCTGATTGCTTCAGTAGCAAAACAGCTATCATGGAAAGGAAGGTGGTATACTAGGTGGATCCCTTGCTTCCCATATCAGCGCATTCTTGTTCATAGTGCCTACCTTTCCAAATGATTAATTCATCAGGCAGGACCGTCGTAAGACCTTCGCTCCGTACGCGAGCATTTGCTGCTGCCTGTTTCAAATCCAGCGGAAAATTGCAAGAAACACGAACGCTCCCTGGTTCTCCTATCCAGCAAAGTATCTGTATCACTCATTGAGCTTCATATAGTCTCATCAATTATCACTCGCTATTCCAGACGAGACACGACCCTTTCACTCGCTAAAAACCCCTCGCTCTTGATCACCATGTCATATCCACCGCCGCACAAACTACCTTCACCCAAAGATCTCTACGAATGGTTGCGCACGCATTGCAAAGATGTACACGGCGGCGAATACTCGCGAATGTACAACGCACCGAAAGTGGATAAGCGATCAAATCGTCCCCCATCCGACCCGTTTCGTGATCCAAGCCCCACATCTTCGGAAAGGAGTGAACGTTTCCAATCGCGAGAACATGTGAGTTGCTTAAACAACATTCCTGGCAGTCTCTAGAGCTTATGCCATGGTAGACGGATGTTGCATGCCCCTTCTGCGGCGCCACCTACCCAGCGACGTTCAGCTCGATTCTCAGAAATTAGCAGATGCCGAGAGAAGAGTCGCCACCGCGAAGCAAAGCTAGAAAGCGGATCTGGCATAGCGTGAAGAGGCTGTTGCGGCGTTTTGGGGGAAATAAGGACGATAAGGAGTTTGAGGGCAAGACTAGGCATTGGTCATTGGAGGTTGGTGGCTCAGGCGGGCATGATAGCGGTGTAGGATGGAGCAGTTGAGATTCATGTAACTTGAATGAGAAGGATGTATAAAGTTGTGGCGAGCAAATCGGAAATGATGTGCTGTGCTCAATGTGGACATGAGCCATCACTTGGATGTATCTCGATAACTCGGAGTGCACAGCACTCACGACAATCACTCACCATTCTTCCATGGCACCGTTAATGCTCTTCGTCATCTAAGTGTGTTACAAACCTAGCACTAATTGCGACAGCCGTATTGAAAACCAGAAGGTGACTTCCTGCCTTCCCACCACCCTCAGTGCCAGCAGCGCCGAAGCAGCGCTTTCCTGTTGGGTCGACACAGGAACATCTTCATCATACGTCTCACGCATGCTGACTTCTGACATCAACATCTTGTTATTGTACACCCCATCGTAGTATCATTCGTTCATATTCAACTTCGCGGACGCTTGCGCATCACACTCTTGTAACCACGGTCTAAATCTGCCGCCAACCAGGACACGCCATTCGATGAAAACAACTATCACAATCACTTACCACTTCAAATAAAGTGAGGTATCTCAGTAAAGTTTGTTCGACATAGGCTGACTGCTGCAGAATGCCCGTATTTCGAAGAAGAAAGAACGTTAGGTTGCTCGCGCCGCCTACACTCCCGAATCACGAGCCTGCGTCCACAACAGCGCATCAGCGCCATACTACCGATGATGACCCGGAAATGCCCACGATGAAGTTGCAAAAAAACAGAAGGAGGAGGGTATCGACGAGTGTTGCTCCAGACATAACGCCGTGTGACCACGTCCGTCCAATTAATCCTGCGACAAGCGAGCCGCCTCAAAGCGAGATAAATGGTATACACAAGCATTCAGCCAACGAATATCGGGAAATCAATACATTCAAGGTCACTCCATCAAACCAGAGCTCAGAGGACAAGCCGACCGGGACGCCGGTAGTCCAGTCAGCCACCGAACAACCCATCGCAATGTTTCTGAGAGCGACGGATCTAGTCGAGATCACATTGAGGCCTGTATCGGAAAAGGACTTGAAGAAGATGCCTGCTACTAAGGGAAGTGTGTCTCGAGCGCGAATGTCTGAGAAGCCTCATCATTCCAGCCCATCTGGAGCTGCACCCGGTGAAAATGGCGGACCTGACTTCGAGCCTCCTGCCTTCAAGACAAACAATATCATGAAGAAGGCTCCTCATGCTTTTGATTCAGCCGATACGCAGGGAGTCGAGCGGGAAATCAGGGAATTCTCTGGGCAGACACTTCACGAACCATATCCATCTCCTCCGGCCGTCTCGGGCTTGTCAAGTAGTGACAATAAGACAGCTCAATCTGTTTCTGAGCGAAATAATACAGAAAAGAAAGTCGGAGTCGAATATCTGTTCAGCATCAGCAACCTTCCCGATGCCCGCAACCCGTTCAGTCCCGGCTATGATCATGATCATCGTCGAGGGCAAGACACAGATCTGCCAGCGCGAAGCAGAAGATCCTACGATCACAGCGATGAAAATACCTTTACAGTACGCGGAAGTTCACAGCGTCTTCAAGAGACGACAGTCGATGTTCCCCTCACCAGCCATGCGAGCGACTCTCCTACCGATATCACAAAGTCGATGAGCCATGAGGGAGAGTCGGCACACCACGAGAAATTTGGAGCCTGGGTATCGAGCTCAGGATCTTCGAGCCCGAACATGTCATACACGATCCAGACTAGTAAACCATCTTGCAAAGATGGCATACCAGCAAGTCACGCGGTCAAGCCAAGAGTGGCGATCAGGAACGGCATGAATGATGAGCGATCAGCAGACAGCTTTCTTGACTCCACCAAGCCCAATTTGACCAACGAGAATCCATTTAGCCAGCTTCACGTGATGAGCGGAGCATCCATTTCTGCCCCCACCCAGAACAGTACATCCTCGACGGCTGGTGTGGACTCACGGAGCTCGCATCACGACAGCACGGAGGGGCTTGAGCAGTCAGAATCTGAGATTGAAAACAACAGCAACGGGGTCGAACAGATGGTAGGATCTTTTAGTCCTCCAGGCTCCCGGTCTGAGACTGAAGAGCTGCTGGATCAGTGTTGCGATGAACGAGATCAGTAGTACGATACGTTCTTCAGCACACCGATGCCCACGATCGGGAATACTCGAGCCGCGCTAGCAAAGTTGGCTGAAGAGAGTGTCCGCTCTCTCGATTTGCAGAATGCCATATGCAAGGATCCAGATCTGGAGCTCCCGTGGAAAATTATGATGCATAAAGCACAGCAAAGAGAGACAGTGAGGCGCTTGCTCGAGGAAAGCGAAAGGCTACGGTCGATATCAGAACCTTCTTTCGGCCACGAGAACCAGCTTTTGCAATCTCCAACACCATACATGCCGCGCTCGCGTGTCGTCACACAACCCAAGCCCACGGCTCATTTCGCGCCGACAACGACACGGCTAGACGATCCCTTTGTCTCTTCATCAGGTGGTGAAGCTCAGAAGCATGTCGCTGAGGTAGGACCATGTACGCCTCCTGGTCTTTCAAAACATCCCCGCAGTTTTGATGCACTACACAGCTACCAAGCGCGAAGCTCATCGAGCGGTTCCTGTACCGGATTCAGCGAGGGCGTTGGCTCACCATTCTTGGTACGCAAAGGTCGCGTGAGTCGTGGTAACCGCCATCCACAAATGGACTCTCCGTCTCAGGTTAGGCATGATAGTGCTAAACATATTGTGGAGCGGAAAACCCGTTACGGCAATAGGATCGAGCTTAGTCCCACGTTTTCGAGATCACGACTTCAAAATCCAGGAGCTGAGAGTCCACTGTCACATGGCATGGACAATACGCGTAGATTGTCGGCGGGTGGCACTCTACACGACGAAATTTCCGACGTACGTGCTCCACCGTGTAAGGTCCGTACACCGGCATCCCGAACAAGGAAAGGTGCACCGTTTGTGCTCAAAGGGGCTCCAGAATTACAGCCATATGATAGCAACTATGCGGTCGCGCCATCTGATAGTTCTTCGTCAATCGGAGAGGAATATGTTCCCTTCTACAACAAGCCGTGGAGTCCGACCAAGAAGCCCATATTCAGCGGCACAGTTCCCAACCCTCCGGTCCCTCCTTCTACACATTTCGAAAGACGTTGTGTTACAAGCCCGGCAACTTCCTCATCTCCATTACTCCAGGGCGGGGCATTGCGCTCATATGGATCCATACATTCGCCTCTGGACGAGGCCTCCCTCCTGAGACCTGAATCTCCACGTACTTACGATCTTATCGCAGATGGTAACGGTCCAGAGCCAGGTGAAGTCGATCCAGGTGTAGAGATCATGGCGGACGCATGTATCGAAATGGCGACAATCAACAGGACTTTGGGAAGGGCTGTTAAGACCATCTCGCAGATGGAAGGGGCTGAAGAACGGAATGAGAAGGGGATGACTAAGGCGTCCCAGGGAAATGTAGCCGGATCTGTCAAGGGTCGTGATGGTCGTATAGAAAACAGCTATGGGAGCAAGGCCGGCTCGATTGGTCGAAAGTGGACGGTGTCAATCGCTCCTGGCAGGGTGAGTAGTATGAGGAGGCGGTTTGAGGGCATGCATTTCGACCTCAGACCAAGAGATGCGTGAAGCAGGAGGACAATCAACATTGCCTTTGTGTCCTGCGAGGGTACAGGGAGCTCAATACGATACCTGAATCAGATGAGTTAAATGCAGAGAGCTTGCTCAAATCCGTGACTATCCCATATGCTCACAGGCAATATCCCAGTTCCGGAGTGTGGCTCAGGACTACTCATCATCATGTGGTTATGCTAGACACCAGTTCCTTCCTGGGAGTGCTCCTACGAAGCTGGAGTGGGGAACGATTAGCGTACCATGAGTTCACTGCGCAGCTAATTATGGACAGACTCGGCTGTCCGAGAGAACAACGCGCGATAACACATCAGAGACAAGTTCATGAACGCACATATGTAGATCCAGATGCTGATGGAAGGGAATGTATGAGGTAGGGGAACGACGAATCTGGGATGTCGAGAAGTTGGCGAAGCGAGAACGCACAGACCCTCATCGCGATGGCGACGCGTCTCCTACCTTCCATTGTGTGGTAAAGTTTCCAGTAATAACCATTCTTTTATGAGTAGCCATACTGGCATGTCGCCAGTGATGACGTTTTTTACGGTAGTCATTTGACTTGCATCTCCTATCGTCAGCTACGCAAGTGTCATCTAGCTTGAAGTACGCCTGCAGCTGCAATCAAAAAGACATATGTCATATTGGCATGTACGTCCTTGAAATTCTTTGATGGGGTTCCTATAGGGCATCCATGTCAATGATATCTTCCTGCGTAATCATTTCTTTCTGCCTGCAATGTACAGCCACTCGGGGAAGGAACAATCTTCCCTCCAGCGCATGCACACCTAGCACAGTTTCGCACTCATTCGAATTCAACCTTGGTTCATAACCTGATACTGGAAAGATTGATACCACGAACACAGTCAATATGATGTTGCCGTCCACCCCACGTATGAATGCGTGGATGCGCTCTGGTCTGACGAACCCGCGAAAAGCGGCTATCAGTTCAAGGCCACCAATGACCGATCACAGCTACCATGCACACTCGGCAAGGAACCAATCAAAGAGTCTGCCTATTGCGCGACTAGAATTCCGCTTACCGAAACGGTCCTGTCCTTCTGGATCGAGTATATATATCGCACTTGCCGCGTAGCAGGATATATTCTCGCTCGTCTGGATTTTTGCTGCTTATCTTGAGCACGAGGAATACCACAGACTCAAAATTTCACCGGATTTGAGGCAAGATGGCAACGCAGACACGACTTGCGAGTATAATGGGACCTTGGAGACTTGTTTGGTTGTCTATCAAATGTATGCTGGTCTACCACCCTTCGTGTTCATTTTCTTATCATATCGCCATGCTGATTAACGTTCGCAGTTCATGTCACAACCATCCTTTCCGCTCTCCGTACCACTGGTCCCACCGCGCTCCTACGCCCTAGGCAACTCCATGCCAAAGCTGTTGCGGATATGTTCATCACGGCTTGTAATTCCTCCCTTTTCTCGCTCACATACCTCGCACATCCACCCGTCTCAGCACATTCATTCGAATCTCACTTCTCTCATTCTGTCAAAACCCTTCATCCTCCCGTGATTTCTTAGTCCTATTTCCATCCTCCCAACCCACCACCCTTCCTTCAACACACCAATACCTACCCAACCTCAATCATCTACTCCACCCTTCCCTCCACAACTAACCCCATCCCAGCCCCCAACTTCATCGCCTTCGAATCCGCCAACACACCCCTCCAAACCCTCCTCTCCACCGCAACCGGCACAACCCTCGACCTCGGCCCCGGCCCAGGAAACCAACTGCACCGCTTCCCCGTCTCGTCCATAACACACATCTACGGCATCGAGCCCAGCGCGCACTACGCCGCGCACCTCGCGTCACGAGTCGCGCAAATCGACGGCCTGAAGGGGAAATACACCGTCTTGACGTGCGGGATTGAAGACGCGGATGTGTTGGAAAAAGAGGGGGTGGGGGAGGGGAGTGTTGATACGATTGCGTGTATTCAGGTTCTTTGTTCGGTACGGGGGGATGTTAAGGATGTTATGCAGCGATGTCATACGCTTTTAAAACCAGGAGGAAAGTTTATATTTTGGGAACATGGTAATTCCCCCAACGCCACTACTTCTTTAATTCAAGGTACGTTTTCCCCCCAATCATCTACCTTTTTTCCGATGTTGAGTGAATTGGACTCACGCATGCACACGCACGTGTTACTCTTTCTATCGACGTGCTTTTTAAGAAGGGATGGGTAAATAAATGACTAACGGACGATTATAGCGGTTTGGAATCCCATATGGTCGTCGCTAGTGGGATGTCATCTCAACCGCGATGTTCTGGGCGCGATTCTTGCGGCGGGAGAGTGGGAGAATGTAGAGGATGTAGTGATTGAGCAGGATGGGATGACGTGTTTGCCGCGAGTGTGGGGTGTGTTGAGGAAGAAGGCATGAGTAATTTCATAGATAGGCTTGGGGTTAGGGATGAACGGGGAGGTGAGTGGGGATTTAGTCTTGATGTTCGACGTGTGTTTGGGTGGGTTGGTCGTTGGTTATGGTAGAGGTTGTTTTGGAGGTGAGATGGATATTCGCGTCGTAGAACATGTATTTGGAGTTGAACTTGAGGACGAAATAGAATCCGTGATTTGTTTGTCATGTACAACGTCGCCGTCTACCTATTCGATAAAACGTCTCAAACCCACTGACAATATAACTCCCCAATGCCATCCAAAGCCTTCCCCATTCCCAGCCCAATTCCCATTGCAATATTCCCAACCCAAAACACCAAAGCGCCATACGCAAATTTTCATCCATAAATGACCAAGTACCACTCATGTAAATCTCATCTTCATCTACACACTACACATACACCCTCATGCCAACCCGGGGATACTTATCCCACCCGCCGCTAGATTCAAACCTCCGCTCGTTCCCACGCCGCGACTTCTCGGCCCTACAAACCCTTGTCTTTGTCGTCCCGTACGTCCTCTACCCAGCCAGTTGTACTTCAACTCCTTATTCAGCCTACCAATCTTCTCCTGCGCTTCGTCGCCCGACTGCAAGCTTACTAGCACGGACACACATTGCAGCATTCTGCCGACTGTTTCCGTGACTTTGGCCGAGTCCATGGGTTGTTGGCGGAGCGCGGGAGGCATGTGCGAGGGAGGATGGAGGTGGTTGATTGTAGAGGGCATGGCGTGTTGGGAAGGGTTGGAGGAGAAGGAGCCAGCTGAGGTGTTGGATGTGGCGCGCGAGCGGGTGGATGCGAATGTGGAGGATGTCACGGATGTGGTTGATTCAAGGTAGCCGCCTGAAGATTGGGATGTAGAGTTTAGACTGCCCATTGCGAGTTCGTTGGCGCTGCCTGCGGTACCGGGACGGTTGTCAGGAATTGGAGAAGGGGATTCGAGGCCTGCGTTGAGGTTCTCGAGCGAGAGACGCGAGAAAATGGCCATGAGCGAGTCGTAGCGTGGGAGGATGACTATGTCGCGGAACATGAGGAGTGTAATGCGGCGAACTTCGAGTTCGCCGAGGATGGGAATGTTCTTGTTCTCTGGGGATTTCGTATTCATTTCGTCAGGGAGCATGACGCCCCAGAATTCTGCGGCTTGTGCACTGTTCATTATGCCCGAGCCGCGGAACTCCAGATCAAGAGGCAGAAAGACTGCCTGCAGGAATGGGAGGATGGTGGTGAATACAACAAGCCACATCTCCACGAGATGCGGGATCAGACGGTCGTCAGGTACATGCCGTAAGGTCTGGTCTAACGAGCCAAAGCCAGTCTGTAGCAATTCGTTCAGGTCCTCGATAAGGAGAATGGGTGAGCGCTTGTGCACACATCGCTTGATGTGTACCGAGACCAGCGCATTGAAGTCTTCCACAGGTGGTCGCGGATCTTCGCCTTCAAATATCAACAACACTCGGGCTTTCAACAGAGGCCACGCATCGTCCGGCGAGAGGCCATTGATGCCAAAGGAGCTCCCGAGACTTAACATCTCAGTCGTGTGAGATATCGTTTGACTCGGCGTGCCAATATTTGGAGTCGTGCTGATACTGCTCGCTAGTGATGGCCATTCCGAGCGCTCAGTGCTAAAGGACTGGTTTCGTTCTCGATATGGCGGTTCTAATTGTGCGTCGAGGTAAGCTGCTGCCTTTTCCTCCTTCTTTGCCCGCCGTAGATGTCGGCCTCCGTGTCTGAGATCCAGGCCTGTGACGGATCCGGGAAATGCACTGGAGTGTCCGGGCGATGATGGGGCGGCAAACGAGTACAATGGTTGCGGCGCGTTGGGGTCTGTTGGCCGCGAATTGCTGCTTGCTGATGATAGCGGGAGACTGTATTCGTCCTTGTCCTTCAGCTTGTGTTTCTGCCGCGACAGAAAGTGGTGCTTGTGCTTTTCCTCCTTCTGCGCAGGCGGTAGGAATGAGTCGCTTCTTGGAGGAACAAGCGTCGATGTGGAGCCATTTGCGGAAGAATACAGAGAGGCACTGCTGCTACTCACGCCAGACTCGGCCAAGCTCGTCGTCGACTGGCTCATCATCATGCGGTTCAGCGCCTGCGAGCTGTGGATGCCAATGCCAATCTTGCCCGGCGACGGCAGTGCCTGGCTGCGGCCGTCGTAGGGCTTGTCGATCTTGATGTTCTTGGGCTTGGAGCTGAACAGCTTCATCTTGCTCTTCCCCTCCTTGGCCCGTTGCAGCTGCAGCGGCTCTGGTGTCGACGCTGGCTTGGGCGATCCATGTGACTGCGTGCCTTCGATGCCTGGCGAGTGCAGCGGGCTCCGTGGAAAGGCCACGTTCGCGGCGGTGGTGGCGGCCATCCGGTTCACGCCCATGGTGCTGTTCTGGTACGTCATGCCGTTCGTCTTAAACGTGACCTGGGCGGGCATGGGCGGCGGGCTCATGGGCTGCCCTCGTGCGGCGGGCGTGCCGTTGTCGCCCGGGGCGGGTATGGTGGTGGAGCGCTTGCGGTTGTGCTGGGCGTTCTGGTGGGCGTAGGCGGCCTGGGCGGCGATCTGGCTGGCGGTGAGCTGGGACGGGGCGGGCATGTTGTCTCTGTCTCTGTCTCTGTCGCGGTCCCCCCCACGCGCCGACGACAGGCTGGGTTCAAAGTAGCCCTGCGAGCGCTGGCGACGGTGCCCCGTGATGGCGCCAATGTGGCCCTGGCTGTGCGTCACATGCTCTGTCTCGCCGCGCGCAACGACGGGCCGCGAGAAGTTATGTGTCGCGGGGGCATCCAGGACGCTGGGCGACTTTGCGCTGCGGGCGGGTGCAGGCAAGGGAGAGCGTCGCTGCTGCAGCGTCGCCTGCGAGCCGTCCGAGTCCGAGTCGTCGTCGAGCGATGAGGCCGGCCGGCGGAAGGTGGGAGTTTGCGGAGGAGGAGAAGAGGACGGCATCGTCGCACTGCAGAGCGGGTGCGATGCGGCCAGTTGCTACCGTATGCGACAGACAGGGTGGTGGTGGTTCGGATGCAGGGACAAGGTATGCGCGGCTGGCTGAATGTATCAGACCGTGCCAGAGGTTTAATATACTGCTACACTCATGGCCAGCATGAGATGGATAGGGAAGCGAAGGGGTTCCATGCGCAGCATTGTGCGGTGTTGAAGTGTGCGTCGAGGGTGGTAGCACCATTACTCACGTTGGACGTTGCTGCATCGCTGCGCCGTTAGAGATCGCCGGCATGGGTGCTGCATGGCGTAGCAAGGCTTAGTTCAAATCCACTCCCCGCAGCCCAGTCCGTCTCTGCTTTGCTTCTTCACCACCACTACCACCACCAAATAATTTCGAAGCAATCCAATCAGCACTCCACCAGGTTTTGATTATCGCCATGCCGTCCCTCGATGCGACATACACCTCTCCGACCGAGTCGACACCAAAAGTCTTCACCTCCGAGCTCCCCGCACTCTCGTCCCCGCCCTCCACGCAGGACCGCGTCGCCTACCTCGCCGCACTCTCCACCTCCCTCAAGAACCTCCAGGGCGAAATCAATACTTTCTTGACGCACAAAATGGACGAGGACAAAGCTCTTGGCGCCAGCAAGGCCGACGATGCAAAATTCGAGGAGACATATGGCGAGGAAGTGGTTGAGGAAGATTGAATAGCATAGCATAGCATTCCAAGTATACACGCGACATCGGGTATCAAGCGGCTCAAGACACGACTATCCGAAAGAACAGACCAAACTACCGCCATCCCACACCCCCTCCGCTCTTCGTCCGCCCGACGCTGCCCCGCATGCACCCCGAATGCACCACGCTGTTGTCCGGATACACGCGAATAGCACTCCCGCCGAATCTCTTGTGGCACACGGCGCAATGCCGGTCCTCGTCAATCACAACTCTTCGGTTCAGTCCGCCGGGTATAACTCTGCCGTCTCGCCCAATCTTGCCATCGCCCAGCAACACCGCTTCGATGATGGCTGCCTTTTCGACGCCGCGTAGCTTGGCCACGATGCGCTCTTCGTTCATTACTGAATTGGCGTTGCGTATTCGCCCACGGAAATACGATTCAAGGTCCTTGACGGGTAGTGTGGGTGGCACTAGGTCAAGAGTTGTGGACGCGGGCAGCCGGGCACCATGCTTGCTAAGCAAATCGAGAGCAGGCGGCCAGTTGGGTTTATGGGGTGGCGGAGGTGATAAGTAAAGCGAAAGGAGGACGTGATAGATGGATGGCTCGGCGTCGTCAAAGTTGGCCGTTGCCGGGATCGTCGTTGTAGGTGTAAAGGACTTGGTCGGCGACTGGGGTTGAGGTGTGGCAATGTACACTTCGTTGCAGTATCTAGAGCATGTCAGAACAATTCATCACCAAACTACAACTGCACTCACTCCTCTGCCTTCTTATAGTCCTGTATATCAAACACATAAATTGCCAAAGCTTGCTTGTGCTGTCCCATCTTGCTCAGCACAATGGCTCGAGGCTCGAAATAATCGGGGTCTACTCTCGTTAGCAAATGCAGGACACAATCAAAGATAAGTACACACCTGTCGACGGCAGCTGTTGGAAGACGCGATACTTGTTGTAGTTGCTGCTCGTCTTCAAAAATAGCTGCAACCTCAATCTCCACTCCTTCTTTTCCTCGTCATTCTCAAACTCGCCATTGCGTAGTCTCTCGAGCAGCAGATCGACCAGCCGCTGATGGAAGTCCGGATTCGTTTCATTAAGCTCTTCAACAATATGCTCAAGGTACTTGACGGCAAGCTTGAGATCAATCTGTTGCAGGAAGTCGAGCACCTTCTCGCGCGGTAGCGTCTCTGCGTTCTCGGTATCAGCAAGGAACACATCCATGCCGAGCTTCGCATCTGTTCGCAGCGGCCATTCAGCAAATTCGAGAATGAGATCAATCATCTCGGGCGGGAGCTGCTGCAGATACCCGACAGTACGCTGTGGGCCTTGGAGCGCTGTAGCAACTTCCTCGTCGGCTTCATTTTTACCAAACTTCTCCAGTAACTCCAGTGCCTGCCGATGCAGACGCTTGCCGTGGAGAAAGTCGATCAGATCGGCATAACGACCAGTCTCATAGAGCTTCTCCTGCACAACGTCCGGCTCGCAAAAGTTCGGGAGGCGGAATAATGGCCCCGCAAGACTGGGACTCGCAATCATATAAGCACGGAAAAGGGTCGTGTCAACCAGCTGTGCCACGTCGAGCAATCTTGCCTTCCAATCCGTCTGCCCGGGAGGCCCAGTGACCTGGATGAAGGTATGAAACGGCGGCTTGTATTCTTCAGGCTGGCTTTCGCTTGGTGTCGGAAGCGGCTCCTTCAGATTGCCATCGGTGTCAATGTAGCGCTTGATCTGGACACGACATTGTGCGAGGAAGGACTGCAGTGCGCGGACAGACTCTTTGAAGTCTTTGTCTGCCAGCGTCTTGTCAGACTGTGAGGAGTCCGTCCCTCTCTTCATGATTGTCGACGACGTCTCGGGCGAGTCTTCTTTGACGGAGGAGCGAATCGAGGCCGCATCTGCATCGACCTTCTTACCACCGCCAACAAGTCTGCCCATCATCGTCCGGCCGATGGTCGATGCTGTCGCTGCTGCACTTTCTTTACCCTCAGCCGGGGCTTTTTCGCCATTCGTTTCTTCTTCTTCATCCGCCACGCTTTCCGCGTCTTTCACGCTCTCTTCGCGCGCTAAATTGCCCGCGATGGGCCTCGGGTAAAGCGCGATGACCCGCTCCGGTGGTGCCTTTGCATCTGTGAAAAGGTCCATTGCCTCGCGATACTTCTTGAGGTCGAAGAGCGCGTGAGCTTTGAGAATCATGATTTCCCGCACTCTCCCTTCCTTGTCTAGCAGCAGAGTATCCTCGAGCATGTTGAGCAGGCTGAGAGCCTCGTCATATCTACCACCAGCTACAAGCTCATCGATCTGCGTCTCGTAGCTCTGTGCGCCCATGCGCCATATACATCGGTCGCTCGCCACCAAGAAGCCCTTTCCAGCGTGCGCTAAGCTGATATTCGGTTGCGGGACGTGGAGGAAGGTGACGTTCGGTAGCGAGATGGACTGGAGCATGTTGAGTGTGTCGGGGTTACGTACTTCGAGGCTGCCCTTCGATGGCGGGTTGAGCGTAAGCATGTACGGGTATGAATACGCAATCATCTCGGGTGCTGAGTGCCAGGGCACTTGTCGCTTCTCAATGGCGTTGCCGTCCGTATCAATGAACAGGCTGTTTACGTCCTTGGCCAGCAGCATTTCGCCCTCTCCAAGACGCGTCGCCAGCGGCTTTGGCACCCAGCTAGCCATTCCCATGTAACCCATGCCCGACGAAGAGACAGCGCCGAAGCGTGCGCCTCCCTGGCTACCACCCTCTCCCAGCGCGCCGGGCTTGATGATGTCTTGGACCTCCTGATTCTCGATATTGACCATGACGAAGCCGGGATCCATGCCGGCCACGATCTTGCTACCTGTGGCCCATGTCAGGCTCTTGACGGTGGCGATCAGCGATATCTCGACCGCATTTCCAGTCAGCTCCATGTCTTGCCATGTCCACAGGATGATCTTGCGTTTGACCGCGACCGCCAGCCTGCTCACAATGGACATTATCCCAGTGGTGGGGTCCTTGACGATGTTGCTCGCCGCAGCAAATGCTGTCGCACCCCTCGTCTGCTCGAGCTTCTCCTGCAATGTGTACGTCTGCAAATCGTGAATCGAGACATGGTTGTCTGAGAGCGAAATGAGGATGTTGGCCTCCTTGATGATCGCTAGCTGCTGTATCGGGCGGCGCGAGAACTTCTCTTCTTCGCGGAGGAGGTCTGCTGGCTTAATCTTCGGCGTGCGAGGTTCGGGCTGGTCGCCATTCTGGTCGCCATTCTGTTTCGCTTCGGGTTCGGTGTCCTCGATGGAGTCGTTGACGCGATATATGCGGAGGGAGCCCGTGTTCAGCCCCACAAGCACCCGGTCGCCTGGTTACGTGAGTAGCATGCCTTGAAGCTGCTGCAGCTGCCTACCATAGGCGAGTATGGACTCGATCTTGGACTTGTCGCGCTGTTTGAGCTCGACGATAGGCCGAGCTGTGAATGCAGACAGCATGATGAGAGACGTGGCGTATTTGGTATCATCTGGTACCGTCAATGTTGCGGTGCGACATGGTTGCGCGGAATGAGAGCTCCATGAGCGATGGATGGTTGGCGCAACATCGTCATTGCCGCGGTCGCTTCTCAGGCCCAAGCTTCACCACGTGCGCTAGTTAGCCATACCCTGTGACCACCATTGTAACCATGTCTCACTAGGCTTGTATTAATGATGTAGACAAGCACTAAGTTAGGGGAGGACATTTCAATTTGTTCTATCGACAGTCTCGCAAACACAACAATTTGGACGCGACCATCTCTCCCCCAAAATCTTTTCCAACGCAGGACAACCACTCGAATCTGGTATCCGATTGCCCACATCAGGCTATTCGGCACCCTCCACTTCCACCTAAAATGAATGTTGTGATAGTCCTGCAAAGGCAGGATCAACTCTTGAACGGCGCAAAAGTGCGCAAAACCAACCCTTCATCAAAAGAGTGACGAGGATTCTTCAACCAGCCGTACTCAAACACAAAAATGTGCGACTTTCAACTCAAACCACCCAGAGGGTGACTTGTCCCGTTCCATCTCGATCCAGTCCACGCATGAACAGAAAAGGAAAATGAGACAAGGAGGAAAGCCATAAACGCTTGTTACCAATCAGCACGAACAATCCCAACGCAACGCTCCCCCAGCAACAGCCGCAAGCCGGGTCTCTCGATACATCCAAGCTGGGCCGGTGAGTTGTAAATGGAGCGGGTATAGGGAAAGCGGCGAATGAGCGAAAACATGTCCAACATATTGCCGGTTCTATCACAGCAAAACACAAGCCTGCCGCCTTGCGTCCTTGACTACCACAACACACCTGCTACGGTGAGGGTCACAACTTCTGCTGCTGCCGGCGGGCAAGCCACGGCCGGACGGAGGGAAGAGGTGATGCAGCGCTCGGTGTAGACAGGTGTGTTGGGGAAGGGAAAGGGGACAGGAGGGCTGTGAGGGAGATTCGGGCGTAAGGGACCTCGGGAACAGACATACCAAAGGAGATTACACGGCCTTGTCGGTGCGGGAAAAGGAAAGATACAATGTGTGTAGTAATGAGATTGAACAAGTTTTCCCAATCTTGCGAAACTAGACAAGGGAAAAATACACACTGTGCGTTCACTTTGCGCATCTTCAGTAGGGAAATTAAGACAAGGGGAATCAATCGCTTTTTTGTGCACACTGCAAGCGAGAGCATAACACAGACAAATAACACAGAAAACATACATTGGGGGTATTGGACAAAGGTAATGTAGTAAAAAACACCAAAAAACGCGTCAAGCACGCCCAAAGGCAGCGACGCGCCGTCTCTCCAGAGAGCGTAAATTCGCATCATCGTGAAAAGAGACTAGGAAAACTTCAAATGGGTCCATGGTTCGGGCACTGAGCAATTACGGCTCATCGCAGGTCGATATGGCTAGCGCGCTACAATTGCCGGGAGACGCAGAAGGCATGCACGCCAAAAGGTCAGTGGTAGATGTGGCGCGCTAATCGACTGAATATGGAAGTGATCGCGGAAGGACAGAGAGAATCTACTTTTCTCGTGGGTAGTTGTCGGAGAATGGATTCGCGCGGTCGTCGAGAGGAGAGGGATCGGCGAGGTCGCCATGGCTGCTTGCGCGGAGGTGGCCTGGTCGCGAAGACGTGGTGATTGCATGTGCGCCAACGGTGCCGACTTTTTCGGACTCGGGTTCTGCGTCGAAAGTTGGGAATGGGCGACGCTCGAGTGTGTACGGCGCGGCTTTGTTGACGTTGTAGTCGTTCGCGACGTATGAGGGCGGCGCGGCGTGCTCGTAGTCTTGAGGCTTGGTGGCGGCATCAATGGATGGGTCGATATTGTAGGCGCGGTTGACGTAAGGATCACGGCGGTAGAGTTGAGTTGCAGCGTACACGTATCCACCGATGGCGATAAAGAGCCATATGAGGATCAGTGCGGTGGAGATGAGGGCCTCGGTTTGAATGCCGCTCATCAGCTTGTCGATTACGTGATAGACTGCTTCGGTGATCTCGTCTTTGGCTTTGCCGTTGGGATCAGCAAGGAGCTCGGCGGCTGAGTCTGACCCGCTCTTGTCGGCTAGAGCGCCGAGGGAGAAGGTGTCGTTGGCAACGCCCGGGAACGAAATGTGGGCGTTTTCTTGGACCCAGGTCAGGCCTTTCTGAAAGCTTTCAATCTTGAGACCAATGAGGCAGCGGAGCACATCCTTGATTGGGTCTTGAAGAGGAGTGCCGCCGAATGCGCTGTCGAGAGTCTTGGTCATTTCGCTGACAAAGGTGTTGAGCGTGTCGTTGACAGCAGTCGTGCTGCTGTTGACCCAACCGAAAATATCGTTGTTAAGCTTGTCGTCCATTTTGCCGACGGCGCCATTGACGCCGGTCGACCACGACATGGAAGCATTGTCGAGAGATTTGACGACGGTTTCAGCGAAGTTTGCAACTTGGTCGGTGAGCTCAGGTGTCTTGTCTTCGATGGCCTTCAGAAGGAGGTATTGACAGAAGCAGGAGAAAAGACCGGCAATGCCGAGCGCAAGCAGGAACATCATAGGAACGGAGGTGGCATAGGCCCAGGCCCAGCGAATAATAGCTTGTCGACGCTGGGAGCCAAAGCGGTTGCCGAACCACAAGCCGATGCCGGAAGAAGTCGGGCGAGATGCGAGATAGACTACGTCCATCCCGTCATGACCCTCTGCGAAAAGTGCAGCGCGTTCTTGCATCTTCCGGTAACGGCGGATCTCCATCCAGGCCATGGGAACACAAACAACGATGGCGGCGGCAATGAGCACACCGAGCGCGATCTTCCGAGCATCGTACGCCATCTTGATGAGATCGTCGAAGAACTTGTTGATGGAGTTCCCCTCAGAACAGAACGTGAGCTTCTCCTTCTGAGGGATCGGAAGAACGGTGCGGTTGAACTCGAAAGTGTCCATGGCTTTGATGAGCTTCTTGACCTCCTCAAATGGGGTGCGAATGATGTTGTCCGTGAAGTTCTGCACCTGATCAAATGAAGGGATTGACGAGTTGAGCTTCTGGAGGCCCTCTTGCATCTCTGGTGGAATTTCGAGAGCCTTGAGTTTATTGATTGAAGCGTCAAGATTGATCTCCGGTTTTTTGAAATCCTTACCGAATGGAAAGTTGATCACATTGACGATAGAGTTGATGCCATCCGTGACAGACTTGACAGATTTGCCAATATCATCGGTAACCTCGTCGATGGTTTGGTTAAGCTTCTTGTTGATCTCGGTGCCGAGCTCGACAGCAAGTTTCATGCTGCCGCTGACGGCGAGTGTGATGAGACAGAGGTAGGTGCTGGTCATCATGTGAATGACGAACAAGACAATCTCTTCTACACCAGTGACACTCATTTCGAGCATCTTCATGAGGCCGCCGACGGCCTTGTCGATTCCGGAAGCAGTCATTTCGTTGATGCCCCTGGCCATGTAATGGGGCATGGAGGCCATAGAGCTGCCGATATTCTCGACCTGGGTGCAAGCACTGAGGGCTTCGCGACGTGCCGAAACAAGGCTTGAGTCAGTGCTTGCAATGGCGAATAGTAGTCGTACTAGGACGAGGAGTAGAAGGATAGTCCAGCGGTTGATCCATATCTGCGAGAGCCTAGCTCGAAGGCCGAGGTATGGCTTGAAGTCTGGTGTCTGGTTTATTGTAGGTCGTGGTGCATCTTGCGGTGCGTGGTAGTCTCGCATCTCATGCTCGCCAGCGGACATAGATGGAGGCACAGCCGGGAAGGGTTGCTGTTGGTACGTAGAGGAAGCCATCGCGGATTTGGGTGGCTACGAAACGCGGTCTGTGTGGCGTATTAGATGCGGAAAGATTTCGAGCAGTCGGAGGAGTCAAGTGTCGCAGACTCAGGAAGACGAGTAGGCCAGCTAGTTGTGAATATCTGCCAGAGATATTCGCGAGATGTGGAAGATATTACGTGAATTAAGGAAAAAGAAGACAATAGCACGACAATAGGAAAACCCAACGCTCCGTACAATGCAATAAAGAAAAGGTGAAAGTGAAGTTGTGGAGGTGAAGAAGAGCAGGTGGGGACGCGAGGTGACGATCTATTTCACAATGACTGATGGAAGAGAGCTACGTACCGCGAGAAAGCGCGGACCAGTAGCAGGCCGGCTACGAGGTACCAATGGTACGTCGAAAACGGGCCTGCACGACCTGATCGTTTCAGCGGCGCATCCAGTCCGTGAGGCTCTAGTCAGAACAGTCGATCTCGGGTGTGGTGGTGGCCCAAATAGGCGCCCTGGGAAATGGAGCAAGCCACTCCCGACCAGTCATTCGCTTGTCAGCTGGTCGGGCTGGGGATGGCCCAAAACAACACGCTAGAACATCGGAGCTTAGCAGCGAGTGTTATTTTGAGCCTCTTTGCCCTCGAGTGGTTGTCGCAAGTTGTCTGAGCGGGCGGCCTTTGTTCCACGGCTTGCGCTCATAGGCCCGCAGCAGTCGCACACGCGCAAAGGACTCAGATCTCGCGACCTGCGTACCTCGTGACGTGGACGACCGTAGCAGAGAGGTGGAATCGAGCGCAAGGGAACACTACCTCTGAACGTCGGTCGTTGGCAGAGGAGGTGCTCGAGTCGCAAAAGATGCGCGATGCAACGGTTTTGTAGGCTGCGCCGTCTCCCGTGGCGTCCGCTATGCCCTGTTTTCTGCCGCTAGCACAACGTCATCTCGACATGGTGTTTCACCTCGCAGTACAATCTTCACTGCGCTGGAGACATACACAGAATTCTCGCATTGAAGCGATAATCATTTCAACGCCTCGGAAGAGCACATCGCAAAAGATTCTCATTCTAGTTTGCGTGTGAAGTTGCGCATGCCTTGGATCGCGTCGCGTGGCTGCGGCGAAGCGCTTTCCATGTGGGGAAGGCCCATGCTCAGTTGTTCCTGCCCAATCAACGCCTAGGCGGTTGCAGAGCCTCAAACGCAGAGGCACGGCCCACTTCATCTCAACTTCATCCGTTCAGCTGCTGCAACTGTATCGTCTCTAACATGCTATTTTTGACCTGTCGTGCCCGCGCCTGTTCTTGAGCTAATAACGTGCTCAATGTTCCATCCTTGCTTTTGGTGGAGATTTGTCGCGATTCTGCCATCGTCCTGGCCGACCTCGTGCAGCAACAGCATGGCCTGACTAACACTTGTCTAGGTGTATATTTCCACCACAGTCGCGAACCAATACAGCACAGCGTGTAGTCTTCTATGCTAGGTTGCAATATCTGGACTCTGCTCGCGCCAGTTGCTCCTCGTAAAGGGCCTGTCAAACTTCTTCATGATGAACACCACAAAATAAATCCGGCGAAGAGGTCATCAGTAGATTTCGACCGAGTGAAGGTATCCTAGAGCCCAGGACCGGTTATCTCAGCTTTGCTCCAAACCTTTTGGTGTAGCTTCACAGCCGGTAGCCACATATCGTGCCTGCATCGAGCAGTTGGGCGTGCCTGCTCCCCATCGCAGCTACGACGACCAGCGGCGGGCCTTCCACAGCAAGACGAGCAGTCTTGCGTCAAGGTCCTTGATTATCTCTTCTCTTTCTTGTCATTCAAGCCGCGCCAATCCATACAACAATCTCTCCTATCTGTCAATGAATTCTTCCAGACGCTTACACCCTCCTCACCAGCGCAGGTAGCTGCTAGCCTTTCCTTATGTGCGTCGTTCGCGATCTTTGCCGACTTTGGTATGAATGAAGGGCATGAAATCGAGCTGTCGGAAGCGATCTGTGTCTTGTCAGAAGTCCCAAGGTCGCACGCAATTAGTCCCCAGTTCGCGACCGTGCTCTGTGACGATAGCCTCGCCCTGCCCCGCTGTCGCCGCGAAAGAATTTTGGAAGTTTTCCTCCTGTCACCTTGCCTACGCCGCACGCTTTTCGGTCTCAAATACAGTTCTCTCTTCGCAACCGCAAGCTCGCTGTCAACCTCCATTAAAACGCCGGCAACCCCGCCTCCTTCTGCTCAGCTTTTGCGACGCTCAAGTACCGATTTGCTCTCGATCGCAAGCCACCATCCGCATAGAATCGCATAGACTGTACGGATTCAGCTGCTATCCGCGCTCGCACCGCTATACAAGGTCTCTCACAATCAGCCGCAGTCACCGCTCAAGAGGTCACGAACAGCACTCACCTGGCCCCGGGGTGGCCGACCTAGGCTACAGGACTAGTATAATAGGAGCGGTAGGCTATACAGACGCTTCCTCGTCTTCTATACTCTAGTCAGGTGCAGGCAGGTCCTGTCGTGACTCTATTGACCTAAGGCAGCCATCCCCTGCTGTGGACGTGCTTTTGACCTTCGAAAAATCGCACAGAGAACGAACCACAACTCTTCAATTTCTTCAAAGGTAGCTTCTTTGCCTCTCCCTAGTGTTAACCGGGCCATCGATCACTCCACGCCCGATCGTCCTCATCGTGCGCTTTGCAGCTCTCTTACTGATGATTGCGGATCGCAGTCAATCAACAGAAACTGGTAGCAACACTCTCCGACAACTAGAACATCTCATCCATCAGGTACGTGGCTACTGCTATTTGCGCGCTCATCAGAGGCCGCGGCCGATAGACGGAGCGGTGACGAAGGCTACCACAGACCTCATTGGCCCTTCCCGCTCAACGATCGTGAAGCATCAGCGGCAGGCCTATTACCGCACATGTCGCATCATATGCTGGCGTCTTGGAGCCCTGCAATCAAGTGCGCGTGGCGGCCGCGGCTGCTCTATCATTCGGATCAAGCACGTTCAGTCACTGATGTGTACAAGGACCACCGTAATTCCTCAAAAATAGCACCCAGTCTACACCGCTCCTGTCGGTCCGCTCACCGCCCACACTTCTCTCACTGTGGCAGCAATCGAATCCTGAGATAGATCGCGCCTAAGCACTCTCCCTTCAACCTCAAGCGGTGCAACTCGCCATCTCTATTCAACCATACTCCCAAGTCACCGGAGCCCTAGACAACTCATGGCCGATAACTCAAGAACACCAAGTGGTGGGTCGAGCGGCGGCCATGGTAAAAACGTCGTGCAGGACACCTCGGTCATCATCGGATCACCAGCTTCGGCGAGCAGCGGGGATACTCTGCAAGAGGATGGAAGCTCCGATATTCGCTCCGACCGAGACGGCGCTGCTTCCGTGAGCAGTCCTCTTAGCCCCGATAGCTTTGATCTGGAACGCATGAGCCTAGGCGTCAACCGCTCTCGCAACCAGAAGGCCGGCGTTGGTCGATACACCACGCCATTCCAACGTGGTCTGAAGACCTTCGACACAGGTCGCCCCGCCTTCCCTTCCAATGATCCCAGCCGAAGGGACAGCGGCTCAAATGGCAGTAATCCCTTCGGTAGTAGGGCAGTGGGCGGAAGCGGAGGCTATCGAGCGTCGCGCACCTGGATGTCACAGGATGCCCATGCCATGCAGCAGTTTCTCGTGATCCGCAACTCGATGAAGCGCCTTTTCAAGAACTCTGATGTTGCCAAGTGGAAGATCTCGGACTACATTGCTCATTGTGAATCCACCAAGGCTGCAAATGCCCAGCTTCTTACCAAGAAGATCAAGGCACGAGAGGAAGCCCTCGCCCAAGAAGTCCCACCCATTTCCCAAGAGACCCAGCAGAGCCTCAACAAGTGGGGCCTCCTCGGTAACTTTGACCAGCAGGGCAACTTCGGGCGGGTTCTCGGTGAGCCGACCATCTGGTGCCGTGATTGGGAGAACGGCAAAGACGAGATTGCTCCTTGGCCTTCCCTTGCTGAGATGAAGTGGGAGGGTGACGATCGCGCCAAGACCGGTGTTGGTCGCTTCTTGCCTCTCCCGCGAGAGGAAGGTCCTCCCGGTCTTGCCTGGAACCAGCTCCCATGCGTCGAACAGTATCCCATCGATCAGGTCGCTCGTATACCGACCATGGAGGATGTTTATCTTCCCGTTGATGATCAGATCGAGGAGGAGATGGAGTACCTTTGGAGCAAAGACCTGGAGAAGGCCATGGACGATGACATGGACCTATAGCAGCCCCAATAAACTCAAGCCCCAAGACTACGAGCTTTCCGACCGATACTCAACATCAAATCAACGCCTTCAAAGTATTCATGGACAGGACATTCACTGGGTCAAATCGCATCGATTCGGGTCGCCTTTCAAACACATTGTGACAGCTGGATACCTTTTTTGTCACATAACTATTGGCATCCGCTGGAGCACATGTCATTCGCAATCGGAAGGGCTTGGGCTGTACTGGCATGTACGAGGCCTGCTTTTCCTTTCCCCACCTCACGCAAGGCCCTTGCTGATCCCTAGTGGATCACCTCTCGTCACAGCAACTTTCAACATAGACACTACGTTAGACACTGCGATCACGACTCTGCAGTATTTGGACTTTTTCTTGGCATACTCGATACCCCCGGACAGGCGCTTCAATGGCGTTAGGCGGACTGTGTACAACACCCTTCCAGCATTGGCGGGCTCTGTGTCTACGAAAATTGTCTCTCTTGGCATTTTGCAAGTATTCGATTGATTTTCTGATTCACAAGCGGCAAGTTGGCGACTCCCAGTGGAGCTGACATGCCCTAAAACTGGGTCCCTAGCGTTCTTGGATAGCTTTTTATTCTCTTTTCCTTAGTTCTCCACAACAAAAGTGCTTGAAACTCTCTTGGTCCCATCAAGCTCAATTGCAACTGGTACTGTGCACCCCATCTACCGTTTTGACGAACCTCAAGCTCAATGTCATCTCCTCTAAATCACCAAAGCGTCCATCGTAACTCGGATAATTGGGGGAGCTGAGTCTTCCACTCTGGACACCATGCTTGCCGCCAGCTCCTGCGCCTGAATTTTGACTTGTGTGTACGCCAGTATAGAGGATACGAGGATCGTGATTATTGCCGCCTAACATTCCGTTGGTCAAGCGCACTCACGCCGCCGTTCGGGCTTGATGTTTTATGCGACCAACAAGTAAGGTCGCTATTGTCATGTTCCCGTAGGTACTGTGATGATAACGACGGCACTCGACAAGGCGGCTGCTTTTGGATCGGACATCTTCTCGAAATGCGGCTCTTCGAGATGATTTGTTGACAATTGGCGTCGCTTCGGAATGACTGTAGCTCGGCGAGTCAAAGCGCACAACGACAGGTTCAAAGCAGGTTGAATTGGTTTTCGAGCATGCTACCCCGACACGACGTACCCTCCCCACCTTTATACCTATTTCTCTATACAGGAGTACCAAACAATTGTCACGCCGAGCGCTCTAGTCCGCCCGGTACGCGACCCAATTGCCCAAAAACGACTCGTAGTTTCGTACCTTCCACACGGTATTATCCCCATTCGGCATCGTGCTGCGAGGAGCGATCCGGCACGAGACCCTGGCGATCGCTAGCCATGGACGCAAGGAAGGCTACGCTGCGACATTCGGGTCATACTCGTCACCAAACCGCCGATTCCGGGGGGCCTGATGGAACGTTGACGAACCTCATACCTCACACCTCACCTTATATCCGCCGCGTCTCGTCCAGCATAGCATTCGATAAACGCCCGGATTACCACATCCGCGCAGGCGTACACTGAACTCCGGTCCCCATGCTTACACTTACTTCTTGCCCGCTTAGGCACTTTCTGACTTCTGCGCGGAGTCAGGATATACGTCTTCGCTACCGAGATCCAGATCTTTAACCATATGCGCAATTCTGATCGTCTCTCCATTCGGACACTTGACCCCATCCTCTCTTCCACTCCTCGTATACCCACACTTCTCATACAACGCGACCCCGCTCAGCGTCGCGCCCATCTCCAGCCTCTTGAACCCCGCAATCACGCCTGGCTTGCCTTCCTGCGCGCGCGCTTCGCAGTACCGCATCATCATGGTGCCTAGGCCTTGACGCGCATACGCTGGGTGAGTGAAGATTGCGCGGATGCTGGCGCGGTCGACGGATGGGTCGCGCTTTTCTGGCATCCGGAGGGGCGATGGCGCCGAGTCGCCGCCGTACAACGTGCGGCGGAAGGACCAGCCGCCACACGCCGAGATGGTGGTGGGCGAGGAGTTGGGATGGAGAATGAAGTATGTTCTGTGAACCTCGTTAGATCATAAGAAGAAAAACATGATGTATGGTGTATTGGAAATTGAAATTGGGGATGCTATGCGACTTACTGGTCGTGTATGAGGACGGTATCAGGTCCGAAAAGGTACCCTATCGACCCGTCAAGCTCGGCTTGACTGTAAAAGCCTTTTCCTAGCGCGCGTAACGAAGTCCCGATCATTTCTTGCAGTGCAGGTATGTCGGCTGGGGTAGCGGCGCGGAAGGTGTATTGCTGGGATGCTTCTTGGGCCTGGGCTGCGGCGATGGGGGTTGGTGTTGCCATTTTGAACGATGGCGCTGAACTTCACAAAAGTTCTTTATGAAAAATATCGTGGTACTGAGGTTTCGCGATATCGTTGTCCTGGAGGAGTTGCGCGTTTGGATGTACAACCAGGGTGCGCCTATCTCGCAGAGCTTTGCCCGACGGAAAGCAAGGTTGTAGATACGTTGCTCCGCTGTCGGAGCTAGGCATCGTGCTACTTCGAAGCCGAACATTCTTGAACGAAACTCATGGCTTCAAGACTGTCTTATCGCACGCCCTACATGTCAACCCGCTCAACCTTCCAGTTTGCATGGATCTGGGTAGCCTAGCGTGAGCTGTGAACCCAGAGTCATATTTGATGACGTGTCAATATCTGGTGTCTCCGGAACGCAGATGATAACCCAACTACAGCACGCATGCTGTGTGTCCTCGTGGCATGGAAGAGGATGAAAGAAGCCACTCACGTGAAGCGCGTCTTAGTCGCGTTCACTGTGCATGGACCGCCTGATGTCATTTGGGCTTAGCTCGTCCGATCGCCTCCGCTTTCTTATCATCATCACGCGTCATATCATTGTGTCCCGTACATATAGCATTTGATACATTATTTTGCTGCACAGATAATGCCTACTTCGAAGAAACAGAAGACGGCCGAGGACTCGAGCGCGCCGACTTAGGAGCATGCCCCTGAGACCTCAACTCCGCATAAGGCTGCTGAGGGACAGAAGGACGCAGAAAGTAGCAAGTTGCGCGATGTAAGCACATTGTGAGCCGAGTCAATGCAGCGATTGCTGATGGCAAGTAGGAGAAGACAATCCCCAAGTACGAATATGTTTGCATGCCGCGTCCCCACTTCGATGACGAGGCGGAGAATCGCGCTCTCAGCGATGACGAGCTAGAAGAAGACGAGCTGGACGAGAAATACCAGAAGGAGTTCGACGAGAATAAAAAGTTTGTCCTCGAACCTGCCAAAGATCATCCAGAGTGGAAGTGGGTGATCATGTGGGAGGGTTATAAGCTGTTCAGCGAGTATAGAAGGCGCTCGAGGTACTGCGACCCTGATAATTTTGGCATGCACATCTACAATGACTTTGCTGGATATGGTCTTCAGGAGCTCATGGAGAATCTGGTGAGCTGCACAGATTTTGCCCAAGACCAGAGTGGTACTGACGATTATAGATTGTTGCATTCGACACCTCTCTCAAGAAGAAAGATGATGATGATGCCCTCAAGCAAACATGGGCAACTATTAGCGCGCTGAACCTTTTCCTAAACGAGGTAGAGATGGGTCCCTTCATGTCAAACGAGGACGGCGAGAAAGTCAGTGCACTGGCTGAGCTTATGGGATTCGCGTTCGTTCGCGCACTCGCAGCTCTTGACCATGCAGGTGAGCTCAAGACTGACACGGCTTTCCCCGATATCCCCATCATCATCACATCCTTTCTGGAATGGTCGGACGACCTCCCAAGCTATGGAAATGAGGGTGACGCTCTTGAATGGCGTTCACACGCTGCAGCATACTTTCAGAAAGCAAAGTTCGACAACGAGAAGGGCATCGCAACTACAGCAAGGCTCATCGAAGAAGCTGAGCCTAGCGATGAGAGTGACCTGGCCAAGAAGTCCGACAAGGATCCATGGAAATGGTCGAAGCGGCTCAAGGAGTACAAGAGCGATCATGGTCCAAAGATTGGCGGTACTAAGTACGACATCACAAAGATGAGCCGTAAGGAGCGCGCCAGCCACGCCTTTGACGGCAAAGATCCTCTAGCAGATATTCCCGAGAAGGAGCTCAAGGCGGGTAACCTTGATTTTGCTTGAGTGCTTAGGAGCGGTGGCTGTGTATGGTACTATGCGATGCGGCGCTTGCGTTCGGCGCGATCGTTCTGTCAATCATGCAATAATCAAGATTCCTCCCTGAATGCCTACCTCGGCAGTTCATCGACGATGCTTCAGGTAGCTGTTATGGACGCCGATGGTCCGCACTTTGCCTCGACTGAGGTTTCAAGATTTGACACCCTAGAAACTGATGCCTACGTACGAGAAAGGTGACGGCAAAGCCCGAAAACAGTGGAAATGCAGGCAGCATATGTCCCTATTAGGCCTATTGCGACACAATGCTGATGTTCGTAGCAGTCCTATACACTTTGGCTTTTTGCCGGTTCGCGTAGGCCCGTTACAGTCCCCACCGAATTAAATGTCGGAATGTCGGCGCTCTTCGGCATGGTTCTGCCACACGCGACAACGATGAACCCTCTGGACCTCCTCCTGCTGGTGTTTCGGCTTCGTTGTTGCGGGGTGCTTGCTTTTCGCGCCACATCTTAGTCTGAAACGGCCTCAGTGCCGTTGCATCGCTAAAGATAGACAAGAAACGGCGGAAGGCGCTCGATGTCTTGGCAACGATATGAACCCGAAAATCATAATGAAATGCTTGTCTGTAGAGGCGGTTACCATCTCATCGTTCTCTTAACAATCATCCAGTAAATGCGACAAGAAGACTGGACTGCTGTTGCTATCTCATCATGGGTGAACAGCTTCAGGCGCTGGTTATACGGCCATAAAGGTGTCAATCTACGATATCTCGAGCTCAAACGCCTACAGAATCCTTTCGTCGATCTGACCAACCATATTGCGCATCGCTCTCAGCACGCCGAGGTTTACCACTTGCATACCCGACAACCTGGGCATACCCCAGTGCGATGGTTTCTTTTCGTTGCAAGATAAGCTAGGGCATTGAACACCAAACAGCAGATCCCCTCGTGACCGGGGACACCGCATCACTGCGCACTGGCAACTTGGGCACCTCACTGAGTCAGATCGCTCGCATAGGGCTCTATACTCCCTGCTAAAGGCTCATCTGCAGCTGGGATGTTCTCCTCCTTGACGAGGAACATGATTCACCAACTTGAGAATGCATGAACGTGGATCTTCACCAAAACTCCTCGCAGAGGTATTGTCCAATAGAACGTCCTGCTTCATTACATCTTCCTCGGCTCTGATCTTGAGCTCACCAAAAGATCTGGTGTTTGGATCGCTACTTCCTTGCCTGACCATCTTGGCATCGCCTTGGGCAGTAGGATGATGTGACTTGCTTTTGTCATTCCATAAACTGCTACATTTTTGCGATAGCTCCGTTCTGTCCTGACTGAGGTTTAAGATAGCCTGATCGTCCACTCTTACCTGAGCATCTGCAACAAGAGTTCACTTCTATTCGTTACGTTCACTAAACCAGGCCGGGCCTGACATTCACTTCTATACCACTCGCTTTTACATTCATTGCTCAGGCAACGTCGTCTCAAGTATCTCTCCGGACTTCAAACATCATGTATACCCAGGCTGTCTTGGTCTCTCTTCTCGCAGCACTCGCGAGCGCAACTCCTCTTGAAGTGCGCCAATTTGGAGGCACCGGCACGACTTCCAATGAGTTCAGCCAGGGTGGATGTAGGGATATTCTCTTCGCATGGGCACGTGGTTCCACTGAAGCAGGAAATATGGTAAGTGTCCAGCCATACTCTCTACTCTCCGCCAGTCTGACATTTTCCAGGGTACCATCGTCGGTCCACCTACTTCCGACGGCCTCAAGCAAAACTTTGGCCGTAACGCCGTGGCCACTGAAGGCATCGACTACGCTGCTGCCCTAGCTCCCAATGCTCTCCCTGGTGGCACCGACGCTGCCTCCAGACAGCTCATGCAAGATACCTTGACCGCCATGTCGACTCAATGCCCCGACTCCGTCATCGTTGCCGGCGGCTACTCCCAAGGCGCAGCCGTCAACCACCGCGCCATTGAATCCCTTCCCGCCAACGTGCAGGATCAAATCGCTGGCGTGGTGCTCTATGGCGATACCCAGAAGCAGCAGGACAACGACCAGATCCCGAACTTCCCGGCCGCCAAGACGAAGATCATTTGCCAGGCAGGTGACGCGGTGTGCCGTGGTACGCTGACGATTTTGCCGGCGCATTTGACGTATGGCGCACGTGCGGACGAAGGGGTCGAGTTCTTGACGACGCAGATCCAGGGCGCGCAGGCGAGGATTAAGGCGAGGAAGGCGAAGAGGGAGGCGGAGATTAAGGCGCGAGAGGCTCTGGACGGAGTGAAGAAGGTGGCGAGGAAGATGGTTGTGTGAGTGTGGTCCTTGGACGAAGGGTGCAAGTGTGACTGGTCACTTTGCAACTCCTTAGTACGACTGATATCTTCTTGACTTATATGCTATATCGTCGCCTTGTTTGCCCGAGTCTGTACAAAATCTAAGTGCACCTCGCTTCCTATAAACCAAAATGCTCTACTTTGGCGGAAGATAGTGACACAGAATGAAAGTGCTGCCAATTGAAGCCATAATATGTCGATGCGTCGATGAAGAAGTGATCGACTGGGCCTCGACGTAAGAAGAACACTTCAAGAAGCTGACTACCATCTACATCAAATAGTGCACTCTCATATATTATGCTTTCCGCCATGCAAACAATGTGTTAGAACTATAGTTGCACTGTCTGTTTCACATCATCTTCGGCTTTCGTCGAGGAAGAAAGGCTGCTCGCAATCTGACTCGCCTTATATGACACATTAGGGCGTGAGGCCGTATTTTGAAAAACGTGACAGTATGCTACAGGAGTGTAAGTACAAGTCCGTAGTGGGTCTGCTTCCGATGCCACGTCCAGCACGCCTGCTTCCGTCAGTTCGCGATTCTGCTCTGCCCCACAACGATAAACTTTCCACAGAAGCACTTGTTAGTATTTGGAATGCACTATTGCGGGGTACTTGGTTTCCTTCCCGCATGTTAGTCTTAACGGTCGTTGTACTACTAGTATTTGATTTCTAGCCGAAAGCTAAGCAAGGATCATTCATGTTTCCATGTTCTCTCACCAATCTGAGCCCATCCAACCACAAAGTGTTGCTAAGTTTCCAACGTCATTGCCGTTCGAGCGAGACGTATCCGTGCTCCCTGCTATCGATCATTAATTCAAATCTTTGTGGTACTGCTGCGTCGCCAAGCATGGACAAGAAGCGGACCTCAGGAGAAACGGCTGAATGCCTTGGCAGAAGGGTAGTCACGACAATCAGCGAGCGAAATGTTGACGATTATACACATATACGCTGATACCCACCGAATTGAGGTAGATAATTCAAGGTGCCCGTGTTTGATCCCGCATCTAGTAAATCGGCGTAAAGGATGTTTGCGAGTATTTCGATAGCGTGATGGGAGCCTTTGACGACCCCACACACTAAAGAGATTATTAGGAACACTTGGAATTGTAAATCAAAACATCTCGAGATATCGACCTCAGGGCTTGATTCATGTGCTTTGACGTCTTACACTAATAGTGCTGACTTTTTTTGAAAGTCCTGCTGAACTCTTGGCCTCAAGGGTATTGAATTTGGACAATAGTAAAGCTGACACTCTTTATTAAGAGAGACTACTCATTTTTGAGCTTCGAATTGACGTGAGTGGCGTGAATTAGCGACGGTGCTGGCATAACCCCGCTCGCAAGGCAGTTGCCCTGCCGTTCTGCCCAGCCTCTTATGTGACTAAACAAGGTCATACAGATCTGATGTTTACCCCACAGACAACGTACATCCCCAGCAGTAGTTTCAATGACTTATCGTTGCCCTTTTTATAAATCAAGACAGCTTACCCATGGTTCTATTCCGTCCGATCTGCATCAGCAAACACTACCGCACTTCTGTATGCACGCTCACTCGATCAGATCAGGCCTAGCTCTTACTTCACGCCTCCCTATCCTTACAATCATAACCCAGGCAGTATTGCCTTACAGGAGTCTTGTCGATCTTAGAAAGAATGTTGACTAAGCTCGTGCTCCTTTCCCTCCTAGCAGGGCTCGCAACCACAGCGCCTCTCGGAGCACGCGGCCCCACTGAGATCGGGAACACGGTCAGCTCCCGTGCGTTCAACATCTACTCTAGATATCTAACATGACCCAGAACATTGTCGTCAGGGCGTCTGACCCAGACGGTCTCTTAGAGTATCGTGTGGGATCGCAGGCGGAGATTCAGGCAAAGAAGGTGAAAAGGGAGGCGCAGGGTGACGATAACCAACCGTGGGGAGGCGGTAAAACAAATAGAGAATCTCAGCGTGCAGATGACGAGCCTTGGGGTTTTGGAAAAACAAAGAGAGAATCTCAGCGTGCAGATGACGAGCCTTGGGGAACTGGAAAAGTAAAGCGCGACGACAGTGAAGACAACCAACCATGGGGAGGAGGTAAAACAAAGCGAGAAACTCAACGTGCATATGACGAGTCCTGGGGAACTAGAAAACCAAACCGCGCTGACGGTGAAGATCATGATCCCTGGGGATTCGGAAGAGACAAGAGAGAACCTCAGCGTGAAGATCACGAGCCGTGGGGTACTGGAAAGGCAAAGCGCGACCCGCAGCAGGATGATGATCACGACCCTTGGGGAGCAGGCAAAGCATAGTTTGCGGAAGGTTCAGAACGTAGGTATTGGCCCTGGTAATCACATTATTGAAGTTATATCCGGGTTGTTTGTACGCGAGAGCAGGTTCCCAGTGGTTGCTTGTAGCCTTTTCTTTTCTTTCGAGATGCAAGACTGTGTAAATATCTTCCCTTCTGATATTGTGTGTTTGGTAGCGGTACAGATTGGGTGACCTTTTCAGGCATAAGTAATGTAATTCAATTGATTTGGAATGGCATGCGTCAGCACACATCGTTACAAATCAGTCGTGCCGTGGGCTCTTATGAGGACACGCAACTCAAGAGTGTACTGTATGATCTAAGTGTTTCTTCAAAGTGAGCTGAGATCTAACGTAAACACTCGACGAGCCATCAAAACACGATTAGATCACATTGCATAAAGAAGTACACGATATGCACGTCTCCCAAACCCTTACACATCGCTCGCACTCGTACTCGCACTCCCGCTCCCTTTCGTCCGTTTCAGGCCCCTCCCTACATAAAACCTCCTCTCTTCGAAAACCTTAATATCAACCGTATTCGTCCTACCCTCCTTCCGTGCCTGATTCGCCAACCTCCGCACGCGCATCACATCATACTCTGTATTCCTCGTCAACCACCACGTCCACAGATTGCTCACCCAGCCCGCAATCGTGAACGCGGCTGCAATGGCAAAGCTCGTCTTATACCCATTGTGCGCCCATTTACTTTGGAACAATTGCGGGCCTACAACGCCTCCTAGCTGCGCAATGCCGGATTGCAAACCGAGTGTGAACGCCGTGCCCGTGCTGCCGATCAATGTTGCGCTGCGCCACGCCCAGAAGGGGGAGAAGTAAGATTGGTAGAATAAGTTGCCGAGTACGCAGGCGATGTAGATCCCGACGCGTGAGGAGATGGTGAAGAACAGGACGAAACATATCACCATGCCGCTCATTATGAACATGATGTATGCGGGCCGCACGATCCATGCGCGTTCCATGAACCAGGCGCTGAAAAGTAGGCTGAGGACGGCGGCGCCGAAGGGAGGGAGGAGCAGGAGTTGGTTGCGTGGCAGGCCGACGAAGCCGAGGTTGGTGATGATGGTGGGAAGGTACCATGTTAGTGCGTAGCCGCTGTTGGAATTAGCATACGTTCATGCGGAGGTTGGTGGGTAGCGGGGAAGGGGGAGAGTACGTACCCTAGATTTACGAGTGTTTGACTGAGCATAAAACTCCAAATCAGCCACTCTCCTAGCACGTTCTTAATCTCCTTGCCCGAGAAGTTCGGATCACTCGTCATCGGCGCGCTTTCTGGCAATCGCGTTTCGATGAACTCCTGTTCACGCTCTGAGAACCAGCGATTCGAACGCTCGCTCTTCGGCCAGTCGGGGAGATAGTACCATACTGCGCCGGAGAATAGAATCGTAGCGAGACCTTCGAGGATGTACACCCATCGCCATGCACTGAGTCCGCCGATGCCGTCCATGTACGAGATGGCGTATGCGAGTAGCGCAGAAACCATGCCGGATACAGCGCTCCAGCAGAAGAAATAGGCAATTACACGGCCCATTTCGTCGGGGCGGTACCATGCTTGGAATTGTGCGAGGAGACCAGGGAACATACCAGCTTCGAACATGCTGGTGAGAGAACAATTAGCGAAACGTGAGATGGAGACAGTGGCGGTGACCTACCCAAGCAGGAAACGCATGGCGTATAAGTCGTCTCGCTTGCGTGCTGTTGCGTGACATGCGGTGATGATACCCCAGGTCAGAAAGATGCGAGCTTGCCAATTGTGTGGCGCGAAGCGTTTGAGAAGAAGATTGCTTGGTGCTTCGAAGATGATGTATGCGATCTAGGAAGCATTAGTGTACTCTTTACTTTTGGGTCTGCGACATGTCTGACTTACACCGTAGATTGATCCGACCCAGTTGTACTCGTTCGAAGACATCTTGAGCTCTTTCATAATGTTCGAAGGCTTGCCGACGTGAAGGACGCGCACGTTGGTTGCATTGTTTTGGTCTACCTGAGCATGAATTAGCATTTGTTCATTACACATTTTCTGGGATGTGCTCGCCTGCTTGATCAAATACATGATGCCCGTGAGAAGGAAGAAGACTTTATTGACTTTGCGCATAATCTTCTGCTCTTCTTCCGCAGTGAACGTGGACAAGAACGCCGCTTTTGCTTCTGGACCATCCCGTAGATTGACAACATCTGCCCGTGAGACTTTTGCACTGGCTTTCTGCCGTGACTCATTGGCAACATCGGTATTGATGGATATATCACCCGGCAGGGCACTGACCACTTCTGGCTCTTTCGAGCTGGACATATTGGCAACGAGGAAGTGAAGTGCAGATCAGCCAATTCCAATGCACTGGTACAACGTCTTTCTTATGTACCTTTTACCACGGCATCGGATGTGCATATGCAGCTTGACGGACACTGTCATCCGACGTTGAAGGGCTAAGAGTCGTTATCACAACGAACCCCACAGTCACTCATGACGTTCGAATAGCCTGCATTGCAAATCGGGGATTTCGACCCGCTTTAGCGAGGCGACATCGGAGTTCAGCGCTCGATACTGGCACCAATGTGTTGGAAGTGGTCGTTGCGGGCGTCAGAGTTCGTACATGTGGGATGGGATGGCGCAATTGCAGACGAGCTTGCATCATCACAACCCTGAACCGCGTCAGATTGAGCCCCGCCTTGCTGCATTCAGCGAGAACTCAGACACTGTTATTCTCGCTTGTATTTCTGGTAGCGAGCGAATTGTAGGAGAGAAGCAAATCTGGGAGTCAATTCGTAGTGTAGGAAGGTGTTCGACTTACTCGCGTAGTTGCTTGTTTTGGACGACGAGCGGATTGCATCCATGCCATCCCCAAACATACTCCATAAAAGAGTATAAGTACAAGGCAGTAATTCCACATTTTTGATGAGGGCTTCAGTCGCTTGCAAAGCTCCCAATTTCTGAAAGTCCACCTCGCGGCTTTCCTTCTAAGACAGGGAACCATGGCGGGAGCAGCACGGCAAGACAATGGTACTGCGAGGCCGAAGAAAAAGCTTCTTTTGAATGCTTTCGACATGTTCACGCCGAGCCACCTTGCCTTCGGGCAATGGGCAAATCCGCGCGATCGAAGTAAGGACAAGCGGCGAGACCTTAGCTACTGGACCGACTTGGCCAAGATCTTGGAGAAAGGAAGCTTTGTCGGATACTTTTTAGCAGATACCTTTGGTCCATACGACGTGTAGGTGATAAACGCCTCGGGATGCTGGAAAGACATCTGCTGAATAACGCGCAAAGGCTTCAAGGCAGCACGGCGCCCACTTTTCGGACGGGCGCACAATGGCCAATGGCTGATCCAGTGATTGTGAGTGCTTACAGCTTGCGCTTTTCCAACGATAATGGGCCACTCTCAAAAGCTGACGTGAAGCAGCCCATCTCGGCGATGGCCAGTGTGACCAAACACCTCAACTTTGCAGTCACTACATCAACATCATACGAGCAGCCATATGTGGTTGCCAAGCGTTTCGCGACACTGGACCATCTGACTGGTGGTCGCTTCGGGTGGAATATCGTGACGAGCTGGAAGCAGGCGGCTTCCAAGGCGGTGAGTTATTTGGAGCTATGTTGCCAGTGAATCATGGGGCTGACCGGTGACAAGGTTGGGCTACCATACGTGGAACACGATCAGCGGTACGAGAATGCCGACGAGTATCTGCGGATTCTATACAAGTACGCTGCATCAGAAAGGAGGCTTCAACATCGACACTAACATTTCTCAGGTTGTGGGAAGGGTCCTGGGCCAATGATGCACTCAAGGAAGACGCAGACAATCGCATATACGCTGATCCATCGCGAATCCGAACGGTTAAACATGAGGGAAAGTGGTCCGTAGATGCGCCTTTTCTGGTGGATCCCTCTCCACAACGGACTCCTGTACTCTTCCAAGCCGGGACGTCAGCTGCGGGGATGAAGTTCGGCTCCACGCATGCAGAAGCTATCTTTGTCTCTGGATTGTCCCCTCACGTTGTTGCTCCACGCGTGAGAGCAATCAGAGAAGGTGCGGCAGCAGCCGGACGTGATCCACAGTCCATCAAGATCTTCGCAATGATCACACCCATTATCGGAAAGGATGAAGAAGATGCCGAGCGAAAGCACCAAGAAGCGCTGAAGTATGCGTCGGAAGAGGGCGGACTGGCGCAGTGGTGTGCGTCGTCTGGAGTGGATGTGTCAAAGTTCGATCCTGATTATCTACTCACCGAAGACGACCTACCCAAAGGTCAATGGCAGAAGCTAGCACAGAGCTCTGCTTACAATCTGCAATACTCTGGCGATGACGTTCCACCTCTGACCGTTCGCAATCTTGGCAAGCTCGTCGCAATTGGAGGAAGTGGAGCAATGCCCAAGGGATCGCCAGCACAGGTTGCCGACATCTTCGAGCAGTGGGTGGATATTGCGGACGTGGACGGATTCAACATTGCATATGTGGTCTCGCCTGGCAGCTTCGAGGATGTATCCGAACTGCTGGCACCAGAACTGAGGCGGCGAGGATTGTTAGATGATCCGGTTCGGGAAGACGCGACCCCGTTGACCTATCGAGAGAGAATCTACGGGAAGGGGCAAAAAGGGCTGCGGAGCGATCATCCCGGATTTCAGTACAGGTACGAGACATACGAGCAGACTATTGCGAGGGAGCAAAGCGCTGCTACATCAGCGAAAACATCGTTGAAGAGGAATGGCGATGATGTAGAACGGCTGGGTCATGGAGGAGCAAAGCAGGTCAAGGTTGATGCTTGAGGAAGCCCGCAGCGAGATGGGAAGGTGCTGGCGACGAACCTCGGCAAATCCTGCCACGTTTGGACGGCCAGCTGCCCCGCGCCGTGGGGATGCAACGGGATATCATATTTCGATTGCGTGAATGACCCTCAGATATTACTTTCGTTGTCTTTTTCAAGGCTTAGAAGCTAGCTTTTTCAAGGCCTTGAAGCTCACGGAAGGTCATCGCCCTCGCATTCAGTATCGTTCCACATGAGGCATTTGATCACTGAATCCCGGTGCGGAACTGGTCCAAGCAGCATGATCACCTGAAGTCAACACCCTCACGACCTGAGACTTCGGGCGACGCTTAGAAAATGTAATCTCGACTAGAGTCCTATGTTTTGCGGTTCGATGCCTACCTGTTCATGAATTTTGATCGGAATGCCGAAGATACTCAATGCCCTACGTTTAGTTGTCGTTTGCTAGGTCGGGGTTTCTGCGCTTATCAACTCTCCGTCGTACACGTGTCTAGGATCCCTGCTGCAGAAGAGTTGGACGCTGTTCCATCATGTGAGAGACACCGCGAAAAGGGCTCTGGCTGTGTCCGATTCTGGCCACTCACATCAACCTCCGTTACACCATCATGCAGCGAGCTGGCTACGTCTTTAAGGATGCTTGGTTGTCTCCGCACCAGTCATATGAGAGCTTGGTAACCGACTAGGAGCATGCGGAAGTCTGTTGGTACACAAGCCCGCATGCGCTATAAGTGGAGTGGAGTGGAGTGGAGCTGGAGCAGCTCTCGATCGGCAGCCATACCTCAGCATCTTGTGTGCTTACCTTGTGTACTCAAGTACGCCAAAAGATCTAACAATCTGTTCAAGCTGATCCCGCAGATTTAGGTCTGCAATGGCTTCTCCTTCAAGCTCTTCCGACGCAGCTCGCCGCACAGCGGAAGCCCGCGCTGCCGTCACTGCATCGCTTGCGTCCGTTGGCGCATCGGTCGACAACGAGTTGCGGACACGGACCGCTGACCTTCACGCAAACGCCGAAGCTATTTCGAGGCAGGAGAAGGAACTTGCCAAACAGACTGCGGCGCTTGCGAAAGAGAGTGCGCAGTGGGAGAAGCTGCTGAGTGGCGGGACGAAGAAGCTGAATGAGGTTGGAGATATACAGAACTGGGCAGAGATGATCGAGAGAGATCTGCTGGTACTGGAGGAGACTGTGAGATTGGTGGATGGGAAGAAGGCAGAGGAAACGGCGAGTGGCACGGGTGGATTGTGATCTAGCAAAGCCACGGGCAGCACGAGCCTGTTCGCCTCGAGCAGATAGCGTGGATCGTGCGGTCGCTATAGGATGTATGATACCATCGTTATTCTGCCATAGCAGGTCCTGAGGATCGACGGAGGCCGTCTTCCTCTACTGTATGCCCGTGAAGGTGGTTGAAATCATACGTCGTTGCCTCTTTCGGCACCAGGCAACACCTAGCTCCAACAGGCTGCCAGATCATCTGACGATAGTCATTATTAGCGCAGAATATATGTTGGAGTGAGAATTGTAAGAGGGTTGTTGAAACGCGCCTCTTTCGTGACTGCAGGCGTGTGGCCCGTGCGCGACTGCCATCATCGCGGAAACTGCAGTGCTTGGAAAGTGCTTAAGCTCAGAGCTCCGTCAACAACCTCACCTCCACCACCCACCTTGACACATAGAGGCGCCTAAACTGCGCACCTGCCACCTACGCTTTTAGTACGACATATCGTCCGCTGTACATAGTCCACGCCTGCACCGTGGCTTTTGACAGCGCCGCACTGGCCCGCGCCTCTCACCCATCTGCTCCTTCCGCAGCCGCCTTCCACAGTCCTTACCCCACCACGCTTATCCCGCAGAACGCGTGAAGCTCCTCGCTCACCTTTACGACAAATCCCGCGACTTGCCACCCTGCGACCATCTTCCACGTAAACCGGGTCCGACAAATAAGGCAGCCGCAGCCTTCTACCGCAAACTCTCACCACAGCGGGCAGCCTAACACGCCATCTATCCGTCTTCCTGAGAGACGCTTCCCACGACTCGCCCATTTGCAAGACTGCATGTGAGAAAGGCCCGCTTTCCGAGCGCCCGGCGCAACCATGAAGATCAAGAAGCAGGCTACATCACGACACGAGTCGACTCTGGTACGTTGCGCTCCCTCTGCATCCTTCCCGCTCATCACTAACAGCGGCAGTCGTCGATGATAGCCGACTTCGTGCGCGCCACCGAATCAATCCCGCTTTACCAGCTGCCCGGTCACCTCGCCTCATTTCCCAAGCACTGGCCCTTTCCCCGCGGTGACGCATATCACTGGATCCCCGTGCTGAACCGCTTTGACTGTATACTGGAGCTGTTCATTCAAGAATATGGTTTGGCAGATGGTCCACAGACGCAGCCTTTCCAGCGCCGACTGCTGCTCAAGGGCGATGCCGAGGAGGGGAGCTCAAGCTCAGACCAGACAACCACAGATGCCGTCCTGGATTCCCTGCACGTATCACAGGATGGAGATCGGTTGCTGATCGAGAATATCCTCAACTTCACACGGACTCTTCTGGAGAATTGCGGCAATCGCAGCCTATACTCTAGCAGCGAGCGCCTGGACAAATTAATCAACTCGACCTCGACCCCGCTGCTCAAGGCTACCCTCCGTCTCGGGCATCGTCTGGCTCAGCGCTTCTACGCCGCGCGCGCACGAATTGGGCAAAACGGCCTCCACCCCTCCCTCCTCGCGAGCCACTACAACATAAGCCTGGACAAGATCCAGAAGCTGTCTGCGCCGTTCTCCAAGGGCCCGACAGCTGCACCGCCTTTGTTTGGAACACCTTCAGCCAAGGGTAAAGACAAGGCTACTTCTGAGCGACGCAACGACGTGGAGCGAGTTAGTCCCAGCGATCTTGTTGGACTCTATAACCTACCAGACGTGTCGCTGAAGCAGGAGTTTGGCGGCGTTGTCATCTCTTACTATGAGCAGACGCCGACACCTGATGAGACTAGCAATAAACCCATCCAGACAGATGTGCCTACGACACCGACTCCAGTACGGAGAACCTCGAGCATGGGACCGAACCGGACCCCACGTCAGTCTCAGCCTGCACTCGCGACAGACTCTCCGACAACTCCCGCATTCACACCGGGATTACCAGGGGCCAAGGCTTTGGGGCCCAAAACGTTTGAATTATCTGCCGACGCAGTCTCGTCGAGCGACGTGCACGAACTCCTCAAACAAGGTCTTGCCGCTCTGCCTGACACCGTGCACTACGAATTCTTGCACAAGGTGAGAGTCGCAAGACTCCTCGCTAATGGAAACGAAGGCCGCGACGAAGCTGTGGCGCTTCGTCTGCTTGCCATCGCCAACTCGGCTTATGTGTACGGGGAGAAGGACTTCCACGCCAAATTGGGACAGCAAGACGCTGACGAGCCACGCCGCCTGCAGCTTGCATACCAGCTTTCAGAATTGGTACACCCGCCAGGTAGCGGGGAGCGCGGAGTATGCCTCGAGCTCCAGACCTTTATTCTCAACGCTCTGGAGGCATTGGCAAAGCACAAGACCAAGTCGCCTGATATTTGCACTGCTCTGAGTGTCAACGTTAACCACGGTGTTCTATTCTACCTGGTGCGCAAGCTTGTTGCTGGCCTTGGCTCTGACACCGTTACTGAGGACGATCTCGAAGAAGATCAGTGGCGGGATGCCCTCTTTTCATTGCTCAACACCTTGCCAGGAACTCAACAGCGCACTGGCGAAGGCATGGTATCAGCAGGACTGCTGGAGATCCTAGTTGAGGCGCTAAAGTTACGAACAGAAAAGGCCGAGCGTAACCATCCAAAGATTCTGAACTTCCTCGACACGTTCGTGTACAATCTCCGCGATGCCTTTCAGACCCTTGTCAATGCAAAAGGCCTGGAGATAATTGCGGATTTGATGCAATACGAGGTTGACATCGCCAAAAGGCTTGCAGAGGAGGACAAGGGCATGCCGAAAGAGTACAAGACGCAGTTGACAGACTATGTAGTACCTTTCTACCATCAACAGTCTCTGCGATGGCTGTTCAAATTCCTCAATCACATGATGGGCCACACGGGCACAAACAACGACCGTCTTATGCGAACGCTCATTGACTCGGCCCAGCTTCTCAACAGCTTGCGCACTGTGCTCTCGAATCCGCGCACCTACGGCTCAACTGTATGGAGCACGGCTGTGCTTATTCTGTCAGCGTTCATACACAATGAACCAACGAGCTACCAGGTCATTGCGGAAGCCGGCCTAAGTGCAGCTTTCTTAGAGACCGTGGCTGGCGAGCCAGCGGCGGAGTCGCCAGAAGCTCTCAATGACGCCAACGACGATGTTGATAAACCTATTAACCGAACTTATCCGCCCAGAGAGCCGGGAGCTGCTCTTGCTTCGGGCATACTGCCTGTCGCTGAAGCCATATCTACATTGCCCCCTGCCTTTGGTGCGATCTGTCTGGCAGAGTCAGGGATGAAGCTTTTCCAATCGTCAAATGCTCTGAAGCGTTTCTTCGAGATCTTCGAAAGCCCGGCCCATATCAAAGCACTCGATGGAGACACCGAAATGCCCACTATGATTGGCAATTCTTTTGACGAGCTGGTTCGTCATCACCCACCGCTGAAGGCTCGCGTGCTGTCTTGTTTGAGTGAGCTCATAGCCCGTGTCGTGCATTTATGTACCGTCAAGGCAGAGCAGGAGGGGGTAGGCGCGAAGCTCTGGGCTGAAGACGCAGATGGCAAAGTAGTCGTTGCTGGTGGTCGGCGCGCTCTTCAAGGACCCCACCTGCAACGCCGCATCATCGTCGAAGGTCCTGAGAGCACCGGTGTCGATGTCGAGATGCAAGACGTGGACGGTCAAGCTTCCAACGTTCTATCAGACGGGCCAGTCACGCTTGAACAGGTTACCGAGACCGAAGACTCAGCCAAAGGACCAACATCCGGTCAATACCTTCGCGTCTTGACCCGGTTCCTTTCTGGCTTCTTTTCGAATCATGCCATGTGCGCCGCATACATCGACGCTTATGGCGTGGAGTCTATTTTGGACATCTCAGGCCTCGCCTGTCTCGATCCCAAGTCCACCGAGAACCGCACCATGACCGAGGAATTCGGTCGTGTAGTACAAGTACTTGTAGAACAGAAGCCCCACATTGCTGTTCCATCGCTCATCAAACGAACTCAAGACGCCTTGAAACGGTTGGAGCCAATGCTCGACCACCGCGGTAAAGAGTCGTTCTTCGCACCCTTCACAAGTGCCAAGGGTGTGAAGGACAATAACGTCCTGGACAATGGGACTGACTATGTCAAATCCTTGGTGACTGCATGGACGCTCATTGGCGCGATGACCTACACTTTTCAGACTCAGATGTATAGTACACGTTCAGCGCACACCGTGTCAAGTCAGGTCAACCTTGGAGATATGTACGCAAGTCTGGTTGATAGCCTCGGACGACTACACCGAAGCTGTGTCTGGGAAGAGTTGTCGCTGCAGAGGAATATGCCAGCTGCCTGGGAAAAGGAGACGAGAGTCAAGAGCTCGGGGTTCGGCAATATCGAGGCCGATAGCGTCTTTCGCCTTGGCGATGGTGATAGACAGTCTGATCTGCCCACACCACCCCCCGCAGAAGGATCGCAGCCTGCTGCTGCTGCGCCAGTGGATGCGGCGAGTACCGAGGCTGTGATTCCTAGTCAGGACAGCGCACAGTTCAAGAACACTCAAACTCTCCGCAACATCCTTAGCAAGATTCCTACGGAGATTGCTCCATTTTTCCAGTCCCTTGGGAAGCTTCTCCTGTTTCGTCGCGGCCTCGAGACATATCAAAGGCAGTGTGCAACGGTTGTCGCAGATCAACTCGCACAAGCTACCATTGACCAGTTACAGTATAGCGGTTTACAAGTAGTCGAGTTAGTGGAAGATCGCTATGCTTACTGGATCGTCACCCTTACCTCGCTGTCGCAGCTTATGATCGACCCCAATATGGACCGACCTCAGGCTTTGACGCTCTTGCTTGTCTCTTTCAGGAACTTGGGCGGATTTGATGTACTTGCAGACATCCTTAACAAATTCTACGAGTCAGCACTCGAGATATCCAAGAAGTCGGGTGTTGACAACAACGAAGAGGCACAGCGACTGCTCAATCTCTCTCTCGGAGGTATCAAGATTATTCTAGCCTTCTATGCTCAGATTATCAACTTCAAGGTCATTGGCGAATCGCAACAGACCTCCTCGATGCAAACCAGACCTGATCGAGATCGGGAACGGTCAGACTTCTTCGCAACCCCACAATTCCTCGTTGAGCTACGCTATGCGGTGATCAAGCCAGTGGAGAAGATCTGGAGCTCTGATCTCATGGACAAAGCGACCACTTCGATTGTCAAGACATCCATCAACATCCTGAAGACTGTGCTTGATTGCGATGGCGAACATGGTGCTCCGAAGACAACCGACAAGATTCCGAAGCGTAGCAAGCCCATCATCAAGCCTTGGACTCCTCGTAATACAGACTACATGCAGCGCCTAAAGGACGCGGGCTTTTCCGAAGACTTGGCCGAGGAGGCACTATATCGATGCTGCGACAATTACAACATGGCTCGAGAGTATTGCCAGAACCAGACCCGGTTGAACGATTCTCGGAACCCAATACCACGTTACGAGCTAGAGGCTCGCGGCCCTCCCTCTGCGTCTCCAAGCCGAGCGGAAGTAGTGGTACCGGAGCCTGCGGACAGTGTCAGCGTCTCCTCCAGTGACATTACGCGTGACGACGATGGCTCCGAAGTCCAAGACACGCGGTCCGTGGAGATGGCGGATGTTGAGGTTGAGGAGGACACTACAGAACCCGCCTCGGACACACCTGTGCCTGACTCACGACCAGAATCGTCGATGCCCGCACCACACGATGCTCTAGCTTACCAGAAGAGGATGCGTGCTGGAAACAAAGCTGAAAGTGTGGCACTGGATGACTTGGATAAGGAGCGCTCCGAACTACGCCAGAATCTGGTTGATCGATCGTTGGATATACTCAACTCTCACGATGATGTCACTTTCGAGCTGGCCGATCTTATCACTGCAGCTGTGTCGAAGGCGGCTGACCCCAACTCTATGCGAGTGGAGATTGGCACGACTCTGGTCCAATCACTTATTTCACTCCAGAGTGAGGATGACTTCCGCTCCCAGAGCAAGAAGATCGCGGCTTCTGCGCACTTACTAGCTCTTGTGATCCAAGAAAAGGAGTTTTACGATGTCATCGTGGAAGAATTGAAGGACAACTTCTCAACACTCCTAGGTTTTGTCAAGATTTTCCCGGATCAGACACCCGAGGACTCATCACCCTGGATTGGTCAAGTCTTACTTATCATTGAACGACTGTTGGCCGAAGATCAGCTCCCGCCTCAAATCTCATGGACTCCACCCACTCCGGACTCCACCGAAGAGATCTCAGCTGATCAGCTACCTGAACCCATAATTGATCTTGAAGAGAAGAACCAGCTTTTCGATGCCGTTATGGAAATGCTACCACGTATCAATAAGGATGAGCTGCTGGCTTTGTCGGTAACACGAATACTGGTCATGCTTACCCGCACTCGCAAAATTGCCATGCGGCTTTCTGAGAAGCGCAACATCCAGAGGTTGTTCTTGATGGTGAAGCAGCTTGCTGGCATTACCAACGAGGGTCTGCGGAGCGCTTTCATGATCGTTCTTCGGCACATGATTGAGGATGACTCAATGATCCGGCAGGTCATGCGCACTGAGATCCAGCAGATGTTTGAGTCGCGCGATCGTAGAACGACCGACACAACTGGATACACTCGTCAGATGTATGCGCATGCCATTCGCGCACCGGAAATATTCGTGGAAGTTACGAATGAAAAGCTTCAACTGTCACGATTCGATCCAAATCAGCGACCACAGACGCTTGTTCTGAAGAAAGATGAGATTATAACATCAGATGAGCCTGTCGCGGCCCCGGGACCGTCGACAACCTCAGCTGAGGAAGATCGCCCGAAAGAGACGACCGAGGTACCGAAACAGCCCAGCCTTGAGCGTACCAAGACTTCAGACCTGAAGGTCCCGATTGTGGAGAACTCCGACGGTGTCATTCACTATCTGCTTTGCGAACTTTTGGCGTACAAGGAGATTGACGACACACCCGAGGCCCCAAAGCCAGCTGAGAAACCATCGGAGAAATCGCTCGACTCTCGAGAGAATGAACAGTCCGGAGCTGACGCCACATCGACGGCTGGTAGTGCTACAACGGAGCCCAGCAAGAACGACAAGCCCGTCTTCAAAGCCGATGCAAATCCCATCTACATCTACCGATGCTTTATCCTCAAGTGCCTTGCAGAGCTGCTCCAGAGCTATAATCGTACGAAGATCGAATTCATCAGCTTCTCGAGAAAGGCAGACCCATACACGACAACCCCCTCCAAGCCACGGTCTGGTGTGTTGAACTACCTACTGAACGTCCTGGTCCCTATTGGCACCTTGAACCATGAGGGCGACCTTGCTTTCAGAAAGAAATTGGCAACGTCGAACTCCGCAATTGATGTTATCGTCTCACTCTGCAACAAGACTGGAGAGCATGGCGTGGCCAAGACAGAAGCCATTTTATCACCATATGCCGAGACCGAGCCAGATCTGCTGTTCGTGCGCAAGTTCGTGCTGGAACATGCCCTCAAAGCTTTCAAGGATGCGTGTGCTTCGGATGAGTCACTGGACATGAAGTACTCTCGCTTACTCAACATCTCTGACATCTTCTCTCGGATGGTATCGCAACGGCCAAATGGTGAGATGCTTACGCAGAATGCAGACTTGACACCAAATCTCAAGCAGATGGCCAAGATCATGTATGAAAAGAATTTCATCACGATCCTGACGACTGCCATATCGGACATAGACCTCAATTTCCCCAATGCTAAGCGCGTCGTCAAATACATCCTGAAGCCATTAAAGTGGCTGACCTACGTGGCAATGGATCTGAGCATGCATTACGACACCTCGTCAGCGCCAGATTCTGCGGACGAGTACGAGATATCGACAGCCTCAGACGATGATTTGGTCGACAACGAACGCGAGGAGACTCCGGATCTCTTCCGCAATTCGACCCTCGGCATGTTCGAGCTGCCGCACAACTCGGGGTCTGAAGACTCCGACGATGAGGATGGCGAGGAGATCTTGTACGACGATCCGTATGCTGATGACATGGAGTACGATGAGGGCGATATTGGAGACGCCGATGAAGTAATTTCAGAAGACGAAGATATGATGGAGGCGGACATTGACGATATGGGCCCGATCGAGGGTCTTCCGGGAGAAATCGAGATCGAGATGGAAATGCCCGATGATGGCGAAGCTTCCGAAGGCCTCTCCATGGATGACGACGATGATGAGGACGATGAGGACGATGATGAGGACGAGGACGATGACGACATGGATGAAGACGACGATGAGCATGAGATGGATGAAGACGCAGCTCTGGAAGCCCTGGAAGCGCTCGAAGAAATCACCGGCGACGATGAAAATGCTAGTCTGGCTGATGATCAAGAAGACGATTGGAGCGACGATCAAGGCGATTTCGCAGTTGGTGTCAACGGCGAAGGCAGCATGCCACCAGGTGCTCTTGGTTTTGTCATGGACGCGCCCAATCAGCTGCTAGAACAGATCCGTCAGGGCGGCGGCGATCTCGAGGATTTCATGGATGATGACATGGCAGAAGACGGTACGTATTGGGTAGCATGTGATTTGATCTTGTCTGTTTCTAACAAATGCACCAGATGATGACGAGGAGGAAGACTACGACGAGGAGGACATTCACTATGATCCGGGCATCGAAGACGACGAAGACGGTTTGCCAGACATGGGGCTTGGCTGGGGTGGCGGTTGGGACGAGCCAGGGCCACCAGCAGCTGGTCGACATACTCATCATCGTTTAAGCCCATGGATGTTCCCTGCCGGTCCTGGCGACAGAATCCTGGTCCCAGCTTACCGTTCACACCGACCAGGAGCAAATCCTCGTGTGACAGACGACGGCATCAACCCTCTCCTTCAGCGCAGTGGGCGATCGTCCGGTCGTGGACACGATGTCCGCAACGAGGGTATGAGCGATTGGGTTCATGCAATCGAGGGGCGTGGGCCGCGAGTCTTCAACAACGCAGACAGTCCGGTGTCGTTCATCAGCAATCTGCTGAATGCGATGAGCCAAGGTAGCGGTCCGACGCTGCATCAATCCGGAGGGGCGTTGCACCTCTCCTTCAACAATATGCCTTTGGGTCACCTGGGTCTGCCGCCGCCATTTGATGCCGGGTTTCGCCGCGATTTGGCGCGCGCTCGCGATAATCATCTTTTGCGTGCAGGGCGTGAGGACCCCATTTCAGCGATCGCATTCGTCAAGGGAACCACCAGCCAACGTTGGCAAGAGGAGGCTAGAATACTCTACGGACCTGCTGCCATTGAGAAGAGCCAGCGTGTCATCAACTCCATTCTTAAGACCATGGTCCCACCAGCAATGGAGGCGGCTAAGAAGCGACATGAGGAGCGCGAGGCCGAAATTGCTCGTAAACTGAAAGAGGAACAAGCCCTCAAGGAGCAACAGGAGCGTGAAGAGCGGGAGGCCAAGGAGAAGGAAGAACGCGAGCGACAAGAACGCGAAGCCGCTGAGGCAGCGACTCGCGCGAATGAGCAAAGCCAACAAGAGGAAACTGTCGAGGCGCCCACGTCGGCCACAGAGCCACAAGCAATGGAAGGCGTTGAAGGCGGCCAGTCAGTGACCGACCAGACGACCGAGGGTCCAGCGCAAGAACCAGCAGAAGACACTCGACCTCGCATCACGACCACTTTACGGGGCCGCGAATATGACATCACGGATTTGGGCATTGATCTTGAGTACCTCAACGCACTGCCAGAGGAGTTGCGTGAAGAAGTTCTTTTGCAGCAAGTCGCTGAACGCCGACAAGAGGAGCGGGCGCAGCGAGCGCAACAACAACGGTCTCAGCCAGCACAGGCCGAGCCTGCAGCTCAACAGGCAGATCAGTCCGGAGACCAGCCTACGGACATCGACGAGCAATTTCTGGCAGCTCTACCACCTGAGATCCGCGAGGAATTGCTACAACAAGAAGCCGCAGAGCGACGACGCCGGGAACGCGAAGAAAATCGACGCCGCAACCAGACCGGGGCTGCGCCTCAGGCTGAAGAGATGGATCCCGCTAGCTTTCTTGCTTCTCTAGATCCGTCTCTACGCGCTGCAGTTTTGATGGACACCGATGAAGATACCTTGCGTCAGCTACCACCTGAGATTTCCGCCGAAGCACGTGCATACGGAGGCGATCGCCGTCTCAATCAATTCAATGAGTACGGCTACCGCCGAGGAGACCGACGCGGTCAGCTCGATGATCCGTCGCAGAAAAAGAAAGCTCGTCCGTGTGTTCAGATGCTCGACAAAGCAGGTGTGGCCACGTTGCTCAGGCTCATGTTCATCCCACAACAGGGCAGCGCAAAGACAAGTCTCAGCTCAATCTTACGCTACGTCTGTGAAAATCGACAGAACCGCGCCGAGGTCATCAGTATCCTGCTTTCCATTCTACAGGACGGCAGTGCGGACGTCAATGCGGTCGAGCGCAGCTTTGCTCAATTGTCTATTCGTGCGAAGCAGCCGCAACAGCCCGCTGACAAGACGCCGAAGATCTCGCGCAAGAGCGGCGCTTTGACGATCAACTCTGATGTGTCGCCGTTGATGGTGGTCCAGCAGTGCCTCAACACACTTACACAGCTGACCGAAAAGAACCCTGCCGTCTGGAACTTCTTCCTCACTGAGCATGAGACCGGTGTCGGCTTCAAGAATCGCGGGAACCGCAAGGGCAAAGCGAAGGATACCAAGGCAACGCGGTTCCCTGTGAATGCATTGCTTACCTTGCTTGACCGTAAGCTCATTGTCGAGAGCTCATCCATTATGGAGCAGCTAACCACTCTTCTCCATGCCATCACGGCGCCATTACACGTTCTAAAGAAGGAGAAGGAGAAGGCGGCAGAAGAAGCCAAGAGGAAGGCCGAAATCGCAACCGACCCGCAGCGCGCAGCAGATCTGACAGCTATCGTCGAACAGGCGGTGGCCGATCCTGAGTCTCAACCCCCAGGTCAGGATGCGGAGATGACAGCTCCTGCTGACACAAGTGCTCAAGCAGAGACTGGCACTGCTGAAGGCGAAGGTAGCGCGTCCAAGGCCGAAGATTCCAAGACTGAAGAGGAGAAGAGCAAGAAGCCTCGCCAGTTGATTCCACCCGAGATTCCCGAAAACAACCTCCGTCTCGTTGCCAAGATACTTGCAGCGCGCGAGTGTAACAGCAAGGTGTTCCAGGAGACTCTTTCCGTTATCAGCAATTTATCGCCAATCCCTGGAGCCAAGGAAGTGTTTGGCCAGGAGCTGCTTGGTATTGCCAAAGATCTTGCTAGATCGACCCTTCACGACCTTGCCAGTCTGACCGTGCAGGTTTCGAAAGCAGAGTCGCCCACTGACGTTCAGGGCATTGCTCTTGCTAAATTTTCGCCCGCAAGCTCCGATCAGACTAAGCTGCTAAGGGCCCTGACTGCGCTGGACTACCTCTTCGATCCCTCGCGAGACAGTAAGGACAAGCCTGAGAGTAGCGCAGAAGCTCTGGAGCCCGCCCAGAAAGAAGACATACTTCTCTCTCTGTACGAAGACGTCGCTTTCGCCCCGCTCTGGGACAAGCTGAGCGAATGTCTCACGGTCATCCGACAACGCGGTAACATGCTCAATATCGCCACCACGCTGCTGCCACTCATCGAGTCTCTGATGGTCGTTTGCAAGAACACGACTCTCAAGGAGATTCCGATCAGCAAGATGATTCCGAAGGAGTTTGCCATGTCCAGCCCACCTCCAGAGAGCAAGATGGAGAACTTGTTCTTCAATTTCACTGAAGAGCATCGGAAGATCCTGAACGATCTCGTACGCCAGAATCCTAAACTTATGAGCGGCACATTCTCGCTGCTGGTGAAGAATTCAAAGGTATTGGAGTTCGACAATAAACGCAACTACTTCAACCGTAAGCTCCATTCAAGAAATGGCGACCGACAGCCACACCCCCCACTTCAGCTCGCAGTTCGCCGAGATCAGGTCTTCCTCGACTCCTTCAAGTCCCTGTACTTCAAATCTGCCGATGAGATGAAGTATGGCAAGCTGAGCATCCGTTTCCACGGTGAAGAGGGTGTCGATGCTGGAGGCGTTACTCGCGAATGGTTCCAGGTCATCGCTCGCCAGATGTTCAACGCGGATTACGCTTTGTTTGTGCCCGTAGCGTCAGATCGCACAACTTTCCACCCCAATCGCCTCAGCTCCATCAATCCAGAACACTTGATGTTCTTCAAGTTCATCGGGCGTATCATCGGCAAGGCGCTATATGAAGGCCGCGTGCTTGACTGTCACTTCAGTCGCGCAGTCTACAAGCAGATTATGGGCAAGCAAGTAAATCTCAAGGACATGGAGACCCTAGATCTCGAGTACTACAAGTCACTCGAGTGGATGCTCAACAACGACATCACCGACATCATCACTGAGACTTTCTCTGTCGAGGTTGAAGCTTTCGGCGAGATGCAAGTCGTCGACCTGATAGAGAACGGCCGCGAGATTCCAGTCACCGAGGAGAACAAGCAGGAATACATCCGTCTCATCACTGAACATCGTCTGACTGGCTCCGTAAAAGAGCAGCTTGAGAACTTCCTCAAAGGCTTCCACGACATTGTGCCAGCAGAACTTGTCAATATTTTCAGCGAACAAGAGCTTGAATTACTCATCTCGGGCTTGCCTGACATCAACGTTGATGACTGGAAGAACAACACTGAGTATCACAACTACACGGCCGCCTCGCCACAAATTCAGTGGTTCTGGCGCGCCGTGCGCACGTTCGAGAAGGAAGAGCAGGCGAAGCTGCTCCAATTCGTGACCGGCACTTCCAAAGTACCACTGAACGGATTCAAGGAGCTTGAGGGCATGAATGGCTTCTCCAAGTTCAACATCCATCGCGATTATGGTAGCAAAGATCGTCTACCATCCAGCCACACGTGCTTCAACCGTAAGCTTCTCACTTCCCACATACTTTTTTAGATACTAACAAGGCCGCAGAACTCGATCTTCCCGAGTACGAAACTTACGAAGACCTCCGCAAGGCTCTCTACACTGCCATGACCGCTGGCGGTGAGTACTTTGGCTTTGCCTAAGCCCCAGACTGTACATGCCATTTCACGACCCATTTCTTCACGTTTATGATTGCACGCATTGTAGGCGCACGGCATGTGTATAAGGGCCAGCGAGGCGCAGGAGCAATGCATTGGGAGGTCCGGATTGAGGATCACCGTTCTGTATGACTAAAATGGCGACGAACACGAGAGGACAAGAAGCCCCGGTGGGACTTGCAGGGACGGACGCTGGGAGTGCAGGCCTAGTTCCAGAAGCGCAGGTCTCTTATGGCGGTATAATGGATGATGGAATATTACGATTCATTATTTGGCAGTATGCCTTGGTAGCACATAGTTAGAAATGAGCTTATTTTCGCTCAAGAGTCTTGCAAAGTTGAATTCAACTGTGATACGTCAATCACGGCTCTGCCATTACGTTGCGCCCAGCTCCGCGGGCGCTCAGATAGGGTGTTCGCATGTGTTATGTAACTCCCGTAGCCTTAGTGCTATCTTAGCGTGTGGGGTATTCACGTCACCAACCAAGCTCGCGCCGTTGGAGTAGCTCCAACAGCTCCAAGCTTCCCTCCCACCGAGGTAAGCATACCTTCCATTGAGCCGTGTCATTCCCCATACTTACGATCTTATCTTCACTTACCTATCCTCGTCTCCTATGAAAACCAGCATCCACTCCCAGAAATCTACATCATCACGATCCATCCATCTATCTAACCAGCAATGACCGATTGGCAATCTCGCGCCGCCGATAAGCGCTCCCGCATCGCATCGTCCATCCCATCAGAATGGAATATCCCCTCCACCATTCCAGACGACAAAGCAACATTCGACTACCCATCCACATCAGGCGTCTTGTCCGCCCAGGAGCTCGAACTAACCAGTCTTTCGGCGACGGATTTGGTGCGAAAACTGAGCAAAGGGGAAGTCAAGAGTGTAGATGTTACGTTGGCGTTTTGTAAGAGAGCGGCGGTAGCACAGGCACTGACGAATTGCGTGCATGAGTTTTTCCCAGAGTTGGCGCTCAAGCAGGCTAAAGCGTTGGATGAGTATTTTGAGAAGGAAGGGAAGGTTGTTGGGCCGTTGCATGGGCTGCCGATTAGTCTAAAGGATCAGTTGAGGGTTAGGGTATGTGTGCTTGAAATACTCTTATGAGCTTAGAAGCGCGTACTGGACTTCATGGCTGATACTCATCTTGTAGGGCCTGGAGACTTCGATGGGATACGTTTCGTGGTTGGGAAAGTATGATGAGGAAGATTCGGTGCTTACAGCACTCTTGCGCAAAGCTGGTGCAGTGTTTTATGTCAAGACAAGTGTGCCGCAGACGTTGATGGTGTGTGAGACGGTCAACAATATCATTGGCCGCACGACGAATCCGCGTAGCAAGAATTGGTCGTGTGGTGGGAGTTCGGGCGGCGAAGGTGCCATGGTAGGATTGCGAGGCGGGATTATTGGTGTGGGCACTGATATTGGTGGATCTATTAGGATTCCTTCTGCTTTCAACTTCCTGTATGGCATTCGTCCGAGTCATGGAAGGATGCCGTATGGTAAGATGGCGAATAGTATGGAGGGTCAAGAGACGGTGCATAGCGTTGTTGGTCCGATTGCACACTCGGCGCAAGGTACGTGGCTAGGTGATAGAATTCGTTTTGTGGTGCTGATTGCTTCGCGATATAGATCTAAGATTGTTCCTGACTTCCGTGCTGAGCGAGAAGCCGTGGGAGTATGATCCGAAAGTCGTCCCGCTACCCTGGAGGTCAGCCGAGGAAGATGCTGCAAAGGCGAAGCTCAAGTCTGGGCTCACTGTTGGCTTCTACAATTTCGATGGAAATGTTAGTCTTCTTCCGCTATTCGAGATTTCGCAGACTAATCGGACAGGTCTTGCCTCATCCTCCCGTTCTTCGTGGAGTCGAGTTGGTTGTCGAATCTCTGAAGAAAAATGGCCACAAAGTCGTCTCGTGGGCGCCCTACAAACACGATTTTGCAGTCGATCTGATCAACAAGATCTACGTTGCAGACGGCTGCGCTGTAAGTCTGCCATCTTCGGCATTTACCCAACACTCTCGAGCTGATTAGCAAATTCCAGGACGTTTACAAAGACATCAATGCCTCCGGCGAGCCCGCCATTCCCAACATCAAGAACCTCCTCAACCCTGACCTTCCCAAAGCCAACATGAACGAAGCGTGGGACGCAAACCTCCAAAAGTGGAACTTCCAAATGGACTATCTGACTAAATGGCGTAAATTCGAGGCTGAACACGGCGAACTAGACTGCATTGTTGCGCCCATCAGCCCGACTGCTGCCATCCGACATAATCAGTTCAAGTACTATGGCTATGCGTCTGCGATCAACCTGCTGGACTTTACAAGTGTCGTTGTGCCGGTTACCTTCGCCGACAAGAATGTGGATGGGAAGAATGAGAGCTTTAAGCCCGTAAGCGATATGGACAAGACTGTGCAGGAAGAGTACGATCCTGAGGCGTATCACGGAGCGCCGGTTGCCGTGCAAGTTATCGGTCGCAAGCTTAGCGAAGAAAAGACGCTTGCGATTGCCGAGGAAGTGGGGAGGCTGTTGGGGAATGTCAACACACCATGAGGGTCGCTTAACGTTCCTGGTCGAGCGATTTATTTATTCCTCTTCTGATACGGCCGTAGTTAGTCGAGTTCCAAACATAACCTGCCATGTTTCATGTCCCCTTATCAGATGGAGTGCATGTGAAGCTCCACACCCGACCAGATACACTTCACTGCAACATCCAATCCCTTCTCCTCGAAAGCTTCCTGCAACCATGATCTCAGTCCCCATGCATCATCCAACACCTCTTTCCGCTTTACCTGACTTGGCCTCCTATCCTCCTCGCTAATTTTGCACACGTCTCTCCACATTCTCGCAATGATCCTTGAATCACAAATAAGCGTCAAGCTCTTCAACGTGGTAATCGCCGTCAAAGAATACAGGTCATAGTAATGCTTGTCCCTTCTCTGGGCTCTATCAACCTCATCCGTATGGAATTTGACATGAATCCCAATCTCAAGATGCTGCAGTCCAGACAGACTCAGTAAGAAGCGTACAGCCTTCGGTATCGCAGCTTGCGTCGCACGTGGCGCATCGCTTCCCGTGATGAACATCTTCGGGCCCACGCGCACGGGAGTCGATAGAGGAAAACCTTCATTCTGCACCCAATGCATGCACTTCTGGCCCGGCGGAAACGTGCGAAACAAGGTCAACGACGTCATAGCGATAGTCCGCACATCATTAAGGTTCTTGTGCTCGAACCAGCGCCGCGCGTACTCTAGACAATCTGATCCCGAGATGACAAAGATGAGGGAGCGTAGAAGAAATGGGTAGCCTTCGGAATAAATTTGGTGGCATGTTTGGAGGAGTGCAGGGAATGCTTTCGTTCGTGCGTGGTGCTCCAGGATGCGGACTAGGGTGTTCGGGGTGAAGACGAGAGTGTAGATGGCGTCGCGCAACTCGCGGGGTAAGCGGAGAAGTAGACTAGCAGGTTGGTAACTCATTTTCGAGGGCGATAAACTAAAGCCTCATCTACGCTTTCATCGATGGCTTGAGAGGTGTGGGGTTTGAAACCGGGTAAGTCATGAAACGAAGGAATCGCGGTGAAGCTTATCGATAAGTTCGCCTAGCCTGTTCGAGAATAGTGTTCCAGAATAGTGAATACTAAGACCTGGAGTCATGGTTCTCAGCTCGCTTAGCTGAAGACATATGTTATACTTTGACCATTCCTAGGACGGAGGGCGATTCTATAATATTAAATTGTTATCTCGCCATATATGCGAAATCTCCGATGTTTTCGACGATCGTATTCCTGATCTTGATGCATGCATTGGCCTAATCAAATCCGTTGGGTCGCTAAAGCCCAGCCTCAAATGGGCGCGCGCATGAGTAACGGCGTGGCTTTCACTTTGTCGCCTCGCACAATAACGCTTGGCTGCTATTACACGTCGCATCTGCTGCAAGTCTTGGTTTGACCCCACACAAACAACCAAACAGCCGCCCACTTTCTACACTTCCATTGCATTTACAACCGCTTACACCCAAAGAGAGTGCCGATACACACGAATTATGACCTCTCTTGTCGGAGTGCGTACTGCACTCAAGACGTCCGACTCTGAGCATGCTGCACTTTTTACGTCGCTGCTTGACACGAGCAAACTGGTTCCCTACAAATCTAAGGACAGCATCAGGCGCAAACTTTGTCTGCCTGAGACCGGATACCCTTGTCTCGGAAAGAAGCAGGTCCCCGTCGGCCTCCGCAAAACGCCGTTACCTCAGAAGCTTCAAGAAATCTGCTCGCGCGACTTGCCAGAGGCCCGCAAGCACTATGGCGATCAACTTGTCTATTGTCCTCGATTTGATGCGGACAGTTCGGACAGTGTAGGTACAGGCAATGCAGATGCAAAGATCGAAGAAGAGATAGCTTTGCGGACTATCAATGGCCTCACGGGCACCGACAGTGGCGGTGACAGTACCATCGTGACTTTTCCAAGTGAGAGTCTAGAGGAGCTGTGCAGCCAGGGTTACGAACCGCCGGACAACTTACTGCGCGCATCAATGACAACTTGCACAATATTGCCTCAAAACACTCTACTACCGCTGCACCACAGCAATGAGGGCACCACCATCACAACAGTGCTTAGCGGCTCGGTAATCTGGATCATCTGGCCACCCACAGATCAGAACATCAACACTCTACGAACTGCTTACGAGAATTTCGCGGCTACTTTCGACGAAAGCAAGCTGGACGTTACTAGCGAGCTGGAAGGTGGTATGACTTTCGTGCAAACGGCGGGCGACGGCTTGCGCATACCGCCATTCTGCACGATGATGTGCCTCTCGACAACTACCTCCGTCCTCGCGACGTACTCATCAGTCACCGTGGAGGACTTCAATTCAATGTTACACAAACTGCCATTGCTACGTGCCTGGTTCCAGACCGAACTGAATGGCGCCCGCAAACAGGCAGACTTCAATGCCTCGGTTCTGCTCTTCCTGGATCTTATGCTCAACGGCGACCCGGATGATGAAGATCGCGACCAGTTCAAGTTACCTGACACCCAAGGTGGATTGCTACATCAACTTCTCAGTACCTGGGATGAAGTCAAAGACGACGTGGCAGCTTTGATGGGTCCAGCGGATCACAAGACCATGGAGAACATCTGGGGAGCATACCTCATCTCAGCTAAAGGCAGAGAATGTCGCATCTGTCACAAATTGATCCGGAATAAACAGAAGCTGATGAAAGCGCATTTTGTTGCGGCGCATTGGAGGAAGGTCGAGGCGGCGAAGCGTGTGGATTCATTGGAGGCGACGAGCGAGGAGACGGATGCGGAGATGCTACAAGGATCCACTCAGGATGCAGTCGATACCGCGGTAGAAGATGGCGATGTAATGGAGGTCGACTGATAAGAGGGATCTGCGCGAGGAGGATCTAAGTTCTGCATTACGGGCGTACTGGACATGGATATACCCTCGATTCGGGCCGCATCTAATATGAAATCATAAAGCATGCAAACTATTGAATTGTTTCGATATATCCCCATGTCATTTTTCTCTAAAGAACAAAATTGTTGCTGCTGTCATAGATCTGCTTCGACAACCTAGCCCGGGGTGAATTTGCATGTCAATGGGAAAAGCAAGGAGGAGAGATGCCCATTGGAACCATTCCTGACGCCGGTCCAAACCTGCCTACGTACGCATTACGGATCATCCAGGAAACCCATGAGGCTGGGGTTTCACATGTAAAGTGTCTTGGATGTTGTCGATTATGTTCGTCCTAGTATTGTGTCTGGCTTCTTCCTCTTGAGAACCGTGACCAGACTTCTAGCCGGTTGCCAAGCGTTTCCCTCAATTGTTCGACAATGTAGATATCATCCGTTGAGTGATAATTGTACGCCTGCACTAACTCTAGCTGTCGAAGCTGCTTGAGGATGTCGAACAGCCCAGCTGCACTTTCTCGTTGTAGATCATTCGAGGCTTGCTGCTTGTGTAGGGTCCCGCAAAAGCCCCAGAAAGTCAGCTCAATATACCCAGCTTTCAAAATCTGGCTGAGCTGGGGATTGAATGCCGAAGACGAAGTTGCTGTTGCCTGGATTATCGTAAATTGACTGCACGGTGTACTTCTAGATGTTGTCGCGCAATGCATGTAGAAGGCGGAAGAAAGGTCAAACGTAATGGCTACGAGGAATAAATATGAGGAATCGCAAGCTGAAACAAGTCTGTGGATCTTCGTAGATTGCGAGAAGTTGAGGTTGACGGGCTGTGTGCGACGACTACTTGCTGATCGCTGTCAAGTCAATGCCGAACGAGGCTAATTCGAGATGGACATGCAAACGCAGGTCGGCATTGTTTGCCACTGCACGACTCATGCTTTAGGTTATATGTTGTGTTTCACATGAGCTCTCTAGTTTCCTTAGAACACCACGAGATGGTTGGGGTCGTGGAAGTCTCGGAACTCGATTTGTCAGACGCTGTGGTGTTCGCAGATCCCCACGTCATAGCCCGATAATGTCGTTACTTGTGGGCGCTTACACATGGAACATATATCGCGTTGCATTCTCCAAATAATATCTAAGGCGTACCTTTGGCACTAATTGACACACTCCGCAGACAAAAATGCCTACAGCAGTAGTTACCGGTGCAAACTCTGGCATTGCCAACGCATTCGCGCACATTCTCATCAATGAGGTCGGTTACATCTGGATTGAGGTCGCACCACGAGTATTAACCATGATATAGGGATACAAAGTGATTGCAGCTGATGTCAACGTTGATGGTCCGATCAAGGAGCTGGGTTGCGAGGCGGTAAAGCTGGACATTGCCTCGACGGAGGACATTCAGGCTTTCAAACAGCGGGTCGGTGAACAACCAATCGACTTGCTCTTGAACATTGCAGGTATGATGTTTCCGGAATAAAATCCCGCGAGAAGGGCTCAGACTGGGATATCAGGTGTTATGGCGCTTCCCGAAACCGACACCCTTGAAGCTGTCGACCTTGCCGACTTCCAAAAGACATTCGCAGTCAACACATTTGGGCCTCTCTTACTCACTCAAGCGCTTCTTCCTAACATCCTGGCTGCGCAAAGCCCTCGAATCGCCGTGGTCTCGTCTCGTGTAGGCAGCATAGCCGACAACAGCTCTGGTGGTCTTTATTCGTATCGGTCGTCTAAAGCTGCCGTCAACGCACTTTTCAAGTCCATGGCTGTCGATCTGCAGAGTAAGAAAGTGCCAGTGATCATCTTGCACCCGGGTATCGTAATGACGAACCTCGACCCAAGGTGGAAAGAGCGTGGGAAAGAGAGTTCCCAAGGCGCGGTGGAGCCGGAGCAAGCGGCGAGCGAGCTTTGGGGAGTGTTGAAGGTAAAAGGGTTAGAAAGTACGGGCAAATTTTACCATCGAAATGGAGAAGAATTGCCGTGGTGAAAACCATATTTTAAAGCTCATTGAGAGCTATGTCTTCAACAGAGCAACTTAACCAGATTCTTCGTGCAGTGAGCTTGTTTTCTTGCAGAGCTTTCTGACGTGGTTGAGAGCCACAGGACACGGTCCCAGATCGGTGGATGCCTGGAGTAGGTATGGCCGCGCTAATCGAAATAGGAAACGTGGGGTCTTATCTCAGACTGACGTCGGACGACCCCAATAATCCAACACCACATACCGTCCATATCGTTTCATGAAAGATTCATCGAATCAAAGCTCCGCTCTTGACCATCTGCGTGTACATTTCCGCCAGGTGCTGAACCAGGCGCAGGCAAGGCTGCACAAAGACGCCGTCATGTCGGCCGCGCAATTTTGCGAGACCTGTTCTAAGGTGGTGTCTAGCCTTCACGAACGACCTCCATTTGGCATAGACATTGAATTCGCAATCGAGTCAGAATCGTGCCCCATGTGCCAATTCTTCAGCAGCCTCGCCCCATTCCCGGTTATGGAAGGAAGAACAAACGAGAATGGCTGGCTTAACTTCAACCCAACGATACCCGACGACAGGTTTCATCGTTTACTCAGAACCTCCATAAGCATTGCTCAGCCACCTTTGATGCTCTGGAGACAGATCAGCAGGTTCATACGCATCGGGAAAGAACTGAACATACTGGCTGAGCAAGATATCGCTCGCTGTGTTCAGGTGCGCTCAACCATTGATTTTGCTACAATTCGAAAATCACTCAATTGTTGTATAAGAACACACGGAGAAAAGTGCTACCGAAGAGAAATCGAACACCGGAACCTACCTACGAAGCTGATTGACTGTGAGAATCTGTCAATAATTCCAAGCTCACCAGGAGACCAGTATCTTACACTCAGTTATGTCTGGGGAAACCAAGATGGAGAGCAACTACTCAACGAACCAAACAAAGCGGACGTCATTACTCTTCCACGGAATCTACCAGCAACCATACAGGACGCTATTAGTGTTTGCCTGCGGATGAATTATCGTTATCTATGGGTGGATAAATTCTGCATCCCCCAGAACGATTGGAGAGAGAGAAACCGGCAGATCCAAAATATGGACGTCATATATGGAGGGTCTGAGTTGACAATTATCGCAGGATCGGGATCAGGCCCTGAACACGGCCTTGCAGGTGTTAGTAGGGTGCGTTCTGAGTTTCCCTCGATCCAAATTACTAAGACAACGCATCTGGTGGCCCTACCCTCAATTGATGATCTTCAGGAGGAACCTTGGTTCCACAGAGCATGGACATTTCAAGAAGCTTTGCTGTCTCGGCGACACTTGATTTTCACTGAGAAACAGGTCTACTTCAGTTGCCGAGCAAGTCTACATGCAGACTCCCTAAAAGATCAGGCGCCTTCTGGAGTCGACCTCGATGTGGAAGAGCACGAGGACGGCAATGCATCGCATCTCTTCGCTTACTCAGAAGCCCGTGTTAAGCAAGATCTGCGATACATACATCGCTGCATCTTCAGGTATTCTAGGCGGCATCTTTCGTTTCAAGAAGATATCCTCAATGGTTTCCTAGGAGTTTTGAAGGCGGTTGAACGCATTACTCCAATGCGACATATCTACGGGATTCCGTTCTACCTCGACCCTCCGGAAAACCAAGCGCGACTAATGTCACATTTACCGAACTTTATAGGAGGTATGAAGTGGTTTTTAGAAGGGCGATCGGATCGTCGGGCTGGCTTCCCGTCTTGGTCTTGGGTAAGAACAGTTCTAGTACGTGTGAAGACACGTTGTAGTTGTGTATTTTAGACTAAGATCCTGCGGCTTATCTATCACGCATGTCTAACTGTATATGGAGTCACAATCCTGTTTTCGGCGACATTGGAAGCTATGCTAACACCCTGCAGTGAGTTATTCATCGTCTAGCTGCCAATGGTCCGTTAATGCACTCGTGCGACCACATTCTGGAGCACCGTAAACAGCTACTCGGATGCATCGTTACGCATCTCAGAAAATATGACACTCAGTAAAGATAAATTCACTAGCTGACTAAACAATCTTATTCTAGGGCCGGCTGGTGTTCAGACTCCCAATACAAATTTCCGCGCTACAAAACCGTCTTTGCTGAAGTTGACGAAGCATACCCAGGTATTTCAAGCGAGAACGTCTCCCCAGAGATCCGAGTAGAAATGCGATCCGGCCATATCCTCAGCTGGGCCGACGTCCAGAAAGCCTGCTCAAAAGCCAGCTTCGACGTTCAACTTCTAACTGGCATCCTCTACATATCAGCATACGTCACACCTGTCACGTTTACGAATCCGGAGACATCCACAGGCTCGACATCGCCGGTGAGCGGTGCTTTTGAAAGCCCTTCCGAGCGCGCTTTGTCGGAACTACATTGGGAGGTCAGTCTAAGCGATGGCACAAGAAGAGCATGTTCGCAGGTTCTCAAATACAAAGACTGGTATTCGCCTCAAGGCGTCTTTCTCTACGTTCATATTTTTCCTGAAGGCGCCAGTCGCGACATCCTTGTCATTCAAGACATGGGGAATCTTTGGGAGAGGGTAGGAATCGATACTGTGTCTGATACGTCGGGATGGCTGATGGAACGGAAGGAGATTAGACTGGGATGAAAGATGGTACGGTGCTCGGGGGAGTCGCTCGATCACTGAGGGGGATTTCGGTCTTCAGGCGCCATGTGATGAATTGTGTTATGTTTCTGAACAACAAGTTTTGCCACAATCCTATGCTCGATACGCATCGTGCAGACCGCAAAAATCTATATGCTTTACAGCGACCTCAAGATACGATACAAGACTAGCGCATCCTCAATGCGCAAACCTGAAATCCAACCTCTTGTTTCCCTTGTCTTTCGTCGTCTCCAGATACGTCTCCTTCTCATCTTTGCTCATGCTTCCCCAGATATTGTCCCGTTTCTTGTTCACCCAGACATAATATACCTTTGCACCAACAAAGACAGCAAAATTCCACGCGCAGATTGCGATGAGGACTTTGTTACCACGACGATACAACGGCTTGTCATCGTCGCGGTAAATGTTCTGGCTGATAATCGAACTGGCTTGTACGCACATGTTGTATAGTGCGGATGCTACTGTGCGTGTGCGTACAGTACCGGCGTTGCGAGATGTGATTGCGACGAGAATGGCATGAACGTATGGGTGGCCGACGAGGAGTGTAGAAAGAACCCAGCGCGACCATGGAGAAGCATTTTTGGACAGGAGTTCCAGCGCAATAAGGATCGGGAGTGCCCAGACTTGTGACAAAAGGCCAATGAGGAAGCGCTCGTTGACACGCTCTGAAAGCCATGTCCAGAAGAGAAGTTGTATGATGAAGAGAGCGTAGGCAGGGATCTAAAATCGTTAGTTTTCGCAAAACAAGATGCAGCAGATATACGTACAGTGAGCAAGTTGGTTTCGAAGGTGGTGAAACCCAAGGACCGCAATTGCAGAGTCAGGTAAGAAGATATTGGCGACGACGGAATGAGCCAGGTGAGGCCAATTAGGTAGATTGGCCACATGTGGTAGTCTGATAGACACTGCCACAACATCACAAAGCTCAAGCCTTGGCGATTGTGCATGTCGCCTTTGCTCGGATCGTCGCGCAGGATACGGTTGACCATGATCTTCTCTTCTCTTTCATTAAACCATCCATCTTTTCCGCGGAAGATATTCCAGCTACTCTTGGTGGCTGTCTGGGTCGGACTAGGTGGGAGGTAGAACCAAGACAGGATTCCGATAAGACCAGTAAGCATGCCCTCGAGCGCGAACAGCCAGCGCCAGCCTTCCATTCCATTATGGCCACGGAGACGGAGAATGCCGAACGCGAAGAAAGCAGAGATGATTTGAGTTGACTGATACGACACCCAAAACCAGCTCAGGCGTCCAGGTAATTCAATTCCGGTGTAGAAGTAGCTGAGGTAAAGGATGTTGTCAGGAATGAAGCCGCCTTCGATGAGGCCGAGCAATGCCCGGCATGCAAAGAAAGAGCTACGACCGCTCAGGAAAGCTTGGAAACTTGCGACAAGACTCCAAGATACCATCTGAACAGGTATCCTACGTTTGTGATTAGCGCTGAATGGGCAGTCCTTGGCAAAGCTTTGCCTACCAGTTGTCAGGGCCAAGCTTCTTGCTAATAAGCTGTGAAGGAAGCTCGGCGGCCAAGAAGCAGACGAAGAAGATAGTTTGCCCATAGTTGTAGTCGTTTGTGTTCATGTGCAAATCATTGAGCATATTGTCGCTTAGAGCCTGAGTTCGCGTGAGTGTATGCGCATGAGGTTTTGAGAAGTAAAACATACTTGTGAAATATTGCCTCTGTCGAGTTGTAGCGCAAAGAACATCAAGCACACCCAAGTGCAGATTCGTTTGTCAATCTAAAGACTGTTAGCTGTGTCGTCAGCTCTCATGGTAAGCCTTCGCACCTTTCTGACAACCTTGCGCTCCTCTGCCGGTTCCCACTCGAAGTCGGGATCATATCGATGCAGTCCTTCATAGCTATCGACTGGCCTATAGTTGTCTTGTCGCAAACCATGGGCAGCGAAGGTAGTACCCTCTCGACTGCCTTTGCCAGACTTGTAAACCTCAACTTCACTGCCGCTTGAACTGCCAGTCAATTCAACTTCTTTGCCAGTAACTGGTATATCACCAGCAGATATTGGGGCTGGTTGGATTGCCATGCTGCGCCACTGCTGCAATAGTGGCTCTTGGGAGTCTTGGGATGGTCTTGGTGAACGGCGCGCCATGATTTATAAAGGAACCGTTTGATCCGTGCGAGCATACGTAGTGAATGGACCGCGGAACAAAATTTCTTCACCCTAGCTCTACGACGTACGAGGCTGTCCAGGACGCGGTCCACAAAGGGGCACGTTGCATGTTGCTAGTGTTGGGAGGGTTGTCTCAATGTACCCACGAGCAGCCGCAATAACTCCGCAGTCGCAGCAACTTGCCACGAGTTTCGCGTGGCAGCTGTCAAATCCTTGTGTAATAGTCCATCTCTGGTGATTGATGCGCTGAAAGCACGCAAATGGCAGGCGTGATGTCGCATCACCTTAGTAGACAATACACTTCGTATGCTTGCGACTGATTCGTTGTGTTGAAGCTTGATGGGGCATTGCGTGATTGGCCGGGTAGTTCACGACATCCTAGCGAGCGTTCAGTCCACAATTGCCTTATCTTGCTCCATCCATCGGCTCGGGAGATTAAATGACGACAAAGTAGACGAAAATTGCCCATCGGAGAACAGCGCGTAGAAAGGTCGACGTTGCACCGGCCTTGTGGTCAAACGGCACTGTGCCCTATTAGTAGCGCTAGACGTGATAAGGCGATATCGAGCAATACCTGCATTGTTTTCGCCATTCACAGCTGATTTGATTGATCCGGATTTAAGCCGGCATTGGCGAAATTTGGGGGTTTCATAGAGGGGCAGTACCTCGATGATACCATCGTACAGGCGAATCTGTCGCCACCAAACGTGAAAGCGGGGTTGAGCATCGCGCAGCTATTGTATCGTATTGCGGTAGCTGCTTGAGCCGAGATTCGGATGACAGTACCTCCTTGGTATATAAGTCCCTGCTGCATGCAGATAACACATGTTGATCGCCGTTGTTACTTCTGAAATCTAACAGATTGTTAACGCATCACAACATGGCTCCCGCACTCGTTGAAGAAGTGACACAGCAGCAGGCTGTCGGCTACAAGTCAGGAGTTGGCCAATACAAAGAGGCTGCGTTTGGTGGACCGAAAGTGTTCAAGAAGGAGCTCGAGCTTCGAGGCACCGAGAAGCACGCGCCGGCAAGATATCCCAACTACCTTCCGACATGGGATAACGAGAAAGGCCAGAAGTACGTGTACATCTCTTGACGAATGTGACATGATGCTAATGCCAGTATTAGGTATCCTCCTTTGGAGCCTTTCCAACACACCGAACATGGAAAGGATGCAGACTCATCGTTTCCTAATCTGTTGAAAGATGCCAAAGTCGCTGATTTGACTGCCAACATCGGTGCCGAGGTCCACGGCGTGCAGCTGAGCAAACTCACCAACGCTGGCAAAGATGAGCTGGCCTTGTTTGTCGCTCAGAAAAAGGTTGTGGCATTCCGTGATCAAGACTTCGCCGATCTACCCATCAAGGATGCGCTTGAGTTCGGCGGCTACTTCGGTCGACACCACATCCATCCCACATCTGGCGCCCCCGAGGGTTACCCAGAAGTGCACCTTGTGCATCGCGGAACAGATGATACGACTGCGCGCGACTTCTTCGAGGAGCGAACGAACTCGATTACCTGGCACTCCGATGTAACATACGAGAAGCAGCCACCGGGCACGACCTTCTTGTACTTGCTCGACGGACCAGCTGCAGGTGGCGACACGCTCTTCGCGAACCAAGCTGCAGCATACAGGAGGCTCTCGCCGGAATTCCGCAAGCGTCTCCAAGGCCTCAAAGTCGTACACTCGGCTGTTGAGCAAGCCGACAATAGCAGGAACCGGGGTGGTATCGTCCGTCGCGATGCAGTGACTTCAATCCATCCTCTTGTACGCACACATCCAGCGACCGGCGAGAAGGCACTGTTCGTGAACCCCCAGTTCAGCCGTCGCATCGTGGGCTACAAGAAGGAAGAGAGCGATTTCCTGCTCAACTTCCTGTACGACCACATCGCGAAGGGCCAGGATTTCCAGGCACGCGTCAAGTGGGCGCCGGGCACCGTTGTGGTATGGGACAACCGCGTTACTGCGCACTCAGCGCTGCTGGATTGGGACGATGGCGCGCGGAGGCATTTGGCGAGGATTACACCTCAGGCTGAGGCACCATACGAGACACCACTCGAGGAAAGTGGTGGTGCAGTCCAAGGCTTTGAATACTAGTCAGAAATACTTAAATGCGAGCAAAGTTAATTCAACGAAAAAATCTTCCTGCCAACATCAATATCATGTGAACGCATCTTCGATTCCGCGATGTGGCAGGGAGGCGTCATTCGAGCCATGATTTACGACCGGCGGCGATAATCCGCATCGTTCGCGCTTCGCAATCGATGAGCATGTAGATTGGGCCTGGAGGCGCAAAGAACCAGTCTTGAATCCTGATAAAATGACAGCGAGGTCCGGCGTAGGAGACGGAGGGCTGATGTAGAAAGGTATTTCAAAGACCGGAAGCTCGCGCGGTTCTGGCCGACGTCCCGAGGCACGTGATTAGCCATCGATCTCCTACTCTCGTTATGCCAACCCAAGAGAGGTGCATAGACTTGGTACAAGATTGGATGCACCAAGAATTCTACTGCGGTTTCAGTAGATCGGAATAATCACTCAGGTCTTGCTGCCGAACCACCTCGGCTCGTCTGCGTTGGCTGGATCCTTGAAGTCATCATCTACATCACATTGGCCCCAGCTCAGGAGCTTGTGAGCGAGATGAGTGTCTCTCAAAGGGACACGTGAACTTGGTCTGAACTGCCTGACTGATGTTTTGGAACTCCCAGTAACCGAACCTTGAGCAGCCGCACATGGTGCGTACGTGCTCATTGAGATAGCTGAGCGCATTTTCGTCCTCCAAAGCGACACGAATACATCTGTCTACCTTCGCTGTCATCATTCCATACGGTTCTTTACCATAATTACCCGAGGTCTCAGCGCCGAATCAAAATTGTGTCAGGGCCGGGCGCTCAAAGCGAAAGCGCAAAACAGCTGCAAAATGAATCATGCTTCCATGGGATCGCCTTCAGTCAAATCGTGATCGAGAAACTTCATCAGAAGTCCCTCGCGAGAAAGAAAGCCGACATCCGCCCTCACCTGCCTTCCTACCACGTCCTCCTCTCCTGCTTTCGCCTTAGGCTCAAGGTCCATCATTGCGGCCATCTCGCTGCTGTCTCCATTGAATACCTCCCTCAGCATGGCCTCGCATGTGACACAAAGCGTAAGTCCACATCCATCAAGTTCCTCCTCTTCTTCTCCATCTGAGATCAACGAGGGCTGACGCGCACGGCAGATGAAGGTTGCCGGCGAAAAGCACATCGAGCACCATTGCTGGAGCTGGAGATGCAGAAGCGGTGAATGTGGCTCCGTACAGAGTAGTTCCGCAAATAAGTCATCAAAATGGGGCGTTGCATTGTCATCGTAGACACGCTGGATGTCATGCTGATCGCACGACACGATTTGGGCTCGGCTCATCGAGCACGGTTGGCACATCGTCGTCGGGCCTATGACCTCACGGTGCCCGCCGCCTACCTCGGTGTACCCTAGGCCATTGTACCAGCGAATGACATGGACTTCGGTTTCGAACAGGCCGGTAAAACTATAGGCCGGCATCTCGCAGAAGTTGCAATCCGGAGTGACACTAATCAAGCCGCTGAACTTGATAGGATGCGCGAATGAAGTTTTGATTTTGGTGAGAACGCCTTTATTGCCATCGTTATCTTCCATTTCGATCTCAGGTGTGGGCTCGCGGACCATGGGTTCCTCGTCCTCGTTGTACATGTCTTCGAGATCCTCCGTGCTGAAAAACTCGGAGCTGGGTTTAGACACTTCTGGGGCGGGACCTTCCGTTGGCCCCAAAGGAGCCTTCTGTTTGCTCGCCGTTTGTTTGCCTGTCTTCATCGTAGGCAAGTCGTAAAACGTGCAGCCAATACCATTCTTCTTGCAAAACTTGCAAGGTGGTTTGTCGGTCTTCTTTTTAAGGCTGCATCGCTTCTTTTCGATGCGGCAAAACGTGCATTGCACATGTTTGCGATTTGGGCCGTACATGATATCGTCGATCGAGGCACGAGGGGTTCTGTAGCCGTTTGGCGGGAGGGCTTCGCAAACCTGCTCGGACCTGACACAGTGGTCGCAAATGGCTTGCTCAGGATCGTCCTCGTACGAGCATCGCTCCTCACCATCAGCCTCGCATTGCTTGCAACGACCTTTGACTACAGGCGCCAAGATTGGTTCGCACTCAATCTCGTCGTCATCGCATTCATTGCAGGGATATGTGCCACCATCGACCATAGAGCACTCCTTGTCCTCCTGGCGACAGCTATAACAGCCTCGAACCGCTGGATGACCCGTCAGATCGTCTGACTGTCCCAAAGGATCCTCAATCGGCGCTTGAGCTGGAACGCCAGGAGTGTTGCGTCGACGAAATTCCCGGATCTCTTTGGTGTCACGCTCATAATCTGAACCGTTGTCCGACCAGCCGTCCGGCCAATTTTGCTCATCGTTCGTGTTGTTACGCACATTGCCGAATGCCGTGAAGCGCAGTTTCACAATGAGTTTCAAGACACGATCTTTGGGGGCCTTCTGTTTGCCTTTGTCCTTCTTCTTGGCAGCTTTCGCAGCCTTTGCCCGCTGTAATCTGAGTGCCTTTATCCTAGCCTCGCGGGTCGGGTCGTAGTTTCCGGTTTTGTCGGTATCAAGGTACGTGGATGTTTTCGCGCGGTTGATGTTTTGGCGTAAATCGTATGCAGGCTGCGAACATGAGAATCTCTTCACACATTCCACGGCATGACCGACTTACCTGATCGTCAGGAGGAATGATGAAACTCTCTTCCGAAGGTGCCCTTGAAGGCACAGGCGATAAGCTGTCCCGATCGGAAGAATCAAGGCCGAATCCCAGATTTATCGGACGATCATCTGGAGCATCGAGGTTTAGGCTGGACATGCCTTGCCCGATGCCATGTCCCGGCGTTATTGGAGTGTGCGGTACACTGCTTTGGCTGCTAGGGTAGTTTGCACTTTGTTGCGTGTCAATATGCTCCACAGGCCCACCGAACAGGGACTTTCGCGGTCTCTTCGCCCGCGGACTGCCCTCGTCATCACCGTCCCCATCTTCGGAACGTCTCGGGGACTTCTTCTTATGCTTTGGTGACGATTTTCTAGCCTGATGAGCTGTCCAGGATCGGTCAAAGGCTTTATCGACTTCCTCGTCATCGGAGAAGCCCTGCGCAAGCGTATCGTAGTTCATGGGTTGTTGTGCATTGTCACGGCCGTCCTCAAAGAGCTCATTAAAACGCTCATCGGTGTGTCCAATGTTGCTGTCTAAAGGCTCCTCATCAGGTGTTGCATTGTGATCCTGAGCAAAAGGTTCGGTCTCTTCGGTGTCGATACCATGCGGGAGATCGAAATCGAATTCGCATTCAGGCCTTGGTGGCATTGTGTCTTCTTCCATGTTGGTCGTAGGAGTTGGGAATAGGTCTACGGTGGTAGGAAAATTTAAATGTAAGCTAGCTGCACAGTCCGGGACTGAGCTTGGAGTGATAGTGCCAAGCAGGTTCGGGGTATAGTCGTGTTTCAAGTCCAAAGGAAAGAGAGACCCCTGAGTAAAAGGAAAGCCGCCACCGTGACGGGGACGCGCGAGCAGCAAAGTGAGAGATGACACTGCTGAAGGCTTAGTTTAAGGAATGCTTAGAACCGTGCTGTGATATGAGAGAAGTGCACCAAGTGAGAGCTGCGCTGTTCTACTTCTGGCGAACACTGAGAGCGGTCGTACCTTGGGTAAGAATGGACCTGCATGCAATCAAGGTGAAGTTTCGCGTCCTTGGACAAGTCAAATAATAGGATCAATCGAGTACAGCGGCAACTTATCCGGACGCAAGTAAGAAAAGCACTATGAGTAGCTTGATACGAAGGGTGTAGCTATCGACAATGTGAATGTGGCTTTCCGATCCGGCGAGAGGAATGGCTAATTGCGATGCAACGAATAGTTAAGAAATTGTTGTGAAAGATACCGCCATAAAGACCCGAATGTAACACTCTTTCCAACAGTGAACAGAAGGAAACTGTCAAATTCAGCTACAGATGGCGGAAGCGCGGTCTGCGAGCGTTATAGAGATCTGGAATACGTGAGCCTCCAGTGAGAAGCGAACTTCTTGATGTCAGGACGGCTCCAAAACTTCATTGAGTGCTGTTATTCGATCGAGCCCAATGCCAGACATGATTTGCGGTTTCAGTGAGCTCAGTGATGGCAAGAAAGTATGTTTAGGAGCAGGGCAACGGGACAGGACTTATCTGCTTAGGATCGCTCTGGATCTGCCATAGAATCCTAGTGCTAGTCGTCATCGCATAACTGTTTGCTGTGACTGTACATTCAAACTGCAAATCTCGACTATGCACGAAGGATTTTGTTTCTCAATCCAAAGTTGCTGACCAGCTGTGAGAACCAATTCGACATGATGGGCACGAGTCAAATTTATGCCCTAGTGAGCCTGTACCGAACAGATAACCTCTTCGCTAGATAAGCTGTCATGTTTTCCATGCGGTGGTGTTGTCACAATGTGTCGTACTCGCATGCCTGAAGAGCGGGCTAATGGCTGTGTTGCGGCTGCTGTATAGTCCTAGGTTCTAAATCCACGCAACTGGAGGTGTTGATTCGGGTTATGATTGCCGCTACAATCACACACTAGGCTTTCTAGAAGCAATTGATGACCTCCCGGAGGCTTCAAGATCAGTTAGATGCATGTGGAAATCACGTTGGTAGTCTCCAGCGAGCTTGGATGTTCCGGCAATTAGTCAGCCACGCTAGCACAGACCACTGGGGCAAAAATGTTTGGCGCCCCCAAGCTCTTTCTTCGTCTTGCAACGCTCATCATGAAGCTTGACGACGCCACCTGTCGCCCGCGGTGGGCACCATGGCGCGATCCATGAGGTTGTTTCTGATTCGGCATGGAGAAACAGTCGACAATGTCGCTGGCCTCTAGTACGTTAATTCTCTACGGGCGTACTTTTCTTTGCTAACATTTGCAGTGCTGGCATCAGGGACTCAGAACTCACCAATCATGGCTATCAACAGGCGACTCGCCTAGGTCAACACTTCAAGGCGATCGGTCTGTCGTTCACACACCTGTACTCGTCGCATCTTCAGCGCGCTGCGAAGACCGCCGGCAAGATCCGCGAAGCTCAGCTTGCCTCGCGTAGTTCCGATGCATTGCCGGCGTCGATTCCTGATGTTGTCCAATTGCCTTTGCTGGTTGAGCAAGATTTCGGTTCGATGGAGGGGAAGAAGTTCTACGAGCGGCCGCCCGAGTCGAAGCTGACTGGCAAGGTGCATCATCGTCTGGAGAGTAAAGGTAGCCCAGGCTTCGTAGACGTGGAGTCGAAAGACTCTATGGCGAGCCGTGCCGATACATTCCTGGACGAGCATCTCCTGCCGCTCTTGGCTGACCACTCGGGTGTTGCTGAAAGGTGCATTGCCATTGTCTCGCATGGCATATTCCTCTCCACGCTCTGGAAGCGCCTGCTTTTACGACTTCCTGGAAAGAGCATTGTGCTATCTCCAGAGCTCCAAGCTACGGCACGTCCGTCTCTGGAACATCTTGGTGGCTGGTCAAACACAGGCTACCTCGAGCTCCTCATGACCAAGCCGGTTGTTCCGGTCACAGCTACGGCAGCTGATACTCCGTCGCCGTCGATTACAACACCTTCCCCGCTGCCCGCTGAAATGCTGGCAGCGGAGGATCAGGTACTGCTCGAAGATACTGTACCTGTGTCAGGCACAAGTCCCAAAACTCCTGAAGAGCAACCTGCAGAGGTTTCGCGTCAGGACGCTGAACTTAAACTGCCAGTGCAGGTATCGCGCGTCGCGCATGGTTGGGAAACCACTGTCCTTGCTATCAACAGCAAAGAACATCTGAAAGGGTTGAAGCGTACTGGCGGCGGCGTAGGAAGCTCCCGTCATGATGCGTCACAGAAGAGTATTGAAACTTTCTTCAAGCGACGCAAGGTAGGATGAAGCAAGTGTGACATCCTAGCCTCGGCTCTGTTGTCCCACTCACATTTCGGTAAGCGCAGACCCCCTTGCACTCAAATCCCATGCAATGATGAGAAAAAGATTATTCACAGACCTGTTCTGAACCTTTGTGTGGACTCAATATCCAACTGCTGTCTGACATTGCATCAACCACTCTGCTCAATTCACAATGACTGCCTCGACCATTGCTGACTTCGCTTAACAGATCACTCGCGTTGCCGCATGTGCATCCTTTGTCGACCAGCACATGAGTGTTCGTGAGGTCTCAAGGCCTCGCCTTTGGTAGCTGACATACGTATATCCAATTGATCATTATGATTTTTCCTCACAATGTGTCCTACCTGCCTGTGGTGAATTTGGGGGCTTGAAGGGCTCTCGCAGCCCAAACCCAAGATTTGCGACGACAGCGCGCATCCTGGTCATTTGTTGTCTTTCTTGCATGCGCGGGGAAGCGGCACCTCAAGCCTTGTGCGCGAGTACAAACGTACCACGGCGTGCTACATGCAAGATTTCGGCTTGAAGAGCATGGCGGGGAAGATGCCGCCTGCCGTTGCATGCTCCAGACGCCGGTGAAGAGCGGCACGTCGCCATATGAACCGTCATATTGTCACCGGAACGTTGTTAACATGTAGTCTGCACGCCTCGTGGCACGAGAAGTCGTGATGGAGGCACAATGATTCCTCGCTTCGAGATCTGCTGAGGTGTTTTGGTGTCGGATGGCCCGTGCACTTACCTGCCATCTCTTTTTGTGCTACTTGAGCTTGTCTGGACGCATCGCACCTGCAAAACCCGGATCTCCGTGCATCAAATCGATAGACCGGCATGTTTTAGATATTTCCGCGTGGGTAGCATGCAGATCCCATGCATGCGCCGCGCTACGTCGACGTTGTGCGACAAACATGATTTTGGCCGGATGGCTGGTGCCCAGCCTCATGGACAAGTCAACCCCCTGCTTTTGACCGCCATGTCAATACGCAGTCGGCTGATACATAAGTGATGGAGGCTGGAGACTGTGGAATGCTCCGTTTTGCATTACAGACATTCGTTGAATATTCGACTTTTCGTCGTCGCGCATTCTATCTGATCAGACCTTAGCTGGCCAATCAGAGCACGAACCAGTCTTCTTCACATTTCCTCTTCCGGTAAAGATGAGGAGCACATCGTCAGTCTTGGTGGTTGCCGCCTTGTCGGCGGGCGTGTTCGGTCGCGTACCAGCACCGTCGCCGGTCGCTAGCAGTAAGGACTAAAATCTATCACAATAGCTTCACAGAACTGACTCTTCGCAGCAGACGCTGATGCGATCCCACATCCATATTGGTGGCAAGGGCCGAGCAGCGCAACCTTGAAGCAAGCAGCATATGGCACTCAATCATCAATACCGCTGCCTTCGTTACCTCCGCAACAAGATGAGCCATGCGAGAGCGATTCAAGCTTGTCCGTCCCTTCGCCAACACCACAGTCCGAGGAGCAACACAAGACGACGACCATCGTTGTCACCAGTTCACCGCCATCGCCGAGTAGTGCACCGAGCTACCAAGTCTCGTCAGTCGGTAGCTGGTCACCAAGCAACTCGTTCTACGTCGTTCCAGTACCGCTATCAAGTCCGCTTTCCTCGATAGTTGTCACACCTGGTTCTTCGGCGGCTCCAGTACAATCGTCGCAGACACCTGTCGTATCCGCGCCGGCTTATTCGACTGTGCAACTTCCAGCTGCATCGTCATCGGTCGTTCAATGGTCACCAAGCAACTCCTTCTATGTGGTCCCTGTCCCTCTGCCAAGCAGTGCTGGTCAGTCCTCGGTCCCTGCACCTTCAGCGATCTACGGCACCCCAAGCTCTGCAGCAGTTTCACAACAATCGCCGGCTCCTCCAGCACCAACATCTGCTGCACCCTTGCCAGCCACCTCATCTGCTGGTAGTTGGTCGCCTAGCAACTCGTTCTACGTGGTTCCAATTCCCATTGCTAGCAACTCAATCGTTTCTTCCCCTTCCGCGATTGCTCTAAGCATAGTACAGACGCCAACCTTCATTCCTGGAGTTATTCCCTTCTCGACACCTGGCGTCGTCCCGTCGTACACACCAGGTATCGTTCCAGCGCCCGCATCTAGTGGACCTGTTGCGCCCTCATCAGCCGGACTGTCCATTCTTCCATCGCAGGCCCCAAGCTCCGCCGCTGTACCGTCGTCTCCAGCTTCAGCAACAAGCGCAGCGAACATACCATCTGCCGCGCCTTCGTCCATTTCAGCAGCGGTCTCCGGCGCACTATCTTCAGTTGCATCAGCTGCCTCATCCGCTGCATCCGGCGCACCGTCTGACTCCAGCGCCGCATCTTCGACATTTATTCCCATTAACACTGCCTCATTCTCCCGCGCTTCTGCATTTGTACCACCAAGCGCAACTCCATCCTCGGAGTCCTCAGGCGCGTCAACCTCTGCGCGCTCAACACTCAGCACGGCCGCTACGCCAAGTGTATCTGTGACGGCACAAAGTACGGGTATTCCACCTGCACCAAGTGCAAATGGTGGCACTATGAGCACGAGAGGCAAGGAAAGAGTCTGGTGGGTCGCGTTTCTGGTGGGTGTGATTGTGTTGATGCGATGAGGTTCGTGAGAAGCGAGATTATTTCATTCTTTGCACATTTTTTATATGGGTATGATCATTATAATTAAGAATCTGGGATTGGCATTGCGCATGGCGTTTGGGATCAGGACTAAGCTCGGGTATACCTTAGTCATTTGGAATGGATGGCGTCGTTAGGATTGGTAAGTTACTGGATGAATAGTCAGACTATGTACGAGACGTATGAGATGTGGAAAAGGAAATCTGCAGTATAAACTTTTGGGTAGGTAGAAACATGTAGGATGTGTATAATGAGAAGTACGCTGAGATATCTTCACACCAATGAGACTTCTGCCATCAATTACAACAGCTCTGATGATGCCGCTCTCCTTTTCCCAGCCTAACTTGCCACAAGAGGAAGTGCAACCGCACCGAACAGTCTCACCGAAACAGGGTCCAGGGATGTTTCTCAAGGCATGGCCAAGTGAGTTTATGTTAAACCAAGAACATCTCGACGCCCCTTTGGTCTGGTTTCGGCGCCCGTGAAATAGTCCAGCAGATCATCCATCGGATCCTCAGCCTAGCTTCCGCTAGAACCGTCAAATTTCAAGAATGGTCCGAGTCAGGCAGGACTAAGGAAGCGTCTACGGGACAAGATCTGGGGTTGAGATGCGGAGACGGTTGTTCTGGCGGTTGATATGGGCGGGGACACCCGAAGGGGCTAGCGACCGCCACAATTTCTCCGGCGCCTTCCATCAATCAGACACCAAAGCTTAATTTCGCTCACGACAGAATTCCATCATGGAAGGTGCGAGGTACCATTTTCACGACGCGTTTCTTCACATGGAAAACAACTACGTGAAGCCAGATGTTTAATAAAATCACTTTGATTAGATCCGATGCACTCCCGCTACCACTACCCGGGTTTCAGTTGGGCTGCAACCCTCAGGGTGCTTCGCGTTGCAGCGATCGACCATGTCAATCACCGAAGGCGGCAACACGTCTGTCCATGAACCATGATCATTCATTTAGACAGCGCAGCATCGGCCGTAGATTGTCCGCAGGAGCTACTGTAACCACAGTGTCGGGAAACCCTGCATATCAAATTTGCAACATGGTATAAGACCGTTGAGAACATGGTGCAAGTACCTCAGCTCGTCAAGTTCTGAAGTACTTCGAACCGATCAGCCAACATGCCGTACTTTTCCCTCAAGGCTGCATTCCTCCTGGGAAGCTTGCTTTCCGTTCCCAGCACAGCCTACGACCTTGTGCGGAGACAGCAGGCCGCCAATGCCACATACAAAGATGCATCCGCCTCGATCGAAGCGAGAGTTTCTGATCTACTCTCGCGAATGACCATTGAAGAGAAGACTGCCCAGCTCATTCAAGGCGATATCTCAAACTGGATCAATACGACCACAAACGCTTTCAACAGAACTGGGCTTGAGTGGAACTTCAAGGCACGCGCAGGTCAATTTTATGTTGGGTATGCCATTCCACCAGAATGGATCAGCAGCGGTATCAAACGAGCTCAAGATTACCTGGTACACAACACAACGTTGGGTATTCCAGCGTTGACCCAAACGGAAGGTATCCATGGCGTGCTTTATGGAAACGCAACAATCTTCAACAGTCCCATTGCCCACGCATGTTCTTGGGACCCTGAATTAATTCACGAGATGGGAATTGCTATTGCAAAGGAAAGCCAAGCTCTTGGCATCAACCAGTTGTTCGCTCCCGTCCAGGACCTCGCACGCGAACTCCGCTTCGGCAGAGTGGAGGAGACTTATGGTGAAGATGGCTTCCTCTCCGGCGAAATGGGTTATCAGTATGTCAAGGCAGTGCAAAGCCTTAATGTCAGCGCTACTGTCAAGCACTTTGCTGGTTTCAGCGCACCCGAGCAAGGACTGAACACTGGTCCGGTGCACGGTGGAGAACGCGAGCTTCGCACAACATGGCTACCATCGTTCAAGCGTGCTATTATCGATGCTGATGCTTGGAGCATTATGGTAAGAACTCCCTGATTCACAATGTCTATTGGTTGTCGAAACCGAGATTTCCAAGTCTCGACGGCAGATGCACACCCAACCCTTCAAATACTTGTTTGCTGACAATTTTTAGGGTGCCTACCATAGCTATGACGGCATCCCTAGTGTAGCGGATGATCACCTTCAGGAGACTATTCTGCGAAAAGAATGGGGTTACCAGTACTGGGTCACATCCGATGCTGGCGCAACAGACCGCCTCTGCTGCACATTCAAGCTGTGCCAGTGCAAGACTGCGACTAAGCCTATCGACAAGGAGGCTGTAACTCTCATGACTCTTCCCCATGGTAATGATGTTGAGATGGGTGGTGGCTCGTACAACTATGAGACCATCCCGCGCCTGGTCGAGGAGGGCAAGATCGACATCGAAGTTGTTGACAGGGCTGTTTCAAGGCAATTGCGGGCAAAGTTTGCAATGGGTCTCTTCGAAAACCCGTATCACGGCGTTCCGGCCAACGCAACAAAGTCGATTGTCCATACCGAGGAGCACGTTCAGCTTGCACGAAAGATGGAGGCAGAATCAATTGTGCTTCTCGAGAACAAGAACAACACACTGCCTTTGTCGAAAAACACCAAGGTAGCAGTCATCGGACCCATGGCAAATATCACTAACCTTGGCGACTACGTGGTATACCGCTCGCAGTACAACCCCACCAACGTCACTCCTCTACAAGGCATTCAGCGTGCTACCAACGCGACTGTAACGTACGCACAAGGCTGTGAGCGCTGGTCAAACGACCAGTCTGGCTTTCCCGACGCCGTTGCTGCTGCTCAAGGTGCTGATGTTGCCGTGGTTGTAGTCGGCACGTGGTCGCGCGACCAGAACGAACTCTGGCAAGGTCTTAACGCTACCACCGGAGAGCACGTCGATGTTGCATCGCTCAACCTGGTCGGCGCTATGGGCCCGCTCGTTCAAGCAATCATCGAAACCGGCAAGCCGACTATCGTAGTGTACTCGTCCGGAAAACCTGTCACCGAGCCCTGGATCTCAGACAACGCAGCTGCCTTGGTGCAGCAATTCTATCCTGGAGAGCAAGGTGGCAATGGTCTTGCTGATGTGCTTTTCGGCGACGTCAGCCCATCTGGAAAGCTTTCGGTCTCTTTCCCGCATGACGTCGGTACTCTACCTACTTACTACGACTACCTCAATTCGGGACGATACACTGACCCTGGTGCAATCTTGCCTAATGGTACTTTGCAGTTCGGCCATCAATATGTCCTCAGCACTCCCCAGCCACTTTACGAATTCGGCTACGGTCTTTCCTACGCCAATTTCACCTACTCCAACGTCACACTTTCAAAGACGCAAGTTAGCGCAAGCGACACCATCACCGCGACCGTCAGCGTCAGCAACACATCGCCCGTCGATGGCAAGGAAGTCGTCCAGGTCTACGTACAAGACGTGCTGGCGAGCATCGTCGTCCCGAACATTGAGTTGAAGGGCTTCAAGAAGGTGCTGGTCAAGGCTGGCGAGACTGTTGATGTTAGCGTTGAGCTCAATGTCGGCAGCTGGGGCTTGTGGAATAGGAAGATGGAGTATGTGGTGGAGAAGGGCGACTTTGTGGTGCATGTTGGCTCGAGTTCCAAGGACTTGAGGGGAAATGCGACGGCTACAGTGGTATAGATGGGTTCCAAAATAGATGTGGCGGGGGTGCATTCGTTTCTATCTAATGGACAACGCTAGCGTTAGTTCTGCTGCTGCAAGTGTGCGGCGTGGTTTCCACTCGTGATTGCTGTGCCGCCGGGATGAACGTTCCGGTCCGTTAAAGCAATATAGCATTTGGTAGACGTGCCTGGCTCACGATAGCCAGCATTGGTCGTATCATGTATCACATTCTCACTCTCATATGTTTTCCCCCTCACCCCGCGTGTTTACCGCTTTTGCAGTGACTGCGAATTTCCCTTTTTGACGTCCGTGCCCACAGCAAACGCTCCGCCCTCAGCCTCCCCGCCTCAACACCATCGCTTTCTTCAGCCTTACCTTTTTGAAATACACGTTAAGCAACTTGGAGAGACCCATCATTACGCCAGAAGCCTCGCCCGTATCGCTCTCGTGGCCTTGCCACTTATTGCCGCCGCCCACACATTACTCCGACCGAGCCAAGCAAATTGACCCCAGACATCTATGTTAAGCCAACATGGACGATCCATTCAGTGACTACGATGACTTTTCGGATGGTGAAGGTTACAACCCAGGTCTGTATTCGGATCTATGGCAGATACGAAACAGCACTCTCAAGTACTTGAATTACACTACCGACTACGTGAGAGGCTGGGGTCTCGAAGAGGCTTTCAGAGAGATTTATCAGAATTGGTATGTATCTATTAAGCACAACACTACTTAAAGCTAATCATGCCCAGGAGAGACGGAATACTGAGGTCTTTCAAGCTCACCCTGTCGCAATTCTGCACCGTGACGGAGGAGAAAGGCCGACTTGTCCTCGTCAAAGCTTTCGAGCGCGATGGGACTCGGCTACTTGGGTTCATCCGCTTTCAGTACGACAAGAATGGTGAGAGCATTGGCGGTGGGTTGAAGATTGCCAATTTCAACGCCACACTACCTTTCCGCTCGCTCGGCACTGGGGCGACGTCCAAGCACGCGGACAATGAACAAACTGGCCAACATGGCGAAGGCATGAAGTTGGGTGCTTTGTGCTTTCGTCGGTTGGGCTACAACATCCGCATCGAGAGCGGTAACTTCAGATGGAATTTCATGTTCAAGAAAGGAGAACTGGCATGTGGACTAAGGCGCATGACCAACCCATCCATTGCGAAGCTCCGACAGAAAGACTCTGGGCCACTCCGAACCGAAAGTGCTAGACCATGGGAAGATGTTTGTGTGATTATCGGGGCTTCTGGTGCCACGCGTGACATTCATGGCAACAAGATGAAAGGCAAGCGACTGCACGTGGACAGCTTCCGGAAAATGCTCACCGTCACACTTGACGTCAACACACCAGAAGCAATGCTTCGAACTAAGCATGGAGACCTCATCAAAGACTCCGCATTTCAGAGTAAGATGTACCTCCGCGGCCTACTGCTTCCAAGTGGTGGCAAGCGCGGTCAGAATTACGTATACGGCTACAACTTCGTCGACGGCAATACAACACGGGATCGTGAAGCGATCCTTGGTGCTGATGCAGAGAGTGAAAAGATCGCGGCAATTTGGGCATCCGCAATCAGGGCGGATGATTCTCCCAATGCAGACATTGCTGCTGAATACACCGACCTTCTCCTCAATTCGCTGAATCATAAAGGCGATGTCGTTTTAGACAGCGAATTGGGTACCAATCTGGACAAGGAAATTGCGAGCATAGTCTGGAAGAAAATGCTCAGCAAGAATGTGATCAGCAAGGCCGAACAGCCTTCTACTACTCCGCAACCGAACACACGGATGTTAGTCTACCATATTCAAAAATCTGCCAAATGCTGACTTGAGCTGTAGGAAGTCCAGATCATCGAGGAGAGCTTGAAAAAGAATCCCATGCCACTTGACGCCAAAATGTGGAAGATTTTACGACAATACGACCTCTGCCGAACGCCCGCCGAAGAACTTCGCCATAGTTTTGAGTTTGCGGAACCGATCACTATACCCGATCAACCATTTGCCAACCATGTGGACCGCATGTTAAGATATCTCTTAAGTTCCTCTGAAGTCACGAAAGACATGCAGATCGTTTTTGTAGACGGTGCGACGCTGCAAATTGATGCCGGATTCTTCGAAACGACCTGGAGAATTCATAATCGGTGGCTCACTTATGAAGGAGCTCATCAACGTAATGTATTTTGCGAAGGATCTAATTCGGACCACCAGCATCCTTTCGTTTGTGACCATGTGGTGCTACAGCTGTGGGATATCATGCTGTCTCAGCTTAAGACCCGTGATAACTACCCTGAAATTGCCGAAACAGACGCATGGCTAAAGAGCATGGCATTAGCCCGTCTGTCACAAACTCCTAGGTCTGTGGAATGCGTGACCACGGATCGAAGGAACGATCTACGCGTTTCTTGGCAGTCCGTCGATTCACACCAGAATAAAGACAAGATAGTCAACATCATCCTCCACGTGGAAGGATGTATGGACAACTCCGAAATCCATCATCAGCCACGTGGCGTGCTACAATGTTCGAGCGATCAAGGTAGGTATGTCTACCCATAATCGGAATGCCCAGCTAAAATATGTCAGAACGGAAGTGTAGATGCCCAACTCAACAGTCGCCCGCAGTCAATAGCAACGGCATAGTCTTTACCGACTTGTTGGCGACCAAAGCGTACTTTCCTTGCATATCGCGCGATATGACAGGGGCGTTTGTAGCTCTACCACCAGAGTCGGTGAGCCCTCTCGAGGAGGATAGCGCAAGGAGTCTGGACAATGAAGCAAGATCGCCTGCACCATCACGTAAGTAATACTCAACGTCCCGTGTAGCTCTATACGCGGAACTGATTTCGGTCAGCAGGCATGAGCATGTCGTCCTCGATCAAGATGGAAACCGATCCGATCATCATCAGCGACGATGAAAGTGAAACGTCCGAAGAAGAGCTGGGAGAGACAGAGTTTCGATCTAATCACCAACCGCCTGTGCACGAATTCCATCGACCCGAGCTTCCACTCAGGCAAGATCGCGTAATTGCCCTGCCGCCACACGTGGTTCCAAGGAAGACATTTCATGACGAAGGGGTGCAGACTGAATTATTTGAACTCCCCAACCAAGAGCTTTATGGTGAGCACATACACTTCACTAAATATCAATTGAAGAACCACGGCTAATTTTGCTCAGTACTCGGACCACAGATCTCGCATGGCTCTCTCGACTGGGGCGGTACGTTCCCAGGAAGCCATGCCTTCTACCGTACGCGTGACAACCTTGACGACAACGTCTTCATATTGAAGCCGAAGCGCATTCCTGATGATCGACGCATCAAGCGAGAGGCGGAGGAGCAGATTACCTCCCCAACTCCAAAGGCGGGTCGTTTGCAGGCGCATGCACAGGCTAGCAGGCAGGGGTTATCGAAGCGAGAGGATACTGTACCTCCTCCACCATCTCCGTCGTCTCATTCCATTCGTTCAATACAGGCGACGATGGCGAACCGCGACAGGAGGAGCATGACGCGTGAGACTGCGACAACAATGACGCCGATGCCAGAGGGAGGCATCAACTATCAGTACTAGAGCTGTGTTCGACGAGCTTTTGATAGTCAAATTCAGGATTCCCGTTGGAATTTTGGATGCGTTTCCGCTACCCATCCAAGCAGGTTGAAAGAGCGAAATTCACTCAATGAAGACAAGCGTGCTCATAGCCATATGAAGTAACCGAAATATGATATGTCGATCATGGGTAGACACATTCGAGTTCATAGGGCCATCAATGAGATACTAAGTCGAGACTGAAGCAACATTCTGTGAATGTGTCCATCATTCTAATCACACAAATGGCTAACACCATGTATCGTTGGATGTTTGCTTCTTCGTCTTACCTTCCTGTTGCTCGTGTGCTTTTGACACCGCCAGCGAGCCGAGTGTCTGCTTCAGTATCGTACATGATGAGGCGTAGACCGCTCTCTATGCGACGAGGTGAGGTGATCTCCCTCGAATATCCCACAGAGGCGCTCTAACACGTCCTTGAACTGCCGCCGTATACCATCACGAGATAGTATCAAGGAATAAGAAGAGTAGAAGTTACACAAAACTTGCCATTTACTGTGCCAAACTAATATGTGCAACAGTGCTTAATGTCATCGCATTGTGTAGGCAATTTAAGAAAGTGCTGACGCAGTATCATTCATTTGGGCACCTGCGCGTGTTCCGTGAGTGCATAATGCTACTCATTCGTGCTATTGTCCCAGCTTGACCATAAAGCCTGCGCGTGCGTGTTGACAACGTGTGCATCCCCTGCCAATCCTGCTGTGTTGGCGCACTTATCCAGTCCATCGCCTTCGCAGCTTCTCCATATGGTCGCCTAGGCCTCGGTGCTGGTGTTCTCACAGTCGATGACTTCGTTGACAGCGGGCTCGCCGTGGATGGGTTCATCATCGGAAGAACTATCTTCCATGATCTCGTGGTCGGAAACCAAGTTGTCGGCAGACTCGTTGACGGACTTGTCTTCGAGGACCTCGTTATAGAGTGTGCTAACGAAGTGGAGGTGGCAAACCATGCCGTCGCATGCGAGTATCTTCAGGGCCCAGCTGCGTTCGTTGCCATTGATCTCGCTTGCATAAATGTCAGTCAACCTCAATACGACCTGGTTGCTAGGGTACTTACAGAACTGGTTGAGCAACTCCACCTGCTTGTCTCCATAGTCGGTGCCGCAGATGCACACGTTGACGGTCTTGGGCGTCTGTCTATCAACGGCATAGATCTTGATAAAGTATTGCCGTTTCGTCGTCTTGCGAACTTCGTCTGAGATGATGAGGGCTGCCAACAGGTTAGTTTGGATGTCTGCAATTCATGGACGTGTCTGCATACACGCTCGAGGTTTCCAAGATGCAGAGTTTGAGCGAGAGCCATGTTTTCGCGGGGTGCCAGAGTTTTGCTGTTGGAAGAAAGCTAGACGCGTAGATGTTGGAGTCGGTTGTGTAGCCTGACCTTGTCGTCGCACAACCCACAGAGTGAGAGCACGTGGTCGTGTTGACAGCGAAGCACAGTAAGTATGGAGTTTGGCCGGACGGCGGTGAAGCACAATAAGTAGAGGTGAAGTTTGATCGCATCGCCGAATCAGATGTGAATGAGAGCGTTTGTCTCGTCGGGTCAACGATCAGCGGTGAAGGCCAATTCCATTGTATGCAACCATATCCGCCGTCCCACACTCTCTTTCTATCCTTCTATCCTTCTCTCCTTTTCTCCATCTCTCTTTCAACATCTCACGACTAGTGAGAGACCGCACGTTTACCATTATCGGCAATTCCCCGCGTCTCCGCTTCACATCCGTTCCGCCTCCGTTCGATCATTGGTTTTATACATCGCTTGCTTCATCCAGACGAAGCTGCTTGTCAAGGTGGCTGGCGTCCATACGAGCGCGTGCGAGGGCTTCGATCGCGATCCAACAACAACCCATCCTCCTATTCCTGCTCATCCAGCACCAGCAGCACCAGCAGCATCGGCCCGCTCGTTTGCTGCCAGCGGTCTCTTCTTCGACGACCCGATCGAACTTGACAAAGACGAAGACGACGACGATAATGACGATGATGATTATGACGATGGCGATGACCACTACGAGCCTCGCGCATCCCGCAGCCGCCGCCGTGGAAATCGCTCGATTCCTGCGCCGTATAGCATTACGAGGATTGGTCGCCGCGAAACCAACACATTCCAGCCAACTCTGCAGGCTGCATGGTAGCTAGGTATGGCGCGGAATGGCCCAGGAAAGGCTATGCTTGCCATAGGCGTCATCCGTGGCCAAGGTTCTTCACGTTAAACTATTCCACGTTTTATCGTCGTGGCCGGACTGAACTTCGCCATGGACAACTACACCGTTCGTGTTTGTAGATGGGACATCAACAACTTGGCGCTTCCACCATGGGGTAACGCGCATGCAAGTACTATGCGTGACTCTGACGTGTCCGCCATGGGTCGCATATTCTGATGCGTCCAGCCGTTCACGCATGATGGACTGCATTGGTTGTTGCAGTATATCCAGTCCAACGGAGCATCCCGAGCGATCGAACCGTTCGCCAGCACTACTTCGGCTAAACTTCTTGGGTTCTTCCAGCAAGGACGAGGACATGCGATGGAGGATGCGATGGAGGATGCCTTGGAGGATGCTTTGGATGCAAACGATATGGAGTTGAGGTTGATGAAGTCTTTTCTTTTGGCGAACAGCGGCCTACCGCGGGTCGTGATCTGGGTCGTGATCTGGGTTCTTTTTTTTGTTTTGTCAAAGGTGGCTATTTTGGACCTTGGCTTACTTCGTCGGCGTCCTCACACTCTGCCCAGGATCTATCTTTTCTTTGGTCGAGAGTAGGTGCATCGGATTGGTTCATCTCCACCTAGCAAGGTGACGAACTTTCATCGTTATTTTCACGGGGTTCTTCTTCGATAGGAGACCAACAATAGCGAAATCACGATTATACCATTCTACCATGTGCACAATTTGTCATAAGTTTGCACGAGTACAAGATGAGGCAGCCACTGACTGCTTTCTGGTGGAGTCAATCCAGTGTCACGTTACTTACGATATAATGGTAATCAAGAAGCGCTAGAATCATTCTTCGCTCTGGCTCGTCTAACTTCCTGCCCGCATAAGCCGCCGATCCTTATCCTACATACTACTGTAGGTGCCGGAGCCCGCTATTGACACCTGCTGACGTTATGGCGCCAAAGCGCCGTGTTCTCCAGGACACTTCTGCCAACAAACGCCCTGCTACTTTCACGACAAGCGACTTTGAACGCGACTTTGGGATTGCTAGCAACCATGCCCCAACTACCCTTGCCTTCACCGACATCCGACAGGTTCTCCGGGAGCGAGACTCTGCGTTCAGCACGATGCCCACACGACCGATAACAGAGCTGGCGAAGAAAGTCACTCAAGAACTCAAACGTCTTTCTGCTCTCGACGAGAATAACGGCCCGTTAGAAGATGGCGAGATCCGACACGCAGCAACTTCATATGCGCCAAATGCGCCAACTAACGTTCCCGACGTGGGATCTGTCACCCCACCCACGACGCTGCCATTCGAGGGAGACATGCCAGACATCGCCGCGCTGGACAGCCGAGCGCGTCCTGAGGAAAACATTGTCGACAACCGCGACAACCACGACAATCAAGAAAAGTACAACTCTAGGAATCCCGATACTGTGGTGATCCCGCGCTCGTTTGGGGGGATCAACATACTCGAGAAAGACGAGAGGCTTGAGCCGACCATGGACATTTGGAGGCACAGCATTCCCTTCATATTTTGCAAGGCTATGAGGCGCAACTATGCACATTTGGACATATCGATCGACGATGATCATCCAGGGAAGCCGCCGGCGACTGTTTTCCACGACGCGGTGCCGCTGGATTTCAATGCTCTCGAGATGCACAATGTTTTGTATCAATATGCCTTAGATGAGGTATAATACGACGGCTGCCTTGGCGCGTCGCAGAATCGATTCACTGTGGTTGGTAGTAGCCGGCCAGAGGTTGTTCTGAAACAGAATTTTTTTCATTTAAAGCTCAACATACAATGATCCCATATTGAAATTTTTACATCTGTTTGCACTGTGATCGCCCTTCTGTGTCGATTTCAACACCTACAAGGGGAAGACGGCAATAAGTCGAGTACCCAGCTTGAAGCAGTTGAGCTGTAATTTATAGGCACTGCACCGACTTATTTGTATAAATCATCTTGAGTTAGGCGAATTCTAAGTGCACCTGACACATGATCCAAGCGGCCGATCCATTGTAGATTGGCCATATTAGCGTTATCAGCCTGTTCACACTCTACAAGGCGCAGGGAAGTCATTTCCATAGCATGTTGGGAGCACAACTGCTCCTAGACGGGCCACATATAATCATTCTTAATTAGGAGATACACTTTTGTCTTCTCTGTGGTCTAAGCTTGGCGCAATAGGGACGGTGCAGAGTACTACTGCACACAGTGTTTTGGGCCTCAACTTGATGTAAGGATCCTGGTTTCGCTTCGAATGAAATTGAACCTGAATTTTACAGCTCTTCTATTTCATTTAATCTACCTATCTACCTACAGAGAAAGATCAGTCAAAGATTCGACTGCGATCAGCGCGTCAGGTACTCTTTCACCGCATTTTCTGCCAAGCGCTTTCCCGTGGCAATCAGTGGAAGATTATATGTCTATTAGATTGACCGGCGGCCTTCAGCATCTTCTGGCCTTTCTTCATGTATCTTTCCTGTGAAATTATCTGCCTTTGACAGCATCTCGGGAGAGCTTCTCGAAACGAGCTGAATGGCGCACTTCTTGAGAAGGTCCTGGCCTTCTGGAGAAGCGACGAAATCTTCTGCGATCTGCTCCACCCTGTCAATTTTGGACCAATCGGCTAGATCTATGGCTCCAAGCTCCTTTGAACCCTGGAAGCGAAAGTAACACGGCGCTAATAGCGGATGAGCCTCCTTGAACTTCAGGTGTTTTGTCTCTGTATCCGTGGCTCGATTCTTGAAATCATGAATGACGTCCACCGCATGTCTGCCAGGATCGTGATGCTTCGGCATGCCAGTTCCGATACTTACAATAGCAGCGAGCTCTGGAGGGATGCCAGTTAAATGATCGCCAAACTCGACACAGGCTTCGATATAGACTTCCTGAATTGGGTTGTTGGCGTCTGAACCACCATCCCAATATTTGGTACCTTCGATATCAATTGGTGGGAAATAAATCTGCGCAGCAGAAGTCGCTCTGCAAGCTTGCCATATCGTCAAACCCTCACTCGTTTCGCCTTCATCTCGTTCGCCTTCATCTTGTCCACCCTTTGAGGTATATGACCTCAAACGCACACAGCCACGTTGACCTTGCTTGATCGCAACTACGAAGCATCGGGCTTCGGACTTATGCGCTGACCGTAGCCTTGCATCCGCTGGATTGATTCTGGCGGATCGCAACTCTTTTCGTTCTGCCATCGATAGTCGCTCAGCTGTGATCGTCATTATAGCTGCCTCTAACGGTTCAGCAGCGTACCAAGATGATCCCCAGTAGGCATCCCAATACGATCGTCCTGGGATGTTCTTCATCCACGGTTTCTGAAATATACACTTGGCCATCTGTTTGTACTCCTTTTTACAGGACGCGAGATCCATATTTAGACGCGCAAGCATCACCGCAAGGAGACCACCAGTGCTTGTGCCACCTATTAGATCGAAGAAGTCGCAAGGCTTGATGTCATGTCGTTCATTCAGTAATAGCCGAACCTCTTCCATCAAGCCTTCAAGAACGACTATGGAGAAGACGCCCCGGATGCCTCCTCCATCAAGAGAGAGGATCCTGCGTCGAGTTTTCCTGGTGTGATCTTGCTGATCTGAACCATTGTCATGCTTTGGTGCGTCCTTATCGCGAGTTTTGTTTATCGGGGCATTGAAAATCTTCTCGCGCACTCTTCCCAAACTTGCTAACATAGCAGTAAGTCTCAAATCCTCTGGGCTAGAGAATCTAGCAAGATCCCCATGCTTAGCCGCCATAGGCCGATTTTCGAAAAGGTCGCCTTTCGCTTGAATACTTGCATCTTTAGCGGAGACTATGACCTATAAATTAGTCAGTAATGCGAACAACAAGCGGAGATTGAAGAATAAGCCTTACGATCCCTGATGTTGTCTCAGTTTCTCTGAAACTGGCTATTGGTAGGGACTCGCCATTGAGCAACCGGAACTCGCGATTCACGTCGGGAATCTGTGCTATGGTATCGTGCAATGATTGTTCCCACACCGTTCCTGTGGGGCTATGGTACGCTTTGCGTCTCTTCAGCAGAGCATCCCATTGAGCCTCGGCATCTCCATAGTGCCTAGTACCCAAGAAAATAATGGCTGAGATGCTGTCATGAAGTCTCAGCAGCGCATCGAGCGATGTTCGCGTTGCCGAAGTCCCAACGAAGACTTTTTTGACTAGAGTGCCACCAAGACTGTGCCCAATGAAAAGTATGGGCACAGCCTGTCGGTTTTGAACAGTCCTCTCGTCCACCAAAGCCCAGATGAGCGCCTCTGGTTCAGAATCTGACGTGACATGTGGGCTGTAGCAGTAGATGTTGGCAGTTGGGAATTTTTCTGGTAAAGAGTCTCGAAGCCAACAGTAGTTGCTGCGTACGTTGGTCCACGTCCGTTGCCAATGGCCGGTAGGCCCGCTCACGGCTACGATGCTATCTGACAGTCAGCGCACTAGAAAAGAAACGTGAATCAATGGATGGTCCTCACTCTAACGCGGAAGACGAAATTTCATTAGCCCTCGCAATGACGTGCAAAACGCCAAAGTCATGCTCGTCCTCAACTCTCGTCGCTTCGGATGGCAGGTCTCGTAGTGTTACCACATGTGACATTGTGGATCTCAACTATCATTCAGCCAGGACGGGCTTTCGGGGGCATAGGTTGTCAAGTATGGTATATAATTCAATCCGAGGCCACTGTCACTCTTTCTTGCAAAGCAAAGGGAGTCGTTTGCGATAGGGAAGGCTGTTGGTGTCGGTTTTATCAGCATGCATTGGGTTGCCAGGTTGGGCCGCTAGTGGGGTGTCCTGCATGGCGCTCATGCTGATGTGACGGCCCGTGCCTTAGCTCGGGGCTGTGGGTAGTGAGGGCAAGACACCAACCTGAGCTTGACGGATAGTCCAAAATTGCCACAAAAATGTCTGCATTGCGATCGCAAAACTAAGAACTCTGTAGGTAGAATGTAATATGTAGCGCAACTATGAATTAAACACGACAGCTTGTACAAAACGTAGGGAGAACATAATGAAGACAATGAACGTGCGAAGTGAGCTGGGCTACGAACGCAGCCTTTCAAGAAGTGCGCACATAAAGTGGCTGATGGCGCGGCCCCTAGCGCTTACTACAACATTCCTGGCGTCGTCATGACCGGTGAAGTGATGCAAGCCTCGCCAGTACGTTTCCCCAAGTCTTCGGTTGAAGCGATGAGATCACACACAGCTGGCCATCTACTGGTGTTGCAGCGTAGAGGTTGCAGACGTACTAGCAAGGATAACCGACAATACGAACATTTAAGAGATAAGGCCAGCTAGACTATTTATAAGTTAGGAGCAATACAGCCAGGGTGTCGAGGCGCAGGCGTGAATCTACCAATCAGTAGCCGCAGGTGGCGAGGCGCGATCCTAGAGGCACTAGAGCTGGCCCAGAGTACTATATACCTGGTCCCTTACAGCCAATTCTCGCCGTTTCATCTGAATGCCACTCGGGCATCGCGAAAAATGCGACAGTTCTCGTGATGAAGACAGCGTCGAGTAAATCACTGACTCGACTTCAGCTCATCGCACGAGGCAAGACATTACTAAATTGATATAAATAGCGTAAAATAGCGGGCTTGATCAAGATGCAGCGAACGGTCTATGGGAGTGATGGCCCAGTGACAGTGGTCTGCTATGGCACGCTGTAGCGCTTGCAAGGCCCTGGCCAGGCTCAACCCTAATTGCTTCTCGGTATGCGAACAACTGTCACGAGGGGATCCCATAGTATGCGTTATATTTGCTACTATTTACGCAGTCTCACCCCTCGGAATCGCAGCACCACTTTAGTGGATTCGGTTGAGTAGCCTATGAACTTTCCGTAACAAGCATGCATACGCTGCAACCTGCACGTCATAGACTGCCTTTTGGTAAAGTCAGAACAGTCCCACCTTACTTCCATAATCTGCTCTTGCCCGTAGCATGTTCTACAGAAGAGATTGCCTGTTTCGTTAATTTTGATTCCCCACTCGTTGCCTTGTTAAGGGCTTGGGATGTGCGCCTCTCTAGTACCTGTGATACACTACGTGCGTGGAGCAATCGCACCAGGATACAGTAGTGGTATGAACGGAAAGCTAGACTGAGAGTGTTAGGAAAGTATAAATCCGCTGGATTTTGGGGCGAGAAATTATCAAAAGATAGCGTTCGAGCGACGCTCAGGCGCTCGCAGACACAGTCCGAAATTTTAGCAAGAATCTGCTCCAATTAGGCTTCAGCCCATCCCAGATCTGGGTAAGAGTGTTCCTTGTGCTGGCTTAAGGCTGTTAAGTGAGCGACCATACCACCGGTTGTAGACAACGTCGCAAACACTGGGTGGCAGAAAGTCGCACGATAATTGCGCCAGGTCCTGAGTAGCTAGGTATAGGTATAGGTATAAAGCCATAACGATTGTTGTATGACTTAGTTTCGTGAGTGCCTACATGTAAAAGATAAAGAACGTTGAAGCGCAGCACTAACTACTTGCGAAGCATAACTGAGTCATGCTCCAGTCGAGCGTCAGGCTCAGGTGGCCGGGCGTGATTCAAGCGCTCAGCTCGGCTACTTTCAGCGAACAACTCTAAACCTTCTCCTCCGCCGTGTCTAGGAAGCAGACTTAGCCCTAGCACAGAGGACAGCACTATCTTAGGATCGAGCATGCCTCTCGGTAAATCTAAAATGTACTTGTCTCCGTAGTAACCCACACTTGTAAAGGAATCTATAGCTGCAATAAACTTATCGGCAACTAAAGTTGAAATATTGCGCAACGCTTGCACAAGGCTACATGACATGCTCATCGCTTTTCGAGACAATGCTCATCAGTAACGCGTTTTGTAGTACTCAGCGTTTATTCTAAGGGACCATACAACTCTGGACTGTTGTGCATTCTAGTGCGCCAAGAAGCGGTCGCGCAAGGATACCGTCGGCGTTAGTCTCATTTCGTAGTAATTCCTATCAACACGACTCGCAACACCCACGATCATCACACCAGCGGATCAAGTGCCAGCATCAGCAATTATATGAAAAAGCCAAGATGCTGCCTCCTGTTGACCCTTCGATACTGCAGCGCAACCCCAACTTCGAGGTTCTGTACAAAGATCTGACAACGCGTAAACTGAACCCCGATGGGTCGACACGGGACACGAAGAAGCAGCGTATACATGACGAGATACGGAGGGTATGTAAAGTTCCACAACTTTATCGACCGAGCACTACAACATATACCACCTTTGGGACGAGGAAATCTCTGGGCTTCTAAGCATTGCCGTTGTTTACTTGTTTACACACATTGTCATCTGCATAAACCAGCATCCTTTTCACGTTGTCAATCCGATTGATTTTACAAGCGATTGGATCGATGACTCCGAATTACATAAGATACATCGGTGCTAACGGATTCTACAGAGCCTCACAACTGCCCGCACCAACCTCATCTCCTCTCAAATCCTCATCAACTCGCTCTCAGACCTCCCATCACGAGCAACAGATCTCCCACCTGAACTCCACCCCGTCATTGAAATCGTAACCGCTCAGCTCAATGGTCACGTCCCAGACTCTGACCGCGAAATCCTTTCTGGAGATGTGGATTTCTTCCTCGAGAACATCACCACCATCTCCGACGCGCTAGCCACTCACCTCTCCGTCGTCACAGACTATCTATGTACCATCACCGACCCAAAGGACCCTCCCGTGACTCCAGGCCTCGCTTCTCGAGCACGTAGCTTGTATGCTTCAGCGACCCAGGATCTGCCTGATCAACTCGCCCAAGCCCGTATCGACCTTGCAAACACTACTTCTACGCTCCTGCACACGCACCTCACCCTCCTCAAAACATCCATCCGCATCCTCGAACGAACCCAACATGGCGCACTAGCTCGCCACACCAAGTCGTCTGCCGAGTTGCTCCATCTGCGTGCCACGCTACTTGGCTTACAGGCCAAGACGCACACGCTTGCACACCCGCCGCCAGCAGAGTTTGTGGCTGCGTTGAAGGAGTTTAGAAAGCAGCAGGGGAGCGGTGAGAAGGGATTGAAAGATCGTGAAGGGGTGGCGAGACGGGAGTTGGAATTGTATAGAGAAGCGGGGGAGAAGGCGATGAGGGATTTAGCGAGGCGGAAAGGGGCGTTGGAAAAGGAAGTTGAGAGGATGGAGGGGGAGATTAAGAGGGTTGAAAGGGGTGGGTAATTTCTTATTCGCCTTGTGTTTATGTACATGTCTCTATGTACAACAACAGTGCGGTATTAGGTAGGAAGTAAGTGTACATACCACCTAAACCTCCATCCGTCCAACAACACCAGCCCTCTCCAACGCCCCTCCAGGCCTAACCTCGCCCTTCCACATCTCCTCCCTCTCCCCATCAATCTCCTCTCTAATCCGCCCAAACGCCTTCTCAACCCTCTTCCGCCCCTCCTCATCCCCACCATCTTTAGTATCCGCATAACACCCCAACGCACGCTCCATATCTCCCGCCGCGAACAGATTCTCACCCAACTGCGCATGTACCGTGCCCAGCGCGAACCACGTCTGCGCGACTTCCGGCCCCGTGAACCATGTTGGTTGGTTCGGTGGGATGAGTTCGACGGGTAGACTTAGGAACCAGGGATTCGATGCGGGAGACGGCGCGTCCGTGGCGAGACTGAGGGCGCGCGAGAGCGAGGATTCAGCTAAGAGTAATTCGCGCGCGGCTTTGATTGTCTGCGCGTCTGGGCTGGGGTTCTGCAACCAGGATTTGTTTGCCGACGTATACTCGCGGTATTGTAGCGATAACGCGATTCCGAGACCGAGTTCTGTGCGCCAGCGCAGGCGTTGGACGGATTTGGCAAATGCTTCGTCTTGGGTGTGGAGCGTCTCGGCGTGCGTGAGGTAGCCGTATGTCAGTGCGATGATGACGGTTTGGCTGTATTCTACTGCGGTGGCGTAGTCTTCTTTCTCGCGCGCCGCGTCGGCGAGGTCGGCGAGGTCGTTTACGCTCTTGAGCCAGGCGTCGGCTGTCCAGGTGGGTGCTGTCAAGTTTGTTTGTAGGCCTTCTGCGTAGCGGGGGAGGAGGTTTGCTGGGTCGACGGTTGCGCCGCCGAGGTTGGAGAGCAGGCGGAAGAGTTCGAGGAGGTCGCCTTGGAGACGGGAGACGGGGAAATCGTATTTGTTCACGATATTGAGGAATAGAGAGTGGTTGGGGGCCCAGGAACTTGTAGTTCGGCTTGCTTGGTCGAGGAAGTTGATTAAGCGGGGGAGGTATTGTGCAGGGAACATGACAGTTGCTCGTTTCTGGCTGCTGTTCTTTTCGACGAGCACGAGCTCGAGGGCATGGTGTTTGGATTGCTCGAGGAGCTCGGGAGAGGCGGTGGAGAAGAGGAGGCCGGATTCTTCCAGCATGGTTTTGGCGTGCCGTGCGTCTGCAGAGTACAGTTCGAACCGGACGAAGAGGTTCTTGGAGTAGAAGTAGTGCAGTGCTTCTTTCGAGATCTGCTTGTTCACGAAGAACAAGGATGTCTGGACAAGGAATGGCGAGCGCGAGGCTTTGAACTGCAAAACTCCATCCTTGATGGTATGCTTATACGAGACGTTTGCCTCGCCAACATTGACTAATTCAGTGTCCAATGCGTATTTGTATATGTTGTTTCGGATGGATGGTGGGAGGTCGGTCAGGCCTAATTGCCGCTTCTTTGGGCTATTTTCTGACAATTGCGCAGACTTGAGTTTGGTGTCGAGGCCATCGACGGTGACCTCCATTGAGTCTCTCTTCGCTAACGTAGCCATTGACGGGTTCAACTAGGTGAATTAGCGACCATACTAGATACTCATGATTCGGACTTTCATATTTTGGGAAGGTTTCCCTTGAGAAAACCTCCAAGTACTTACATCACTTTCGCGTCTGTAGTCGTGTTTGGAGAGTCTGGAGCTTCTGGGAGAGCTCGGGGTAGCTTCAGGACGACGTTCGTAGCTCAATGCGAGAGTTTCACAGCTGCAGAATCACCAATTCAACCTTCGAGACAGAATCGCGGATCAGTAAACACAGGACTGGGATAAAAGCTCAAAGCTTCAGCAGACGCGTCCATTGCGGGGTTTTATAGCTTCACCAAGCATGACAGGGTACCTTGAGGGGTGACATGTGGGGGAACAAGGGTAGTACATGTGCATGCGGGGAAACGTGAGCGGATCCGCCGAACATTGTCAGGTACAAATACATCATCCGGCTTACGTCCGCTCATAATCGCTACGAGAATGTTCTTTGGCATAATTACCCCTCCAATGGATCGCCGGTCGTACCTCCGCGGGCTTGAGCCGCATCATCTGATCTACTCGGCGAAAGCCGTGAACGACTTTAGCGCCTTGGTCGCCTTGATATCAAGCTCGGTGTTTTGGCCAACGAAGAAGATGTAGCCGGCGCTCAGTTTGTACTCTTGACCGTCAGCCTTCAGAGTACCTTCGCCCTCTGTCACAATCATAATGCTGGGACCGCCGACCTTTCCGACTGATTCCGATTCGCCGTCGCCCAGCGTGGTTGCATACAAACTGAACTCACTGAGCGGCGGAGCGTAGAGCTTCGACTTGCCATTTCTGCTCCTGTCGAAAATTTGTGATGGTAGCAGAGCTTCCTTGGCATCGTGAGGTATGAATGTCAGAACAGAGGTGAACATCTCAACCGAGTCGCGATCAGCGCGCGGACAGAAACCCGTGTTCAAGACGTTGTTCGACCACGCCATGCACTCGATGATGTCTCCAGACAAGTACGCGTGGATCCCGTCTGCAGGGATATAGATACTGTCGCCCTCCTTTAGTTGCATGTAGTTCATCGTCACCAAGGCAACCAGAGTACCGTTGTCGGCCTTGTCGTACTGCTCTATGAGTCTTGGAATCATGTCTGGAATGTACGAATCTTTGCCAAACTTCTCTTTGGGAAGGGCCATCAAAGCATCGTTAGCCTTGCGAACAGCTTCATCAGAAGCTTCCAGCATGGCCCGGACCACGTGCTTCAGAGTTTGATCATCGAACTCGGGCTTCTTGATCTGTGGAAGGAACGGCTGAAGCGGCGGCAGCTGCATCAGCGCTTCGATGTCTTCCAATGGCTTGAACCCGCAAAAAGCTTCAAAGTCACCTAGAGCTAGCGCAATCTCCGGCTTGTGGTTAGGATCTGTGAACTGGTCTGGATTTTTCTTGTGCAGCTTGGAAGCAAGAGCTTTGTTCTACGAGGTCGTTAGCCTTGTTCAGCAGTTCATTCGATGGACATACCGGATGCAATTGCAGAGGCAGCGCCTTGGCTATTGAGAGAACCTTTGGCAGGTATGGAAGCTTAGTGTGATTGAACTTTTGGACGACAGATTTGCCAATGAGCTCGTCTGCGTTCTTGTCTAGGACATCTTGAAGGTCTTCGCCAGTTGCTAGGACATATGAAGGAAGGTCTGGGTAGGTGCCCATCCACCTGTCAATGGTCAGCAAAATGTGTTTCGAAAGAAAGAATTTCGCAGCTTACATCTCAGCGTAGGGTTTTTTCTCGTCGAGCTTGAAGTCTGTGCCAGGCGTCTTTTCGCACAGGGTAGCCGCCAGCGACTCTCTGCCTGTCTTGCCCCATGGGTACTCGTTGCAATTGCATTTTAGTTGAAGGACTTTCTCGACCATTTTTGCGCTTCTGTATTAGAGTTGAGTGAGGATCGTATCTTGAATGGATGAACATGGCGGAAATGGGAATGGCGTTGAAATATCGAGGTCATCAGAAAGTACATTACAGTGACAGATCCTCGACGTCATAGCGGGTATCTGCGACTTCTTTTGTGAGCATTTCTTATCACCGAGCTATAATGGTGTCTCGAGCGTCATAAAGATGGACTTCCAGTACCGACACTTCCGATACTGTATTATATCTGACACTTACGGATTCGAAGGCTCATCTAGCTTCGTGTTGTTGGGGCACGGTCTTGGCAAAATCACCCGATGAGACTCCCCCTTCCAAAGGCCATGTTGACAGACGAAGCGTCAGCACTCAATGCTATAGCGTCGCATTCTCATGATATCCAGCTGTCGAAGCCCATGAAGTTTGCTAGTTTCATTGACAACGTGACTGGGTGTGAATGGGTCCAGCAATTGCAATAGAATGCCATGTCCTTCAGGCCTGACCACAGAGGCAGAACAATGTTCGAAAGCTCTTGCACGCGACAGAGGCACAGGTCGCACGCATTGACAAGAGAGGCCGTGTGAAGTTTATACGAGCGCAGACGACGGTTTCGTGTTGCGCAAGAGGCGACCTCGAGCGGCCACTAAAGCAAGGGTCCGCGCGCCAAGCCTATCGCGGTTTCCGTGCCTATCAATCGCGTACTCTCTAATTTCGTCCCTTTTCGCTGCTTCACTTGCTGCGACTCGGCCTGCGCTCGCCGCTTTTGACGTCTTCTCTCCTTTCTGTGTTTCTCAGCAACCCAGCATGCATTCATAGCGAGCCGTCTCCCCACACCCAGCGTCTACTAGCTGCCATCCTTCGTTGCACCGCAATCGTCCCGCAAGCGCATAACCTCAAAGTGGCCTCTCCCTGGCCGCACTTCTTCACCACACACAATGCATTTCGCCATGCCCCCGCGGAAGACGTCACGGCCGCCGCCGTACGCTGCGAGACAACAGACTGGCTTTCGGTTGCCGCCTGCACTGAGGAACTTGCTGCGGAGAGACAAATTGCGCTTGACTGTGCTGGGCATACTGGGCTTCTTGACCGTGTTCTGGCTGCTTGGGAAGCTTGGAGGAGGCAGCAGTAGCTCGGATGTGCCAAACCTACCCAAAGTCGCCATAGGAAGTGGAGCGCCCGTGGTCATTGTCACAGTGCTAGATCCCAAGGCGGACCCAGTATGGACAGCAAAGCTTAAGCAGAACCGAGAGGATTATGCTAAGAAGCACGGTATGGTCACACCATCTCCACATTGCATGTCCGTACACTGACAGAGACAGGCTACAAGACTTTCTTCCCCAACAACGACCAGTACGCCCTCAACAATGCCCCGTCCACCTGGTCGCGCATCCCGGCCATGCGCCACGCCATAACCCTCTACCCGGGCTCAACATGGTTCTGGTACCTCGACCACAATGCGCTGATCACGAACCACGCCATTGCCATCCACTCCACACTTCTCGCGCCCTCGAAACTGGAGCAGCACATGATCAGCAACGCGCCCGTGGTGCCGCCCGACAGCGTCATCAAGACATTCAGCAATCTAAAAGGTGACCGCATTGATCTCGTCATTGCGCAGGACAGGGAAGGACTGGCGCCGAGCAGTTTCTTGATCAGGAACGGCGAGTGGGCCAAGTACTTCCTCGACGTGTGGTTCGATCCCATCTACCGGAGCTACAATTTCCAAAAGGCCGAGTTCCATGCTCTGGAGCATATCGTGCAGTACGTACAATCATTCCGAGGGTCAACCCTCTCGTTTTCGAGGATATTATACTAACGTCGCCCAGATGGCACGGCACAATTCTCGCAAAACTAGCCATGGTTCCCCAGAACTTGATCAACTCGTACGCAACCGGCCCCGCGAGTCCGCAGAATGGCCAGTTCACGGACGGAGATCTGGTCGCCAACTTCCCTGGCTGCGACAAGGACGATCGGAGCTGTGCAAAGGAACAACAGCCATACTTTGACGTATTGGAGAAAGTCTGAGCGCGACTGACGAAGCAAGATACCTATCACAAGACAAGAAGGACACGAGCTTCGAGAGTGAAGACTCGTGTCGCGCATGCGGTGCGAGAACTAGGGATGCGGAAGGCGAGGGAGATAAAGCATCGAAGCAAGCACTGCTTCTGGCGTACAGGCGAAATTGGTGTCGAGGCACAATGGGCAGGCATATGGAATGATGATGACCGTCCCACGGCGTCATGTTGTATACTATGATAGATTCACACATTTGAACGCACTTGGCATATTTCGGGGAATGGTACCTTTACATAACAAACTGCAAACTGCCTTGAATCAACAAAACGTTCTTATACATACACAACCATCACATAATCTTGATTTCTATTCTTCACAACTAATCCTACAACACCACCAATCCTACATTCGTTATTCTCCACCATCACGACCACCACCAGGTTTCCTCTGCCCCTTGACACTAACCATACTCCGCCTCGGCCTTGCTTTCCGATCCCTCTTACCAACTTGTTTCGGCCCGGAAACTAGACTCGCACACATTGGTCGCCTGCATCCTACGAATTTACCCAAGGGGCTAAAGACTTCGATTTCGGGGTACTCGTCTTGCCAGTCGGGGGTTTGATCGCCTTTGCTTTGCTCCTCTTCCCTTTCCTCCGCGGTAGGAGGGTTGTTGTTTTGGAGTTCGCGTGTAAAAGCATCATCTACATCGTTTTCTGCCTGTGCAAGAGCAAGGGCAGCGAATTTCCTATCTTTCCTTTCCTTCTCCCTCGCCATATCCGCCTCGCGTGCAATCTTGGCATGATTTGGATCCTTCTTGACCATTCCCTGCGGTCGCCACCCCTGCGGTCTACGCGTCTGCGCAGAAACTTCGATCCAGCCTACACCCTCGATCAATATATCCGCGCCCCAGATGCGCCAGGGTAAATTCTCAGGCTTCATTTTGCCTGCGACGGACGACGTGACGGGCCCCGCGAGACGCTTGGTTACGTCCCATTTCAGCGGGAAGCGGCCTGCGAGGTTCATTTTTGTGCCGACGTTGGGGAGCAGGATGGAGGGGACTTGGAGGCTGCGGCGCGAGAGTTGGGTCTGGTAGTCGATGGCTTTGTCGGTGCGGGTGATGTGTGGGTGCAGTGGGACGAAGGGGTGGATGAGGAAGACGAGGTCGGAGGTCACGGGTGTGAGGCGGATGAGGCCGCCGCCGAGGATGAGAGATTGGCCGGGCTTGAGTGGGTAGCGATCTGAATTGATGCGGCTGGTCATGGTGAGTTCGGCGTGCGAGGTGGGTTGGACGAAGGTCTCGAGGCCGGGAGATGTGCGTGCGAGGCCGGGGAGGTCGATGAGTTCGCCGCGGTTGCGGCCGAAGGGGATGCGGATTGGTGAGGCAGTGGTACCGGGGAGGGAGGAGGCGATCGGAAGGACTGGGTAAGGTGTGTAGGGTTGTGGGGGAGGTAGAAGAGCGTCCGGATCTTCAAACTCCTCTTCTGGGTCGAACTCATCTTCCTGTGGTGGCTTGTGTATGTGTTCCTGAGGCTGGGCTGCTTGACGCTCAGCTTCTGCATCCTCTTCTGCGAGCTGCTGCTGCACTCGACTGAGCTCCTCGAGCGATTTGGCATTGTTCAGCATGGCGTCACGCTCGGCTTCGCTGCGAAGCTTGCGCACCGTCTGGTAGTCGGCACCGCGGCCTTTGGGAAAGACGACTTCGAACAGATTCGACTTGCCAACATTGACCTTGCCGACCATCCAGCCTGCGCCGCCGCGCTCCCAGATGTCCTCCTTGAGTTGCGTCGTCCACCATCCTCTCTTCGCACTGACAAGACGGACGTTTCCTAGACGCGCATCCTTGTTCTCTCGCCCCAGTGCATCTCGCAACACTTCCCTAATATATGGCATCAGCGCATCCACTTGCTCTTTCTTCGGTGCCAGCAAGTCTGCGCGTGTGATGATGAAGCTAATCTCCGCTATGCGATCGTTCGCCACCCATCCCTTGTGTTTTGCGCGTCGATTCTGCGTCCGCAACTTCGGTATGCGGAGTGACGATTGGAGATGCGGCACAATGGACAGCGGAAAGTCTGCTGCATCGACGACATGGTAGATGTGATTGCGCCGGTGCGGAGACTCGGCGATAGTCTGCTGGATCGCATCGATGGTGGGATGGTGTATAGGCGACCCTACTCGGTGGTGCATGAGATTATGGCAGCGGTCACACACAGGTGTGGTTGCTTGTTCCTCCACCCCATTCTGTGCTTCGGCATCATTCTTCTCGAGGCCAAGTTCACTCAGCAGTGCAGGGTCGGCATTCTTCAGCGCATTGGCATACACATCAGCTGCCTCGGTCGCCTCCTGTGCCTTCTCTGTGGTCCATCCCAAGTACTCCTGGACGACCTTCCTGTCGACGTTGTAGTACCCTGCCTCTTTCTTGTCGAATATTTGTGCGGGTGCGCCACATCCTGGACAAGCTCTGGGCAGCGACTTGCGCGAGGGAGCTGCGCTGTCTGCAACGCCGCTGGACTGTGGGCCTTCGTTGGCGTCGGCGGAAGGGAGCTCTGCACTGGCCTGATGTCGCGCTCGTCCGGTTGTTGAGAACTTTTTCGAGGCTGCAGGTGCGCGAGATGGGCGGTGTGGTGCGACTATTGGGGCCCTGAGCAGGGCAGGGCAGAGGAAGGCCGGAATAGTAACCGCATGAGCATCGTGGTGAAGCAGTGTCCTCGCTCGTTGAAGAGCAGGCCGCATGCTGTGAGGTACAGTCTCCGGTGCGCTTCACGACGGTCGGAACGGGATAGCGCTGAACGATGCAGGGACCGCTTCTGGAAACTCGGTGCGCGTGGGTGATGTCTGCCAAAATGTCCAAGTCTAGACAGTCTTCCTACTCCACGCGGCTCGTCACGACGCGCTTCATTATGGCATAAAATTATCTGCAGGCCCCGGAGTTAAGCAAGGATCCGCCCGCTGAGGCCAATCACAGCCAGAACCGCCCTCGTGCCGAGTCAAAGCTCCCGCGTGGAGGTACGAGCATCGCTTCTTTTGCTTAATTCTGGGGATACACTCAGACCACCTCTACCACTCCCACCGCTTATACTGAGCGCACACTCCTCTGCTCTTTCTTTCTCCCCTCCAATTGACTCACCTACACCCTCCTCAAATTCACAGTCACCATGCTTGCCTCGTCAAGAACCGCGCTGCGGAAAGCGGCGACTAAGCAGCTCGCCATCAAGAACAGTGTCCGCGCAGTCTCCGCGTGGTCACAGGTACCCCAAGGTCCTCCAGTGAGTATCCAGAGACATATTTTCTACAATTGCAATTCACCAATGCTAATACACCTCTAGGATGTAAGTGAAGCCATCCGCGAATACCCCACAAACATAGCTCACCGCCACCCCACATAGGCTATTCTGGGTATCACCGAAGCATTCAAGGCCGACAGCAACCCCAAGAAGATCAACCTGGGTATGGAACACAGACACGTCAATTTTTTGGAGCAATTAATGACCCTTCAGGTGTTGGTGCGTACCGTGACGACAAGGGCAAGCCATACGTGCTCCCGTCCGTAAGGGAGGCAGAGAAGAAGATTGTCGAGTCATCGCTGGACAAGGAGTATGCCGGCATCACCGGTGTCCCCAAGTTCACCCAGGCTGCGCTCAAGCTTGCCTACGGCGCTGACTCTGCGCCCCTCAACGAAGACCGCATCGCCGTGACTCAGTCCATCTCCGGCACCGGTGCCCTCCGCATCGGCGGCGCCTTCCTCGAGCGTCACTACCCCGGCGCGAAGACCATCTACATCCCCACCCCGTCATGGGCCAACCACAACGCCGTCTTCAAGGATTCTGGCCTGAAGGTCGAGAAGTACCGCTACTACAACAAGGACACCATTGGCCTCGACTTTGAGGGCATGATCGCGGACATCAAGGCCCTGCCCAAGGGCAGCATTGTCCTGCTCCACGCATGCGCGCATAACCCGACCGGCGTCGACCCTACTGAGGAGCAGTGGGTCAAGATCGCCGACGCCGTCAAGGAGGGCGACCACTTCCCCTTCTTCGATATGGCCTACCAAGGCTTTGCCAGCGGTGACACCAACAAGGACGCTTTTGCCCTTCGTCACTTCATCAAGGAGGGTCTTCGCCCAGTCCTTGCTCAGTCGTTCGCGAAGAACATGGTATGTTTCTGTCCACGAGCGTGACAAGCGGCTAGCTAACACCGCACAGGGTCTCTACGGCGAGCGTGTCGGTGTCTTCTCCGTTGTCTGCGAGTCAGCCGAGGAGAAGAAGCGTGTTGATTCTCAGGTCAAGATCCTTGTCCGCCCACTGTACTCCAACCCTCCAGTCCACGGCGCACGCATTGCCTCTGAGATTCTCAACGATGCGTCGCTGAACAAGCAGTGGCTCGGTGAGGTCAAGGGCATGGCTGACCGCATCATCACCATGCGTGCTCTCCTCAAGGAGAATCTCGAGAAGCTCGGCAGCAAGCACGACTGGAGCCACATCACCTCCCAGATTGGCATGTTTGCCTACACTGGTCTGACGCCCGAGCAGATGGACAAGCTGGCCAAGGAGGTAAGCATTAACCATAGACCAAAGCACTTCCTATACTGATAGTCCACAGCACTCCGTATACGCTACCAAGGACGGTCGTATCTCTGTCGCCGGTATCACAAGCGAGAATGTGGGACGTCTTGCTGAGGCTATCTACAAGGTCAAGGGTTAAAAGCATACCCTAGCGATGTTTCTATGCGTCCATGATTTCACGAACACTCAGCACAGCACGGCATGGCAGTACACTGTACCATATGTAGCAATGGCAGCTCAACTGTAGCAGCAATACCCAAGACTCACCCTGCTCATGCTTCTGATATCATGAAGTGTCAGAACCGGTTATCGGCACACTGCTCAGTAATCCCTGCTCCAATTGTCGTCTTCGTCTAACCCCAGCTGGATTCTGCATACCACCTCCACACTTCACAGCACGCTGGCCAGGATACACAAGTGCCGGGTGAATCTTTGCCGCTACCAGCTAGTATGTACTTCCAGGGGCCTGCGGACAAGCTCGCTACAGTCTGACCATCCTGATGGCGTGATGCATGACTTGAATCGGCGGAGACTGGGATTGCCCAATGCGACGTTGCTCGACTGACAATTCACTTACATCGTGGGGGAAACTCACCGTTGCAGACTGCTCACTCTCAGCTCTCGACTGTACTTGATTTGTGCATCCAGGGACTCTTCTCTCCTTGGCACGTCACACACATAGCACAGCCAATCGGGTACAGGACCAGCTCTCTTGCATGGAGTCAACCAATTTTTGGGTTGCGATCCGCGGAACTCCAAAGACCCTGCAGGCGGCGAGGATCACGAATGTACGAGTGCAGATCCCCGGTTGCCTAAGGCATACAGGCTTGGAAGGTCCAAGATGAGCAGCGGGCACGAATTGTTGGCTCGGAAGAGGCCGGGCGACCAGCTACTCCCCCGTCCGAAATGCAGGCTGCCAGGTTTTTTCGCCGAGACAGAGACGCGGGACACTGGTAGGCGTTTGTCGCGTAGCTGCATGGCGTGCAGTTGCTAAAGTGCAGAATCGTAAACGTTGCCAACGTCTTGGTGCGCTGCGAGGGAGTGTATCGTGCTCTGCCCTTTTCAGCAGTGTCTGGTATAGTCATACAAGCACGACGTTGTGGTCCTGTGTGCGGTGTGAGAGCTAGTCAGGTTATGCAGGGCCTCAGGCTTCATGCGCGGTGACGTCGGTTCTGTCACGCACGATGACAGCATGCTCTCAAAACCACCCACGCCTTTTTAAAAGTACGTCTATCACCCCTCCCTGACCCTCTGAATTGCGGAAATCAGCATATTCGAACGCATTCTAGACCCCCTTGGCGTCATGGTCAACGTCTTTATTTCTACCTTCGTGCATGGCCTGCTGGCGGAACAAAGCAGTGCAATGACCATGCCTCCCAATGGGACCCCCAAACGGGCTCAAGCTAGCCCCATCAGCCGCAGAGGGTGACTCTGGCGCCGGCGACGTGGTGACTCCACATGAAGGCTTCGCCGGGCGACCGAAAGGGCGAGGGGTCGTCGTCGTCGCCTGTCAGCTGGCGGTGGAAGGTTCAGCAGCGGCTTCGGGAAAACAGATGATCAACGGCGAGTGATGGCTGTCGCTTGACGTCGAGGGTATCCACCCACATATAGCGAGCCTGGTCGCCTGGCTCACGGCCGCGTGCCCCTCTTCTTGTGGTGATGCAAATAATCGCCCACACTGCTTTCTAGACCGCGGCTCCGTGTATGAGCGGCACACCTCGTGACAATCCATACCCGATCTTGATATTGCTCTTGTCACATCAGACTCGGAGCGTCACGTATTCTGCCGTGAGTGGGACAGCTGCCGTTGCGAGCAGTCGGCAACCGACTCCGAGGAGACGGCAGCAGACTTGGTTAAAGCGAGCCGCAGGGCTAACAGACTGCTTAGCAACAAACAGACGCAGCCGCGCGAGCAACACCACAGGCTCGCCCTCTACTCTGCATCAGATCCGATCGCAGCCTTCCAGATTAAGGCAGCATCTACACGCAACGGTTCTCACAGCTCGGCGGGCCGACCCTTTCGTCATACTCTAACCGCATCGGTGCGCGCAGTGAAGCGCGGGACACTGGCCGGGCAGCCTAGGCGCGGAAAAATATACTGGGCGCGTGCGGTCGCTCTTCTTTCTCTGCGACACCAAGCACACGAAGGGTGTCGCCATTGTCTCAGCGCCGAAACGAGGTTTGTTCTCGAAGCCTACCCGCAGTGCAGTCTCATAAGCCATGGCGGCTAGCGAAGATGGCAAGGTTCGTCTGCCCCTCCACCACCACTTCCGCGCGCGGCGTGCCTGCCCTTGACCACCACAGACCGCATCCCTACTCGCCCGCCATTTCCAGCGCTGCCCATCCGAATTGCGCGTGGCGCTTCCTTTTACCCACCTCAGCTAATTCCTACGGCAGAACGGCGTCGAAGGCATCATGTCGATCCACGGCGCGGAGGACACAATCGACCCGGCGACCTTTGAGCAGATCCTCGAGATGGACGAGGACGAGGTCGACCGCGAGTTTAGCAAGAGCATCGTCTTTGACTTCTTCGGGCAGGCCGACAGCACATTTGCGAAGATGGACAGCACCCTGTGAGTGCAGCCAGACCTCCATCGCCACCCGGCCCGCGGCGCGTGACTGACACCGTGCAGAGATAAGAAGGAGGACGAATACCTGAAGACACTGAGTGAGCTGGGACACTTCCTCAAGGGCTCATCCGCCACACTCGGCTTGACCAAAGTCAAGGACTCGTGCGAAAAGATCCAGCACTACGGGTCGCTGAAGGACGATGCGGGCACAAAGGACATTACAGAGAAGGAGGCCCAGGACAAGCTGAAGACGATCATCGCACAAGCCAAGGAGGAATTTACGGAGGTCAAAGGCGTGCTCAAGGAGTTCTACAAGGACACGGAGTAAGCTCTGTGCTCACGATGCTTATGCCGCACTGCGACGGCTACACCCCATAGACGCTGAGAGGCATGGTGGGGCACGGCAGCATGCATCAGGCGGAGCTGCGGCGGGGGCGGAATTCCATCTGATGATCCTGCTCGGCACCCCAATCCCCTCTTTCACTGCCAGCATTTCCTAGTCCCTTTGGGACCACTGCATTTGTCGCTTTCAGATCGTATGGCACGGCCCACTTCACCGAGTCCAGATCATGTCTCTCACTTGTCCGCCCCTTTGGATAGACCCTGAACGATCCTAAATGCATCAAAAGTACCCCACCATGTCTTTTGTGCCCTGGAATGTTCTTCAGCCCTATGTGTTGATGATCGTAGGCCCGACTGCTGTCACCCCACCTTCCACGTGCTCTGACGTCAGAAACAGTGGCTTGTGGCTTGATGTGGCTGTAGCGCCTTCCGCAAAGACGGCCTGTTGCGGGACACCATCCACACCCAAGTATCGTAGGATGCCATGATGGCGTAATTGGACCGTATGTTGCGGGTCCGTAACTTGTGCTCTTTTGCGGGTCCGGTGTGCGTGGAGAAGTTTTCATTTCATTCTCCAAGTCGCTCGCGCCTGCGCCTGTCTCACATTATCAGGCAGACGTGCTTGTCAACTCCACCAATCACCACGCGCAGCTTTACGTGCACTCAGAGAACTATTGGTCATGTATTTACTCCTTCCCAAGCACCTCTGAGATACTTCTACCATATTTCGGTCCGATATCACCACCAATCTTCTCACTCCAAGGCTCCATCTCGCTCCTCGACCATGGGCAAAAAGAAGCAGACTGGGGATTACAATGACTTCGTGGACGGTGAGAAGCTGCGGGATAATGCTGAAATCCGAACATCACTCCATCCTTCGACTACAAGACAAGACATTTCACCACCACCCGCACGACATGGACCAAGAGGCGGCAAGAAGCATGGAAGAGGCGGACCAAAGAAGCCGCCATTAACACACTTCCTCTGCCTCCCACTCGTCACGGACTCAAGTCGTCCACAGTTGGAAGCAGGTCTCGAAAAACTGAAAGGCCATCTCGAGCGCTCATCCCCCGTTCCAACAAAAGCAATGCGTCCAGTCGGCACACTGCACCTAACCCTCGGCGTCATGAGCATCGACGACCAAAGCCTAGAAGCCGCAAAACAACACCTCCAAAACCTAAACCTCCACACTCTCCTCCGCGACATCTCCACACAAGCAATCGCCGAAAAAGCCGCCGAAGACGGCACGATTTCGGAGAATCTCAACGCAGCCGCAATGCCTGACACCGATGGCTTGACTATCAAACTCGAGGGCTTAGTCCCCATGCAAGAAGCACAGAGGACGAGTATCTTGTACGCTAGTCCGCAAGATGTATCGGGGCGATTAATGCCTTTTGCACAGGCGCTTAGGAAGAGCTTTGTAGATGGTGGATGGGTGATTGATGAAGGGAGGGAGTTGAGGTTACATGCTACTATTGTTAATACGATCTATGCGAAATCCGGGGCACGGGGACGAGGTGGAAAGGGCAAAGACGCGTCGAGTAAGATTGATGATCGGGAAATGGGACTTCGGGAGCAACGACCTAGTACTGAACATACACCGACAAACACCTCGGATCAAGATGAGAAAAATGATACAGCAGCAGGACACGGACCAAATGCACAGTCGTGGCTACGCTTCGATGCAAGGGGTTTGATTGAGGCATATAAGGATTTCACATGGGCGAAGGATGTCCGGATAGATAGAGTCCAGATATGCAAAATGGGCGCGAAGAAAATGTGGAGTGGGAATACGCAAGGGGAGGGAGAGGTGGTGGATGAGATGTATGAGGTTGTTTGTGAGAAGGAGGTGTTTGAGTAGATAGCTCATACGTATTGAGTTGGGCGGTGGGAATGGGATAGGATGTACTTTTTCAGCATATTCAGCATGTACCAAGCGAATTAAATGTTTAGAACACGTTAGATGAGGCAAAACATTGATCTATAAATCCCTTTCTTAAACCCATGGTATCAAAATGAGCGTCCGCGACCACAGACTAAGACAAACAAGACGATGAAGCATTCATTCAGTAGAAACCCAGGTTCAATTGCTAAAAGGGAGTACAAAACTACATAAACGCGCAAATGTAAAAAAACATAATATGACAAGCACCTCCAATTCCTTTTCCCAAACCCAAACCAAGCCAAACCAAACCAAATCAAACCCAAACGCAATGCGATCCTACTCCAACCTCTACACTACATCATCTCAGACAACTCAGATTCCTTTTCTCAGGGAACAAAACAAACCCATCCGCCCAACGCAACCTAGCCCCCATTCATTTCTCCACCAGCACCTATTTTTTCTCTATACTCAAACTCCGCTCACATTGCTATCATCCTCGTCATCAGGATACTTCTTCCCCACATCCTCAAACCACTTCCGAACCTCCTCCTCACTCCCCGGCCCCAAATCATTCACAAGTTGCGGCATTTGTTCTAAATTCCCCACGCCCTTGCCTCCACCACCGCCCCCTCCTTCAATTCCGCCAGGAACTAAATTTCCAGTGCCAGGCTGGAAAATGTCGCCTTCACTCGGACTATTGGGCCCGGGCCATGTGAATGGTAGATCAGCCGGGATGACGGGGCCTGGGGGTTGGAGATAGGGGAATAGAGCTGCGGCGGGGGATAAGGGTGTTGATGATTTTGAGGGTGTTGGGGATGGGCTAGGTGGTGTGGATGATGAGAGGGCGATGGGAGATGCGAGGAGCGGGATAAATGGGGCTGGGAAGAGTGGTGCGGAGTTTTGTTTCGTGGCAGATAGGAGGGCGGATGTCCATTCGTCTTGTAGTGATTGTGATGGTGACGGAGATGGCGCGAGGAGGAGTGAAGGCGAGGGTAAGGATTGTACGGCTTGTGCGACTGGATTGACGAGTTCTGGCAGTGCTGCTACAACAGGTTTCACTGGCGCTACGAGAGGCGTCACCGGCGGAGAATTCAGTATGTCGTTGGTTTGGGCTAGACCAGCGAGCCAGGCTGCTTGTGCTGTTCCCGCGGGCGTCACGTCGCCTGGTGTTAGATCCGGGATGGGATTGTCGTAGCTGGAGAAGGGGTTGGTCCATATGGGACGTGGCCTTGGGTGCAGTTTCGGGATGGAATTCCATGGGAATGTTTGGGCTTTTGGGACCGGAAGAGGTGGGACCGGAAGAGGTGGGACCGACAGAGGCGGGACAGGGAGTATCGGTACGGGGCTCGGTTTGTTGGCAATGGTGTTGTCTTTGATGCCCAGAATCGCGGGCCAGTCGTAGGGTGGGAGACTCTCAATAGGAGGAGGGACGAGTTGGCGCTTTCCAATGAAGCCGTCAGGAGGGAGGTTGTCTGCTCGTACTTGTGCTGGCGTCGGTAAATCAATCGAGTCGGCTGCGACGGCTGCACGGTCCAGTGATACTGGTGCTATTGCGGCGATGTTGCGAATGCATTCAATAACTTTGTCTTGCAACTGATCCAAGTACAATAAGAACCGTGCTAGGGATGTCGGCGCAGGGACAAGGTCCTTCTCTGGAGCCGGGTCCTCGTTTTCTCGGCGCTGGAGTCTGGTGGATGAGTTCTTCTTCTTTTCGGCGAGCTGGACCAGTTTGGCAACCTTCCTCTCCAAGCCGATCAGATGTGCTGCAATCCTTTGCGTCTTGTGTCCTCGTTTGAATACACGGCCTTTCCTTGCGCATGACCATGAGCATGCGCCTCGCTTGACCCATCGATTCGGGCTGGCGCAGGTAGCAGTGGTGCGTTTGGAGTGCTTGCATGTTGTGGCAGAGCGACTGGTGAAGTACAGGTCATCGTAGTCATCGTAGTACTCAGGAGTGAAGATCAGCTCTTCGAAGCGAGGGTCATTGGGTCCATCCTCGCCAGCGATATCAGCGAACTCCTGGGCGAGTGCTTGAAAGGTGGTAGTAGCACCGTGATGCCTTGAGGGCAGATCTTCAGAGGTAGATTGCGGAGCGGGCACGAGAGCGTTGTCTTGCTGGGCGGTTTCTAGGACTGTATCTGGTGCCACTGGTTTGGTGGTGTCGCTTTGCTGTGTGGCTGGCGTATCGCGCTGTTTACTCGGCACTTTCCCGCCGTACAGCGATGCCAGATACTCAGCCAGTTCTTTCTGCACGGTGCGTGAAGGTTGCTTGCCTGTCCTCACATCTTCCGGACCCTGATCGCTCGCAACCTGCTGCGATGACTTTTGCACCGCTTTTGCTTGGCCCCACTTCGTTCCAGACTCGTCCGGAGCGGTGACGGTTTGCTGGTTGTTTGAGCCACCAGTGCACTCTGGATGCCACTGGCCGTCGCTGAGATCGCAATTCTTAGATGAGCTACTTGGGCCTTGCCATTGGCCAGTGTTGCCACCCGAGCTGGACCCTTGAGAAGACGGTGGTGGCGAGGATGAGGATGAAGAGCTACCAGCGCTTTTGATTCCACTTCCTGTGCACTCGCCCTTCCTGAAACTAGGCTTTGCTGAGCGGCTCTGGCCATCTGCGAATACGATACTTTGTCCTGGGTCGTCAAATACGACATCATAGATCTCTTTGGTGATGCAGTCATTGACGCTCGCGAGATTGGCAACGAAGAGGGGTGGATATGAAGCGAGGGCGCGTTGAGCGGCTGCGTTAACCATTGCAACGTCTCTCGCGTCAAGCGGTTCAGAGCGCACTTCAAGGTCACGCTTGCTTGCGCCCTTTGGAACAATGTCGACAACGGCACAGTTCATGTACATCTCTCGATTTCCGACTCGATTGAACCTGCGTGTTCGATCAGCATACATTTCTTTGTGAATTCCGTACAGATCATGTACCACGTCCATGCGAACAAGCCAGTTGTTCGTTTCTTGCCCAAACTCCTGCCCAGCTCCTTGGGTATGGTGAAGCTGTACTTCTTTTGGTCGGGACAACCACCAACGATGCTTTTGATGACTTTGAAAGTAACGCCTCGGTCAAAGCTCATGCTCAGCTGGCAACTTCCACCACCATGAGTCGCACCTCCCTTGAGCTCCATGTTGTAAGTCTTGCCAGCCTCGTAGGTAGCCACGGGTGTCCAGGGGGTATTCCACTGGTACCCTTTGCACGCAAAATCACTACCATCGGCGTGCAGGGGGTTAAGAATGTTCCAGTCTTTGGGTTCATTTTGACGATTTGAATGTGGATCACGGAAAGGAGAAGGGTCGATCATCTGCATGTGTGCATGAATCAAGGGAAAGGAGCTCAGAGCTCCCAGGATGTAAAGAAGAGCCATGATGTCCAGCATACAATGGATCGAGAGGAGAAGGAAGTGCGAGAGGCGGCCCAACATCAGGCTACTCGGTCATATTGATAGAGTCGATAGAGGCAAGCAAGGGAATGTGGGGTTGGAAGGGTAGTACGCGTCGAATTCCACGGTCGATTCGCGTGTCGCGACCAAGTCCATGTATCGAGGGAGCGATTAGTGGAGACGGAGAAGTGAGTTTGAATGCAGTGTAGAAATAAGTGCTCATTGGAAGGCTTGGAATCTTTGAAATAATGGAGGCTGACGGACATGAGAAGGTGTATAATACATGCAATTGTCGTCTTACTCTCCACCTCTGCTTCAGGATCTACGCGTTAAGGCTGCGCGTGGTGTCCTGAGCGGATCGGAATGCAAGCTCGGGCTCGTCGGTCTCTCCAGGTTATCGCCACATTCCATACTGTCCGACAAGTATTGGTACAACCGTTCTAAAAGCTTCGCGCTTTGGCAAAGCTTGATCGTGACCCAGCAACGCCTCGCTCTGATCACCGTACGCCATCCACAGTCTTCCGTTGCCGTGCGCTCGCCTTGCTGCCAGGAGTGTCATCTTTCACTTCCCCTAGAACCTTGCCAGGCCCCTTCTTTACTCCTCGCAGGCTGTTTGCATCTGGGCCCGTGTCTGCGCCGAGGCCCAGCTCATCCTGCTCCTTCTCCAGAGCGGCTTTTCGTCGGTTCGCGGCGCCTTGCAGAATGTACGGCCGGATGAGCAGGTATGCGCCAACGATGGCGATGAGGCGGATCCAGCGCTGCGTGGTCATGCCCTCGAAGGACTTGATCGAATTGGTGACTAGGCGCTCCTTGGCGGTCGCAAGGCCACTGACGATGGTGTCGAAATTGATGTTCTCCATGGTGAGGGATGTGTAGTATAGAAGCACGCTCTGCTGTGGTGTAGGACGCTGCAGAGGCTCGTTTGGCTCGATGCGCTTGATCAGTTGATTATCGCGCGATGCCGTGTAGGATCTATAGAGGCGCGCAAAGCCGCAATGTATAGCCGTGTGTTTGTGGGAGATGTGGAGGGTTCGCAGGCGTGAAAGATTTGATGTGAAGAAGCAAATGGCGCAAAGAAATGTCTCAATGCTCAGTAACGGCGGACCCCTGCGCAGATCCGCCCACCACCGCGGCCCCGCCATTGGTTCTGGTGCAACGCGTCCGTCGCGTCGCCCTCATCGCAGTCCACGCACTGAGCACTACCCTTAACATGGCTTCAATTGATGCTGCCGCAGAAAAGGAAGAGGTGACTACTAAATATACTGGGTTGAGGACTCCGAAATTGACGTCTTGTAGCGGCTCAAGTCCGCCCTCTGGTACTCGATCGGCCAGTTCGTCGACGAGGAATGTCTGAACGATGACCTGAACGCTACACCTCAATTCATCGGAGCGCTCACGGAGCTCGTCTACACACAAATCGGTATGTCGTGTTCTGAGCACACTCCATCGGGATCGTATGCTAACCTTCGATCAGCCAACACCGCCCGCGATCTCGAAGTCTTCAGTAAACACGGCGGCCGCAAAGTGATCAATACCGACGACGTCATGCTCCTCACACGCCGCAACGATGCACTCGAGACGATGCTCAAACAAGAGCTAGACCGCATGAAGGCTGCTGAGGGCAGACCGGATGGACCAGCCGCTGCTGGAGCACAAGGAAAGAAACGCGGCAGGCCGGTTGGAGCTGGGAAGGGGAAGTCAAAAGCATGATAATTGGGGTCACTTGTTTCTACCACCTAACTCGACCATTGAAGAGGATGGGTGGTGTTTTGGCGTTACGATATGATACCCTAGGACTTTACAATCGCAAGTAGTCCGCTTCCAATACCACTTCCAGGCATTTATCCCAAGCGAGAATATCGTCAACAATCTCATGTTGAGCACTAGAACGGCACTCACAGATCAGCAACCACACTTAGGCAGTGGCTTCTCTGCACGTTCAACACTCAACACAGCTGCCCACTTCCAAATCACCCACCAAGTTTTGCACAGCCAACAAGCACGGGTGCATCACCCGGATAGCACCACACCATCCTTACAACAGGTATTCCTGCTCGTCACATCGCGTGACTACTCACGATGAAGCGGACGTGCCTCCGAGAACGCCTCAGGGTCTCAACACCTGCAGCGTCAAGCAGGAAATCTCCGAACATGGACTTTTTCTGGCCAACCAGGGATCGAGGACTAGAGCGTCATTCAGAACCCTTCCCCAGATGCAGGTCGACGTCAAGTTGAGAATAGCCGCACCGGGTTTGCAGTATTTCGTGCGTGTTCGTCACTAACCATCTACCTCGGCACCATCCGATACACAGTCTTGTAAATCTTCAGATACTTCATCGTACCAAACGCAAGAATAGTAAAGTGTATTAAGAACATTCAGAAGAACATTCAGACCGCAATATTAGAGAGTAAGCCTTCCACGGTCTTGATCATCACCACAACGAGCGCGCATGTATGAATGCAGCACTCATATTCACAGCTGCTAGTGAGAAGCGCAGAAGCGCCGTCATCAGCGTCGCGCTGCCGTGATGTATGTGAACATAAAACCTTCACAACAAAAAGTGCACCATTCTGTTCAAGGTAACATCCGACGATTTCAACGAGATGCGCTGCACTGCCAACACTCGGCTCGATCCGAACGCAGTCAGCACGGATCGAGAACCGTGTGTGGCGCCCTCCACAACGTCTCGATTCCTGCAAGGGCACGTCTGGTGTGGCTGAGCGCCCCAACACTCCACATGTCATGCACACATTTTTCCTTGATTGAGTGTCGCGGAGGGATGATCTCAGGGCACAGCAGCGCCTTGGCCCGTGTGACGTCTGAACAGAGTGTTCTCGGGCGGCAGTCCCTGCGTCGCTGTTTGGGCGGCGGTAGATTAACTGTGGCTGAATGATGTAATGGCGCATGGCCCGTGCTGGTCAGCGCACCTGCATTGTGTGAACAAGGAAGGAACAACCCAACCTGTGACGACGAAAAAGCCAGGGCAAGGCTGCGTCATAACCAGTCGAGTCCTTGACATAAATGGAACCTTGCGCCTGGTCATTATCGTGTTCAGTATCAACACAAACTACACTTCAGTTCCTACATCCATAATACCAGGACCTTCACTTCTTTCAGTGACATCCTCCCACCACAACAATGGCTATCGGCGGCGTTGTCCTCCGCTTCGGCACTACTCTTCTGTACGCGCTCGCCTTTGCGTGCTCAGGAATCATCCTCGGCTTCTACAGCTACTTCCTCTCTGTACAGGCGGACCGTAATGTCACCATCCCACGATGGCAGCAAGCCGTGACCGGCATGTCTGGCGGTGTTGTTCTCTACACCATCTTCGCCATGCTGTTGACCTGCTTCCTCGGCGGCAAGGCCTTCTTCGCCTTCCTCGGCATGGCCCTCGATCTCGCTTCCGCGGGTGCTATGATTGCCATCGCTATCCTCACACGTGACGGTGCATCATCCTGCACTGGCGATGTTAAGACTCCTCTTGGCGACGGACCCTCCGACTCAAAGGAGGGCTTTGGCTCCAACGGCCAGGGTAACCAGATCACCTACTCTGCATCCCTTGGCACCACATGCCGCTTCAACACCGTCTGCTTCGCTGTCTCCATTATTGCTGCGTAAGTCTCCACAAGTCACTTTATACAACACATACTAACATTCACCCAGCTTCCTCTTCCTCATTTCCGTCCCACTCCACATCTTCCTCTCCCGCCACCACAAGAAGGAGAAGCGTTACGGCCCAGGCCCAGCCAACGGCTACACGAAGGGCTCCGGCATGAAGTTCTGGCAGCGCCGCAAGGCCCGCAAGCAGGGTCTCCGTGACCCCGAAGTCGGCACTGTCCCAGTCTCTGGTGGTCTCGCTGCCCCAGGTCACAACGTCCGCCCCAGCCACGACACCGCCTACACTGGTTCCACTGTCGCGGCACCCAACGCCCACTACGAGCACAACAAGCCTGTCACTGGCGGATACCACACCGCTCCTACCGGCACCTACAACACCCCTGCTACCAACTACTAAGCCCGAGTAATACATCTACCTTCATCAAGCAGAGCATGTGATAGCTATTGTTGGGATAGAATGGTTAGCATGCTACCCTAGAGGTAGCTCATTTCTTTATACTTGATTACGAATTACGCACTATACCACGTTATCAGACGGGCCTGGATTGGCTGGGAGGAAACACTACTGTACGATATACTACGATACGAACCTAATACTTAATATGAGAACATGCATCAAATTACTCTTGACTTCACCTTGGTTATGTGACAGCCATAACTTTATACCAGTGTTTCGTTACCTCAGTACAGATTGACATACCATTACACATCACACAGATCAACCAGCTATGGTCTTTGGATGATTAACATGATCTTACCTTGGTGCAGTCTTATCAGCCGAACTATGCACTACGGCAGATCAATGAACCCATCACGTGAACATCACGTCCCAACCAGACACATCCCCAAAGACAGAGCAATATGAACAAAGGTAAAAGTATGTATAGAATCGAAGTCATCATCAAGAAGAACCTATATACACGAACAACAAACACACACACAACACACAACACACTGCATCAGCGACACATGCTCCCAATGCGCCAGACTTTTACGCCCCGCATCACTTCACTTCAGTGCTTTAAAAAGCACGCGCATGTCGCCTCGCCTTGGCGGGAGCAGCATTCTCCTCCAACCACGCAACAAACGTATCAAGAGTAAACATCCTCGGCTGCACACCCGCAGACGCACTCGGCTTAGCCGACGCAACAGGCGACGCACTCGGTTTCGCAGACGACGTCGGCAGCGCAACAGGCGTGGCAGCATTCGAGCCGGCGCCGCACTTGGCGACGGGGCCGCCGGGCGCGGTGTAGCCTGAGGCGTTGAAGCCATTGTACACGTTGGGAATGTAGATGTTGGGGTCAGTGGCCTTGTATGCGCCTGGCAGGCTGATGGTGGGTCCGCAGGTGCCGGATGTGCTGGAGGAAGAGACTTTGAGTTGGGCGCAGCCGATGTAGAATTGGCCGCCGCCGACGGTCTGGGCGCCGTGGAGGGCGAGCATTTCGGAGCGGAGCTGGCAAGTGTGTTAGTAACTGGATATATGTGTGTAGGTCCTAGTTTGAACAAGGGGTTAGGGGACTTACGAGGTACTGTCCAGCGGGTAGGCCGGCGGGAAGCTTGAATTCATGGGTCATGCTGTTGGCGCCCATGATTTCGTTTGCCCATTTTCCGTTCACGTAGTCGAGCTCGTCGATCTTGAACCATCCGGCGCCAACTCCAGTCGCGGTGGCAGCGTCCTTGACGGGCTGCAACATGTGCGTGATTGGGCCAGGATGGCTGGACTGGTCCCATTGGACCTTGATGGTGTCGCCGGCGGCGGCGTCAACAGTGGCTACGGTCTTGCCGTTGGTAGAGGGAACATTGCAAGCAATGTTGGACGAGGTGACGTCTGTGACGGGCGAGTTGGACGGGGGCATCCGGATGCCGACTTCATAGCCGGGGGTCTTGCCATTGACCCAGAACTGGTGCCAGTTCTGGTGAGCCGAGACGGCGGAGAGGAGAGTGGTAGCGATGATGGCCTTGGAGAACATGGTGGCGAATGAAAGCGTGCTTGATGATGATGTGTGGTTGTTGTGTAACGTGTGTGGTATGATATATACACTTTCTTGAGTAAGGACGGGCTAGGTTGATCACAGATCAACTGAAATGAATGTATAGATGAACGAAAGAGTGAATGTGAGTAAAGAACGAATGAACGTCAAGCAAAGGACTGGCCTGTAGAGTAGACTTGTGACCCAAGGCGGCTTCTGGTCTTATAAAGCCGTCTCCCCAACCCTCGGTCGCGCCCATGTCTGTCCACGACGTCGACGCAAAAATTTAATTCCGAGAATCAGGCCCGGCGCATGGAAATCCTGCGTGACTGCCGTGTACACTATCCCGATCCCAGTGCATAGCCCGAGTACCGTTTACCACGGATCAGGGCTTGGCAGTCTATATGAGGCAGCAGCCTTGCCCATGTGGGAAAGGTTCCATCGGAATGTCATGCAAAAGTTGGGAAACGAGATGAGCGATGTTTGGGGGTGGGGATATGGCTTGTTTTGAAACGGCATGTTCTGGTGTTCGTGAGACGGCTGCCGCTCGCTTAGCCCAACGTCATGTTTCAAAACGTAGTAAGGGCGCTTGTCCGGGATGGTGTGCATGCAATAACTTCATATATTGCAATATGCATTCGGTCAAAGTTCGTTCGCAAATAGTATTCTATTTCAATAGCTGTATACGGAATCAATGCGACTACGCTTGATTTGAAACGGAGAACGTTGAAAAGCGTTGATCTCGTGGTGTATTACTTCTACAATAATCCTAGCACCGATCAAACGTAGGATCGATCGATTGAGATGAGGCTGCACGCCATGACACGCCGACCGGGCGCGTACTTCACCTTTCCGCTCTCAAAAGAACAATATAAGCGCCGTGTCCGTTGCTCACTTTCAGCACAGCGCCGATATATCTCGACGCTACCAGGGCCGACAAAAGAGCCTTGTTGTGGTAGCCTGGAGGCTCTCGGTATATAATAAAGGTTTTGTTGAAAATCTAAACACACACGAATGCCTCCAGGGGGCCGGCTTCGAAGGTAGTGTAGAGGTCGTTTCCGCATTCGAAAGTAAGGTCTCATGCCGTTCTTTTGGTGACAGTCACAAAGCCTGACAACATCCGCTCCAATCTTCGATCGATATCCTCAAGAGAGGGTTGCCCCGTTGGAACAAGATTGAATCGACCAGTCGCAGAAGATGTGGCGTCGCTACTGGCTATTGATGTCGCTCCGATTGTCGAGATTGGTGTTGACGTGTTGGGGACGGCAGTTGGCCCAAGTATTGCTCCTCTCAGAGCCTCGCCGTCGATGAACACGTTGATCTCTTGTGAGGATAGTGCTGGCTGCACTGGCTGCAGGATGGAGAAGTAACGTGCCCCAAAAGTGATCGAAATGAACCACAGCGTGGTCGCAAAGAACACAGCAGCCAGAACCCATGGGACCAAAAGTCGCTTTCGCGGCCATCGATTGCGCCGGGGGAGCGGTGGCGTTGGGATTGTGTACGGCTTAGTCGATGGTTCGGCGTAATGTGGGTGATTTCGATCATGATAATCTGCCTTTACTGGCGAATCTTCACCATCATCTTTGATATTTTGATCTCTTTTGCTTGCTTGAACGTGCGAAGGAAGCGCACCTTCTGTGGCGGACTGATAGTAAGGATTGTTTGATGTGCTAGAGTGTGCTTGGCTCGGGAAGGACGTGCGCTGCGGTGTGAGTGGCCAGTCGTCCGCTCTGCAGGTGGAAGTGTACGTCGGCGCAGGCGAGCTTCGAAGCTCGATCGAGGCCATGTCTATCGACGGTGCTCGTTTCTGGAAAGACATATTTCGGATGAGAATACGCACGAAGCGACTAGTACAAATATTGGAGAGGTCCAGCCTCCGGGAAAAGGGAAATATCAGAGAAAGAAAAGGGAGATGAAGAGGGAGGTGGCAGCCCTTTGTTCAGAACATATCAGTAGGTTAGATAAAGGTGGTGCATGTTGCAGTGCTGCTCTGAGACCGTGGTGGACACAGGTGGTTGCTGTCCGCTCAAAGACTGCAACAACATGGCTGTTTCAAGTTCGATGCACGCAGGCCGCTTCTCAGGCCAGATTTTGCAGCAAAGGGAATGTGTTGGTGAACTTTTTCGATGATAGTCTGGAAGGCATGAGCGATGCAGACTCGATTGGTAACAGTCGTTCCTTCCGATTATGCAGGGGTGGTCGGGCCAGGCTGCGGGGTTGCGACAGGGTCCAATTGTATCGCAGTTGGCGATGACGAGTCTTTACAGAACAGGCCAGCATGCCGCAATGAAATCTGCGATCGGGCTTATCTATGCGACAGGGTAGCCGACCAGGGCCGCTGTCTTGTTTATTCCGCAATGTTTCAATGATGAGAAACGTTGAACGTATTCGCATTGACGACGTTGTGTAGTCTACAATGTTGAGTGTAAACCACGTCTGTCTTGATATACTGCATTTCGAATAGGATGCCTATTCTAAGGCCTGCCGCTATTGCAGCATTTGGTTCAGCTACTAGGTCCCTGGGAATAGGAGCGGCATGGCAACCTGGTAAATGCAATCAATTGCCGGAGTGCACGGTAAAGCAATTTCGCCGATGGCAGATCCAGCATCATTCGCGGGCCGCGCAGATAGTTGCAACTACTGCTAGAGTTAGTAGTAAAGACAGCCCTATACATTAGTCTAGTTGCGCTCAGCGTGTTATAAAGATTGTAGTGCGAACATAAATGGACGCGAAGGCGTTCAGGCGTGTCCCACCAAAGGCGCCCAGGTACAGTACAACGGCACACGCCACGCTCGAGCAGCTGGCCGGCTAGGCGGTGTGAACAAGCATCGTTGCTCACCGTGGTGCGGAAATGTGGCGGATTTTAGCGGCTGTTTCAGACATACTATCTCGCATTCAGCACTTTGTGCAACACGAGAGCGAATGGACACCTGGCGCAGACTGTGACGGCACAAGGAATGCTAGGAGGAGGCAAAGAACGTCGCATGACGGTCGTGGCCTGTCAAAGTGGTGCATTCACGGACAAGGAGAGCCAAGGAGGGTCCAGTGACGCGCGGGGGCCTGCCTAATTTTGGAGGTTGCGGGCGCGGCTTCCTAGGAATCCCTGCAAGGTGCCGTAGCTTGACGAGTCTAATTCACCCACTGCTGCGATTCACATCCCTTTCTCGACAGACACTCACGCCGCTGCTCAATGACGACACTGCGACTCTCCTCGACTTAGCGACCTAATCTTCCTAATTACTATTCAGCAAAGCAGCGAAACGCAACACACGTGCTGCACCACTTCAATTTCCCAAAACTTTGAACATCTGGCATTCCGCAACACCATGGCCAGTGTAGACGAGAAGCACGACAGGCCCACAAGCTCGCAGAGCTCCGACAAGGACGGAGTGAGTTTGATTCTGCACCGCATCCAGGGGACCAGCCAGATTTCCAGGCACGTGCTAACGACATGTTTCCATAGGACAGCTTCGAGGATGCATCCGAGAGCACCCCCCGTCCCGACTCACACTCCGAACGCTCACAGTCACGGTCACGGTCGTTGCTGAACAAGCGCGAATCAGCAAGCTCGACGGAACAGGGAGCCAGGGCAGACTCACCCGTACCCGAGGTGCCAGGTCTGCCCAGGGACGCCAACAGCACAGATGCCCCCGCAAAGTCTCCGCTGCTCACTGCACATCGAATATCGGTGACATCAGACATGGATGATGTGTCGCTGGACGGTGGTGAGTGACTGCCCTTCACATGTGCACCATTGGACAAACAATTAGGATTGCGAGCGCACAGGCGTAGCACCTGCTGTCCATGGCAAACATTGCCTCGCGCACTTTGGCACCCACTAACTTGCACAGAAGCCGCAAAAGGCTCCGCCCAAGCCCCGAAATTACCGCCCAGAGACTCTCGAGACTCAACAAGTGCGATGCAGGGGCTCTCCGGAAGGATGTCGCCCGTCAAGTTCCCGCCACCCCCTCCGGCTCCGCCAGTCCAAGAGAAAGCTGCCCCGCCGCCTGCTGTATCGAGAAAGCTTACCAGTCCATTCTCGTGGCTCTCACGGAACAGCTCCAGCAAGAAGCCCGAGTCCTCCTCGCCTCCTCACACGGACAGACGGAACACGAACGCCTCGATCAACACACTTAGCAGCAATCCGGAACTTACTCTGAGCAAGATTGAGGATGAGGGTGACATGCAATCCAACAACCGGTCGAGTCAGGGCAGTCTTCGTGACCGCTTCAAGTTCCTACGGATGCGGGAAGAAGCCGGCATCACCATGGGCGACGAAGCGGGCGCAGACGGCGAAGGCGGAGTGCTGGTAGGACGTACAACGAGCATAGGTCTGGGCATTGGCAGTCCGGTAAGCACCACTGGAGACGATCATGCACCAGGAAGCCCACCTGCTTTGGCCCGACAACCGACCATAAATCCGAACCTAGCGCCTGGAACCGCTGCGGGCATTGCCTCTGGCCCTGCAGGAGATACTGCTGAGCCTGTGGACTGGGACCTGTGGCAGTCTGTCGTGAACGAAGGTCCCACGGCCATTGCGCGCACCAGCTCGGAAGAACTCAGCCATGCCATTGCCAATGGCATTCCACAGGTCATCCGAGGTGTTATATGGCAGGTCCTAGCTCAGAGTAAAAGTGAAGAGCTGGAGAGCATGTACAGAGAGCTTGTTGCGCGAGGAACGGACAAAGAGCACATGGCTGTCAAGACTCCAAATTTGAGCAACGGGCACGGCAACAGTGGAAAGGAGAAAGACTCGGTCGCTTCTTCTTCATCGTCCGTTCACTCCGACTATTCAACACCAGCTACGACTACTGGCAGCAACAACGCGCCGCTGCCATCCCCGTCAATAACATCTGAGTCAGCCGAAGACCCCGTCAAGCTACAAACGAGGCTTGCTGCCGAGCGAAAGCAGAGCGCCGCCGCGGTATCTAAGCTGGAAAAGACCATCAAGCGCGATCTTGGCGCAAGGACAAGCTACTCCAAGTATGTCATGGCTGCTGGACTGCAGGACGGGCTTTTCGGCATCTGCAAGGCATATGCCCTCTACGATGAAGCTGTGGGCTACGCTCAGGGCATGAACTTCATTGCCATGCCACTTCTGTTCAATATGCCTGAAGAGGAAGCCTTCAGTCTCTTTGTCACTTTGATGAACAAGTACGGATTGCGCGATTTGTTCGTTCACGACATGGCCGGTTTGCATCTTCATCTATACCAATTCGAGCGCCTTCTCGAGGAGTTCGAGCCCGCTCTCTACTGCCACCTGCGCCGGCGTGAGGTGAAGCCGCAATTGTACGCTACGCAATGGTTCCTCACCCTGTTTGCATACCGCTTCCCGCTGCAATTGGTCCTTCGGATTTACGACTTGATCCTTAGCGAAGGCCTTGAATCAGCCATCCTCAAATTCGGCATAGTGCTGATGCAGAAGAATGCTGAAACTCTGTTGGGCATGAAGGACATGTCCACGCTTACCACATTCCTCAAAGAGCGCATCTTCGATGTTTACATTGACAAGGCTCCGTCGGCAAACTCAATCTTGGAGAATGGCTTCTTCGGTCAAACCGCCGGTATTGACAAGGAAGTGTATCGTGCCGACATGCTTGTCAAAGATGCTGTAGCTATCAAGATCTCGCCAGATATGCTCAAGCAGTATACAGCCGAGTGGAAAGAACAGCGGCGGGTGGAGAAGGAGCGTGAGACGGAACTCCACGGCTTGCGGGATCGAGTCGCGTCGCTGGAGACCAAAGTTCGATTGCTTGAAGGACGCGCTGAGCAGTCGGACATGGAACACGTGCAAGTAGCGTCGGAGCTGATCAAGACAAAGGTTGAAAATGAGCAAGTCGCTGAGGAGAACGAAACACTGAAGACCAAGGTCGAGGAACTGCAACGAATCGTGGACACGCAGCCAGAGGAAGTTGAAGCACGTCTGAAGAACGAGATGGAGACTGTGATGCAGAAGAACATCGTGGTGCACAACGAGAACCGAGCTCTTGAGGAACAGATGGCAGAGATGGAGAAGGAATTGGTGGCGACAAAGATGCAATGGGCAACCGTAAGTCACTCTGAACCATTATGTTGCGTCGCTTTGCCTGACATGTACAAAGATCAACGAAGAGCATGAGAGCCTCAAGCAAAAGTGGCACAGCATCTCGAACATGATGAAGTAGTCTCGAGCTTTGTCCTGATGTAGCAAGAGAGGCGTTGGGTTGACTTGCAAGCAGTACGCCGGAGCCGTACTCGAGCACGGTCTATTCGCCCTCGTCCATCGCGCCATGATTCGCTTCTACGTGTCTATATACTGTGTCGCCCCAGCGGACCGGTTCCGCAGTGAGCGCTGCTTTCTTTCCTTGACCAATTGCTTCGGCATCGCTTGGGTTGAGCTTGTTCTCCCAATGCTATTTCCATTTATACCCACGACGCAAAGGGACGACCTGCATGTGGCGCCTGGCCTGTTTTTCGTTCGCTTTGGATAGAGCATTTGTGCTGGAGTATTGCATGAACACGGTGTTTGATGAATAAAGAGTGAGGATATCTATTAGGCCCACCGATAGCGATGAGATCATACAGTAGTCCTAGTTTCTAGTATGTCCACGATCGTACCTCAGTCGTGCCTGACGTGCTCCTCGGTGTCAAGCAAGCTCTGGTTTCTCTTCAGCTCTCCCTCACTTAGTTCACAAGTGATGTTTGCTTGTCACGTGTCGACAATCACGTGCTCAGGTGGCGCTGGTTCCGTGGAACTAGTGCCTTGGCCTGTGCTAGAGTTCTCAACTCGGAAGCGTACTCGACTCCTCTTTCCTTTCAGCGCACCAACAAGGACTCTTCCCATCGCACACCGCGCAACTCGAATTACTGCGGCATCTCACTTCCTCTTGTTCGCTGGTCCCAGCGATTTACTTTTCTTGACTCTGACGCAGACGCACGATGGCAGCCCCAACACCTGACTTGAACGCCATCCTCGCGGCACTAGGTAAGAGCGCAAACTGTAGATGCGCGTCGCAAATACTTATTGTGTGACTAGCTGCTGGACGAGGCCCGTCTACTACCCCATCGCAGACTCCACAGCAGGGCCCGCCTGCGCAACACCCTCCGCCGCAACAGCTCCCTCCTGGCTTTCCGAGTGCAATGCCAGCAGGATCTCCGCCTGGAATTCCCGGCTACAACTTCCCTCAGCCCACACACTCTGGCAGCCTTGATTTGAGTGCAATCAAGCCAGTCAGTTCTGGCTCCGTCAGTATCCAAGATGCGCTCGCAAAAGCGCGCGGCTTTGCCGCACAAAAGGGTCTTGCCTTCGACCCCCGTTCAGGTACAGACCCGTGGTCTGGCATTGGTGACCCCTCGCAGACTTACGCTATGGCAGCACATCAAGAAGATCCCCGACTTGGTGGGCGACAATATGGGCGTCGCTCAAGGTCGCGATCGCGGTCTCCATCGCGCCGCGACAACGCGCGTGACGGCTATAACCCTTACCGAGACGAGCGCCGCGATGAGCGACGAGGCGGCGGCTATGGTCGTGACCGATCGCGCTCCCCACCTAGACGTGAGACATTTTCTCCCCCTCACGCGCAGTATGGAGGTCAGACGCGCTCCCCTCCTCCCAGTGACAACTCTGAGGTGATTCTCATTGATTCTTCGCTTGTTGGTCTTGTGATTGGGCGTCAAGGTGAGAGTCTTCGTCGTATTGAACAAGAATCAGGTACCAGGATCCAGTTCATCAACGGCCCTGAAGCGGGACCGCAACGTCAGTGCCGCATTACAGGCAGTCCCAGTGCCCGTATCAGTGCCAAACGAGAGATCAACCGCATCATCGAAGAGAATGGTGGCAACCCTGCTCGTGAGACTGGTCGCAATGCGCGCCCTGGCGCGAAGATGGTCGGTCAACAGCAGCCTGCTTTGCGCGAAGGTGAACAGTCGTCCCAAATCATGGTGCCTGATCGTACTGTTGGCCTCATTATTGGACGAGGCGGCGAAACTATCCGTGACCTGCAAGAACGCAGTGGGTGCCACGTGAATATCGTCGGTGAGAACAAGAGCGTGAACGGTCTGCGCCCCGTGAACTTGATTGGAAGCCCTGCTGCTGCTGCCCATGCTAAAGAGCTCATCATGGAGATCGTCGACAGTGACACGAAGCAAATGGACGGATCTGCACAAGCTCCACAGCCACCCGTGCAGAACAGGCGTGACAATTTTGATCCGTACAGCGGTGCCGCCGGAGGAGCTGGCGCTGGTAGCAAAATCAATGATAGTATCTTGGTCCCATCTGACGCTGTTGGCATGATCATCGGAAAAGGTATTGTCGTGTCCCGGATGTATTTTCTTTGGTGTCTAACACAACACAGGCGGTGAAACCATCAAGTCGATGCAGTCGGACACGGGCTGCAAGATCAACGTGTCTCAGGCCTCAGGCGCCGACATTGAGCGCGAAATCGGCCTAGTCGGCACTCGCCAAGCCATCGACGATGCGAAGCGTGCAATCTGGGAGAAGGTTGATCAAGTGGTATGTCGGCCATCAGGAAGCAATACACATCCACCGCTAACTTTGCACAGCGCGAGAAGAATAACAGTCGCCGACGAGACAACGGAAACACTAACGGAGGTTATGATAATAACTACTCACAACAGCAACAGCCACCAGCTCAAAGTTATGGTGGAGCCCCTGCAGCACAAGCCGCCCCTGCAGCGAACCCTGCTGGCGGTGCTGCAGCCGATCCATATGCTGTTTACGGTGGTTACCAGAACTACCTCGCCATGTGGTATGCTTCAATTGCTCAGCAGCAGCAGGGAGGCCAGCCTCCTCAGGCACCTCCAGGAGCCTAGAGTCTCGCCCGTCTTCTGAATACGCGCATGATGCTGAGACCACATCGATTGATGCCTGTTTTGCATGACCGACCCTGGACCTTGCTGCGCGTAGCATGACATGACGAACTCTGGACGACCTCGACTTTGATACCCGCCTCAAAAGCTCGTCTGACTGATCGATGACACGTTGATTGCGATGCGGTGCTCTGCTCATTCATTCTTCCGCCTTCGATTCTTCTCTGAACAACTTGGCTACGTCCCATCATTCAGATTGTGACCGTCATCTGTCACTATCGCTGTCGATGCTTTACTTGCATGACCCATGATCGTGTGGGCTTTGATTATACTTCTCGCCTGAGTCTGCAACCGCGGGACACTTCGTTGAAGACATTCTATATTCGGGTGCTTCGCCTAGATCATGCTCACCCTTCTCTGCTACCCGTCTGGATCATCGGCAGCGACTTTTAATCACTTTCGTACATTGCTGTCTTCGCACGATCACCACCGCACACCTCGTCGGCAATCAACTGGAACATACCGGTCAAAAGCGTTTGTTTATCCATGTGGCTATTTTTGCGGACCACGTCCTCCTTCGAGAGGATGTCTTGCCGTCGTTCCCTGATGACAGCTCAACTGCGACTCCATCTTCGGGCTGAATCACAAAGCTCTTCGGTCTGCGATGCTTGCAGCAATGGCTGGCCTTTATGTACATTATAATCCCAATCAACAATGAAATCATGCGCACATTCTACGCTCGTAATCCCTCTCGCTTTCACAGTTTCTCAACACTTACGTCCATTGCGACGGACCGGACTGATCCGCCCGGCTCATACGTCCACGGTCTGCTCCATTCTAGCTGCAGCATTCATGGTCTACGGGAATCGCCTTCTACAAAAGCACTTCTAGGACAAGCTCACCGTAATATGGAGTCGACCGCATGGCGAAGGGCATGCGACTCACGTGGCACGCAGACTAACGCCGCACTGGGTAAGTGGGGCCTGCATGGAGGGGCAAGAACGACGGCCATCGGCGAGCTCCTGCACGCGGAGCTTCAGCCCAGTTCTGATAAGACACAAACACACTCACGATGATTCGCTGACTTGCTTTTGCTAGCTAACATGTCCCGCTGCAGTGTTTGGATAGAGCCTGTGCCGCGGTACAGATCGACTAGATAGCTCTGCAGTTCCCCACAATGAAAGGGTCTTCGAAGGCTGGAAGCGTTTCTTGATTCTCCATTCTTTCTGTTGCGTCGTGAGCTGTGTTGTGGCGACGCTTTCTTATACCTCATTTGCTTCACGCATTGATTGAAGCTCACATAGTGTCTCTTACACAGCTCAAGGAACAGAGCCACTGAGCAAGATGGCGCCCGGTCTTATCTCCCCAGACCCAGCCGTCTCGTCCGACGCCACACGCTCCCTCGCAGATGTCACAGCCGCGTACGACGATACACTACGCTTCTACCTCAATGGCACAAAGATTACGCTCGACAATGCCGACCCCGAAGTCACCCTGCTAGAGTATCTCCGAGGCATTGGGCTCACTGGCACGAAGCTGGGCTGCGCTGAGGGTGGTTGTGGAGCTTGCACAGTGGTCGTCTCGCAGTTCAACCCGACCACGAAGAAGATATATCATGCATCTGTGAATGCGTGTCTAGCGCCGCTGGTCAGTGTGGACGGGAAACATGTTATTACGGTCGAGGGAATTGGCAATGTAAAGAGGCCGCATCCGGCGCAGGAGAGGATCGCAAAGGGGAATGGAAGTCAGTGCGGGTTCTGCACGCCTGGTGAGTTGATGTGCTAAGATTGGGCGTGGAACTCGAAATACTGATTCTGTAGGCATTGTCATGAGCTTGTACGCTCTCCTCCGCAACACCGATGCACCGTCCGAGCACGAAGTCGAAGAAGCCTTTGACGGCAATCTGTGCAGATGTACGGGATACAGACCTATACTGGACGCAGCGCAAAGCTTCAGCGTCAAGAGCGGGTGTGGCAAGGCGTCCGCGAACGGTGGCAGCGGATGCTGCATGGAGAAGAATGGCGCGAATGGTGGTGGATGCTGCAAGAGTGATGGCGCAGAGGACCAACCCATCAAGCGATTCACACCTCCGGGATTCATCGAGTACAATCCAGACACAGAGCTCATATTCCCGCCGCAATTGCGGAAACACGAGTTCAAGCCATTGGCTTTTGGCAACAAAAAGAAGAAGTGGTTCAGGCCAACGACGTTGGAGCAATTGTTGGAGATCAAGAGCGTGTATCCGTCTGCAAAGCTCATTGCAGGGTCGACGGAGACACAGATTGAAATCAAGTTCAAGGCAATGAACTACAGCGCGTCAGTTTTTGTGGGCGACATCCCGGAGCTACGGCAATTCACCTTGAACGACGACCATCTTGAGATTGGCGGAAATGTAGTCCTGACGGATCTCGAGCAGATCTGCGAAGATGCGGTCAAGCACTACGGCAAGACGCGAGGTCAGCCATTTGCGATGATTCTGAAGCAGATTCGATACTTTGCTGGACGACAGATCAGGAACGTTGGCACACCTGCGGGTAACTTGGCGACTGCCAGTCCTATTTCAGATCTGAACCCTGTGTTTGTGGCAACGAACGCAACACTCGTTGCGAAGAGCTTGAACGAGACTACGGAAATCCCGATGTCGACGTTTTTCAAGGGATATAGGCAAACAGCATTGCCTCCGGATGCGATTATTGCTGGTCTAAGGATACCGGTCGCGAAGGAAAAGGGCGAATTCATCCGTGCGTACAAGCAGTCGAAGAGAAAAGATGACGATATCGCAATTGTAAATGCCGCACTGAGAGTCTCTCTGGACGACTCAGACGTAGTTGAGAGCGTTGACCTTGTCTACGGCGGCATGGCACCCATCACAATCCGAGCACACAAGGCATCAGACTATTTGCAAGGCAAGAAGTTCACAGACCTTCAGACACTGGAAGGCGTCATGGACAAGCTCGAGGAAGATTTTGATCTGCGATTCGGCGTCCCTGGTGGCATGGCGACGTACCGCAAGTCACTGGCGCTCAGTTTCTTCTACAAGTTCTACCACGAAGTGCTCGCGGAATTGCATGCAGAAGAAGTCGAGATTGACACTCAGGCTATCGGCGAGATTGAGCGAGACATCAGCTCAGGCGAGAAGGATGGAAAGGCTGCCGAGGCTTACAAGCAGAAGGAAGTCGGACAAAGCAAGAACCATGTCGCTGCTTTGAAGCAATGCACTGGCGAGGCTCAATACACGGACGACATTCCATTGCAGCGCAATGAGCTATACGGCTGCTTGGTGCTGTCTACAAAAGCACACGCAAAGATACTGAAGGTTGATTCAGAAGCAGCTCTCGATCTACCTGGTGTTGTTTCGTATGTGGACCACAAAGACCTTGCTTCTCCAGAGGCGAATTGGTGGGGTGCTCCGTCCTGCGACGAGACCTTCTTCGCAGTCGATGAAGTCTTCACTGTTGGTCAGCCAATTGGCATGATCCTTGCAGACACCGCAAAGCACGCCGAGCAAGCCGCTCGCGCTGTCAAGATTGAGTATGAGGATCTGCCCGCGATCTTCACCATCGAGGAAGCTATTGAGCAAGAAAGCTACTTCAACCACTTCCGACACATCAAGAAGGGCGATACCGAGAAGGCTTTTGCTAAAGCAGATCATGTCTTCACTGGCACAGCCCGTATGGGTGGCCAGGAGCACTTCTATCTGGAAACACAAGCCTGTCTCGCGGTTCCTAAGCCCGAAGATGGCGAAATGGAGATCTTCAGCAGCACGCAGAACCCCGCAGAGACGCAGGCTTATGTGTCCAAGGTCGTCGGCGTCGCTGCCAACAAGATCGTCACTCGCGTCAAGCGCATGGGCGGCGGCTTTGGTGGAAAGGAGACCAGATCGATACAACTCGCTGGTATTGTCGCATGTGCTGCAAACAAAGTTCGTCGTCCAGTTCGCTGCATGCTGAACCGCGATGAAGACATTGCCACATCAGGACAGCGCCATCCTTTCCTTGCTCGCTGGAAGGTCGCAGTCAACAAAGATGGAATCCTCCAGGCTCTTGACGCGGACGTCTTTTGCAACGGCGGATGGTCGCAAGATCTCTCTGGTGCTGTCGTTGAGCGCTCTCTCAGCCACATCGACGGTGTATACAGCATACCGAACATACATGTGCGTGGCCGCGTTGCGAAGACAAACACAGTCTCCAACACTGCCTTCCGAGGCTTTGGAGGCCCCCAAGGTCTCTTCATTGCGGAGACGTATATTGAAGAAATCGCAGACCATCTCAACATTTCCGCTGAGATTCTCCGCGAACGCAACATGTACTCCCCGGAACGGAATATGGTCACGCACTTCAATCAAGAGATCAAGGACTGGTACGTCCCGCTCATGTACCAGCAGGTTCAGACTGAATCGAAGTACGCCGAGCGCCGTGCCGCCATTGAAGAATACAACAAGACGCACAAATGGAACAAGCGCGGCCTTGCCATCGTGCCCACTAAGTTCGGTATCTCATTCACCGCCCTCTTTCTCAATCAAGCCGGCGCTCTTGTGCACATTTACCACGACGGCAGCGTTCTCGTCGCGCACGGCGGCACAGAAATGGGTCAGGGTCTGCACACAAAGATGACCCAGATCGCCGCCGAAGCACTTTCCGTACCCCTTTCCAACGTCTTCATCAGCGAAACAGCAACCAACACCGTCGCAAACACCTCATCCACCGCTGCATCCGCATCCTCCGATCTCAACGGCTACGCCATCTACAACGCATGCCAGATCCTCAACGAGCGCCTCGCCCCCTTCCGCGAGAAACTTGGCCCCGACGCCACCATGAAAGACCTCGCTCACGCCGCATACTTCTCTCGCGTCAATCTGTCCGCGCAAGGCTTCTACTCCACACCCGACATCGGCTACGTCTGGGGCGCCAACACGGGCCAAATGTTCTTCTACTTCACCCAAGGCGTCGCAGCCGCCGAAGTCGAAATCGACACCCTGACAGGCGACTGGACGTGCCGACGCGCAGATATCAAAATGGATGTAGGCCGCTCGATCAATCCTGCGATCGATTACGGCCAGATTGAAGGCGCGTTTGTGCAGGGCCAGGGACTGTTTACTACGGAAGAGAGTCTGTGGCATCGTGCGAGTGGAGGCATTTTCACTAAGGGACCCGGCGCGTATAAGATTCCTGGGTTTAGAGATATTCCGCAGGTGTTTAATGTTAGTCTGTTGAAGGATGTTGAGTGGGAGAATTTGAGGACGATTCAGCGATCGAGAGGTGTTGGTAAGTTGGTCCTATTTTTATGTTCACTTGCTTGCATGCTCTATATACATGACTAACATACGGGCAGGCGAACCACCCCTCTTTATGGGCAGTTGTGTCTTCTTCGCTATCCGCGACGCCCTCAAGGCAGCGAGGAAACAGTTTGGCGAGACGGATGTGCTGCACTTGGTAAGTCCCGCGACGCCGGAAAGGATTAGGATTAGTTGTGCGGATCCGATCGTCAAGAGGGCGTGGGTGGAGCCCAGGGAGGGGGAGAAGAGTTTCTTTGTGAGTATTTAGGGTTCTGGGTGTTGGTGAGCGGGCTGGGTAGGGGTCGAGGCTGTGAAGGACTGTATGCATACTTTCGCTTTGGATAGGACAGGACAGGAGTTTCATGGACTTGGTTATGAGGTTCGATTGGCTCGCACTTCTTGTGAATGTATCTTGAGGCTTTTTAAAATGATGCAATAACGGTCGATTTATCTTTGGTTAATCATTCTGCCTTCACTTGTGATAGTCCGAGTCCAGAGTAGAATTCTAGGATGGTGAAGAGTATTTGATTGTTGGCCTAGTAGTATATCTGTACAAGCAGTGTGATCTTGAACTACAGAACACTAATAAGAGAATAACGTCCTGATGTTGATGGGACGAAGGTGGTGGAGCCCTGCATCGAAGATCTCGCTTATCGGGCTCCCGATCCCGCCGATCTAAGCGCATCTCAACTTCAGTCGTCATCTCACAAACATTGACAGTGACGTAGTCGCGAAGCTTGACGCGCCCAAATTTCCACCATGGCGCTCGCGACACAGACATCTCTCGCGAGCTTCCATCCCTTTCACATTTCAGTGAAGCACGACGGCATAACCTGACGGTGAACATTGATGCTTCGCTCTTTTCATAGCATCTGTCTTCGCATCACGCCTCGCCCGCCACTCTGCGCAGCAACATCGCTTCAGAGCCTTCGCGTTAGCCCCTATTCCATCGCGATGGCAAAAAGAAAAAGGTCTACAGTCGCTGCTGCGTCGCAGGCAGAGGCAGATACCCCAACTATCGACCGGTCCAAGATGCGCCGCTCAGAGGTACCTTTGCCTCCCAATGCCAACGCAACCGCCCCTAAACCAACGCGCCGCCAGTCGTCGCGTGGGGGTGCAGCGTCGAAGACAAACCCCAACGATAACCCAGATGTGCTCGACGGGGTGATGGCGCTACGAGCTTCGCCTGATGGGCATGAGTGCAGCGGACTTGAAGCTCATCTGCAACATGGTACCACCAACGGGGTCAGTGCGTCGGCAGACACAAATGGTGTCGGCGCGAATGCAAACCATACTGCTGCTTCACCACCAACTGCCGATCCTCCTGCAAAGAAGAACGGCAGAGGAGGACACAAGAAAGCCGGCGAGCTGCATGTGAAGGCCGAGCCTGTGGAGAGCAATATCGCAACCTTGAATGGTGCCGCAGAGAATGTCACTGGCCCCACTGAAGACGCTGGCATGGCCGGGGACCCAGAGGCAGCCGACGGTCTGGAAGAGGACGAAGTGGAGGTCAAGGAAGCCCTGTCGAGGCCCCCACCGGTCAATTCTGAATATCTTCCCCTGCCATGGAAAGGGCGATTGGGCTATGTTCGTACACCCTCCACACTCTCTGCCGTACTCGCTAACCAGTGCGATAGGCCTGCCTCAACACCTATCTCCGCACCGCAAATCCTCCCGTATTCAGCTCCCGAACATGCCGCATTGCGAGCATCCTCGAGCATCGCCATCCTCTCAAGGACCCGTCTCAGCCCGAGCACGCCACCAAGAATCGCCCCGATAAGGAGCAGCCGGCCGATGTTGCTAGAGGCATGAGATATGTGGAGGAACTAGGCCTGGCTAATGCGCGCGACATTATCAAGATGATACGCTGGAACGACAGGTACGGCATCAAGTTCATGCGCCTGAGCAGCGAGATGTTCCCGTTCGCAAGCCACGACGAATATGGGTACAAGCTCGCTCCCTTTGCTGCTGACACGCTTCAAGAAGTGGGCAAAGTGATCGCCGAACTTGGCCACAGGGTGACAACTCACCCAGGCCAATTCACGCAGCTGGGCTCGCCGCGTAAGCAGGTCATTGACAATGCTATTCGAGATCTCGAGTATCATGCTGAGATGCTGTCACTGCTCAAGCTTCCGCCTCAGCAGAATCGAGACGCAGTCATGATATTGCATCTCGGTGGTGCTTACGGGGACAAGCCAGCTGCCATTGCGAGGTTCAAAGAGAACTATGCGAGGTTGCCACAAGGTGTCAAGGATCGCCTTGTGCTGGAAAACGACGATGTGGTCTGGTCAGTCCACGAACTGTTGCCTCTCTGCCAGGAGCTGAACATTCCGTTCGTGCTGGACTATCATCATCACAACATCATCTTCGATGCTGAGCAGATTCGTGAGGGCACAAAGGACATTATGGACCTTTACCCCGCGATTCTCGAAACATGGACGAAGAAGGGCATTACACCCAAGATGCACTATTCGGAGCCGTGTCCAGATGCAATCACTCGCACGAAACGGAGAAAGCATTCTCCTCGTGTGATGACTTTGCCTCCATGTCCAGATACCATGGACTTGATGATCGAGGCAAAGGACAAGGAGCAAGCTGTGTTTGAACTCATGCGAACCTTCAAACTACCAGGCTTCAGTACCTTTAATGACATCTTGCCACATCAGCGGCAAGACGAGAACAAGCCCTGGAAGCCAAGGCCAAAAAAGGCCGTGAAGAAGAGCAGGAAGAAGAAGACTGATGATGTCGATGATCTTGAAGCCAAGATCGAAGACGCCGAAGAGGAGGATGTCCCTCCTCCACTCATCCAAGAGGACGAGGTTGGTATGGGAGGTCCTGAAGGACGAGTGTACTGGCCTCCAGGCATGGAGGAATGGCTCAGACCCCCAAAGCGCATCGTCAAAAAGAAGGAGGAGGGCGCTGCCACTCCGGCTAAGAAGAAGCGGAAGACTGCAGCTGCGGGAGAGGAGGCTTCGGTCACGAGTGAGCCTGCCGCCCTTGACCAAGTCAGCACTCCTGCCAAGAAGGCGGCGCCCAAGCGGCCAGCAGGCTCAACGAAGAAGAAGGCGCCAAAGGCTGTTTCCACTCCTTCCCCTTCGGACGAAGATGAACATCTAAGCACACCTCCGCTTAGTGATGTAGGTACGGAGGACGAGGGTCCAGCGGTACACAAGCGAGCTGCACGACCTGCAGCATCACGCAAGAAGTCCGGCAGGGCTACGGCAAAAGTCAGCTACGAGGAAGACGCCGACGAGATGAGCTTGTAGGGGCCTGTATCACTATCTTAGCAGCATCAAGGCTGTGGTGGAGGTGGCCGTCGACAATGCAATCGGCCCTTTGCACATCGTGTCGAGCCCTGAAGATCAACGGCTGCTCCTTCAATGTCGCTAACGAACAAAAGCTCCGAGCCCTCTAGCGCCGTCGATTTCATCGAAATCAAGCTAATGGAGGGTACCCCCGTGAAAAACCACCGGAACGTTGATATTACGACCTGGAACTCTGTGTAATTACTCGAATAGTACCAGGCTGCACTTAACTTGCTTTGTAAAGAAGAGTGCTTTGTTGTGGTGCTAGTAGAAGTTGTTGTGGTGGCTTGATCTCCAATCCTTATTTTCGGTGAATTGCCCGGTGCTAGAGCGAGCCTTCACCATCCTACAGCCTTTCCCGCATCCAGGTTTGCATTCCGACCTTACCGGTTGGCTCGGCCTCTGTCTCCACCATTGTCGACGTCAACGGCTTTGCTATCTCCCATCACTTCATGCCTTTCTGCGACTGCAATATCGACGACGTTGAAGTCGGGTTTCCACCTGCCCGATTCGGCCTACGGCTCCGCAATCACCTGAACGCATGTTCACTATCAGGCAGCAAGCAAACCACCATCCCCAACAGAAGCAAAACCATCTTCGATGCCCTGCCTACAAGCCACACACAGCAGTCTGCATCAAGCGGTCCAGCCTCCATATCCCCCTCCCCTACCCATTCCCTTATCCCGTCCTTCTCGAACGTTATCGAAGCACGGCCCCTGATCACAATGCCGCACAAGCCGCCTATCCCTGTCCAACCGACCCTAGCCGAGTCATTCCGCTACCCTTCTAACCACCTTCCATTGCATATCCCACGCCAGTGTGCCAACTCACGATTCGCTCATGTCGCGCTCTTGCTGGGCTGCAGTTACGACCCCGCATGCCACTCTGCATTGCAGCGAGCGCTATCGATTAAGCTATTGATGCATCTGCAGGCCGTGTGACTTGTTCCTGGTGTTGTGCGTCGGCAGTGCAGTGCAGTGCAGTGTGTCTGACATGACAAGTCGTGGAGCCGTTTTGTGCGACTCGTCTGGAAAGTTACGGGAATGATTGCATTGCATGATTATGGGGGCTGGGGGTAGGCGAAGTCGATCAGGCACTGTTGTCTTTGGCTGGTATCTTGGTAAACTTTTGCTTTATCGCGATCACGAAATACGACGGGGATTATTCGTGTGTCTTGGGAACAGGACCGTGTGCCTGTGGGAAGTAGTGTGTTGTGCGTTGAACGTGCACGTACGATACACTGTACACTATCAAAATGCGTATCCACAGTTCAAAGTAGCTGACTAGACTAGTTTGCCTGTGAATTGCTGTATCAAATCCACCAATCGCATCGTTCTGTATACCACAGCACAGCATACTGTCGCTTTCGCAATCCCATCCGTTCTGTTCACGTCTAGAATCACATTCAAGCAGACTTAATCACCACTACCCTTCCAACATGACCTGACACACATCCTCAGCCCTGCCGTCCAGAATTCCAGACCTGTCAATTCCACACCCCCTGCCCCAGTCCCATCAACCCAAACAACCACTCATCGTTTCTCACACACTTTATCCCCTGGCACCTTAAGACAGTGTACAAGCGGTTAAGCGGCACTAAGTTACAAGACCACCTCGCTACACGCTAGCGCACCGAACGTTGGAGAAAATAGCCAAGAAAATCGACCCCTTCGGACATGTATCCGCATGCGTGCAAGGCTGGGCTGTGCATTGTGCATAGTCTTGCAGGCGCAGTTGCAGATATGTATCCGCGGGAACGCGCGCAGGGATAAATACTCTAGCTAGCTAACCTAATGTTAGCTGCTCGGCAAGGTTTGCTGCTCGTCTAGCGAGCTCTCCAACTGTGGATGTGATTCGGAGCAGGCAGGCAGGGACTAGTGGAACATGTAGGCGAGGTACGGATGTGGTCTTTGCGTCGCGGAGTGGGATGCAATGGGGACGTTTGATATGGGGTGTAGCAGGATACGAGCCGGCGAGATGTGAGATATCGAGGCGGTGTGGCGTGCTGTGGTTTGCTGTTTGGGCTGGTGTGGTGGAGGGGACGGCTGGTGGGGGCGGTTGGGGCGGCGAAAATGAGATGGGAGGGCGAAAGGGAAGGGATGCGGGATCCTTCGCGGGTTGATCATGTCGTTACGGAGGAGTTCGCGTAGGTAGGTGAGGTGCAGACGGGAACGAATGTGTGTGTGTGTGGCGACTTGCTGTGGTGTGGAGGTGGCGAGTCGTATTGTGGTGCATGCTGTGGGCGTGGAGATTTTGAGATGGATTTGGTGGTAATTGCAATCATGACGGGTCTATCTTGCATCCAGTGCGGAGGAATTGTGGATGTGGTTTGTGTTGAGGTATTGTTTGTGATGCAAGAGGCTTGATCTGAAGAAGCGACGTGGAAGTGAGAAGGAGCAATGTGGGAGTGGAAAGATGAGTGAAGTGATGCGTGCAAGGCATCTACGTGTAGATGCAAAGTGCTTGTGAAGAATTCAGTGGGAACTCATTCATTGACTGTTGGCAACGCAACCAGAGTCCATGTCTCAAGTGCATTCACTCAGTGTTTGACTGAGAGCTTCAGACAATGTCTCGCAAGTAGCTCAGTGTCTTTCATATTCCGATCAGGATGAATTCAAATAGTCTTTAAGCTCTCGTAGAAATGCTTCCCCAGCTCAATATCAGTACAAGCAACACTGACATGTCTACCTACCAAACGCCATCGCGGCCTCGCAGCAGGTACACAACCACTCTGGAGAACCTCCTAAGAAGCACCAGAGAGAGGAACGACGGCCTTGAAGTCATGATTGAGTATCTCAAAACTGATAGCCAGTGCCTGGAGCGACGTCTCCAGGAGGCAGACGCCGAATGCGACTCCCATCGTGCAACCATTGCCGGCCTCGAGGCGGGGAATCAGGATCTCAAGCACATCATGGCTGATCTTGAGGCTACGGTAGAGAAGCTGGAGGGTGAGCTAAAAACAAATTCAGCTCGCGTGGTAGTGGCCCATAGCACTGATAACCACGAACGCACGATGTCTACACAGGAAGAGGCCATCATCGAGCTAGATGGTGTTCAGATACCACAAACACAAACAGCAGCCCCATTGAGCACACCTGTCTGTTCGATACATCTAGCAGCTGCGTTGGCGGAGTCGTGTTCAGTCTTCGCCCTTGAAGCATTCACATCTGATCCACTGCCACTGTCTTATATCAGTACAGCCGTGCTCGAGCAAGCAAATCGCCGACTCGATCACACCGTTCTCTCTACCATGATCTCTGGGCAATGTATCAATGAGCGATCGTGTGGTAGATCAAGCCTGTGGCCGTTCTGGAGCGTGCAACAAGTACGCATGTTGGAGTTGCTTCGTGGGTAGGAGAGTCTGTATGCGCTGGCTAGGGGAGCGAAACTTTGTGCTGCTGCCTTTACTGCCGCAACTCAGAAAGCCCGATGCACAGAGCAGAGATGTAGAGTACTGGGTATGGGATGGAGCTGAGGTTGTCTAAATCAGAAGTGAGCGTTCTCTAGAGCAACGAAGTTTGATATCCCGCAGGTGAAGTGTACCATGAATGAATTCGTTCCTACCAGCTCGCTCTCAACGCCGAGTCATGTGCTTCCTTCGCCTCAGGCACCAGAATTCATGTAACACAAATCTCACAACCATATGAGTAATCGCGCATGCTCGCGTCGTTATCGTGCGCCCAGGTACGCGCTTACTGCCAGAGTCCCCTACGTCATCATTGCCCCACCACTCAACCAATCACATCGCCTCGGCACTTGCAGCTCCGACTATACCGCATTTTGCAGTCACACCCGACACCCCAAGGAGCCTCTTGTGCCTCAGCCGCCGCCAGCGCAAGACGATGTGACAACACGCCGTCAAGCCACAAGACGGCACACGGCGGAAATGAAAATTTTGCAACGAAACACCGCCATCCGCCATCATTACAAGCGTTGAGCAGAGTTTCAAACGAGCGGCACGTCACGGCTCCGCAAAGAGGAAGCCTCTTGGGCGGCCCACCCGACACACGAGAATCTGGAGTCTTACGTACAAGAAACAGATTCCCCAGATTGTCACATGTGGAGGCGCAGAAGGCGTTGTGAGACTCTTCTTCGCAACTGTATCCTATCTTGCGGCCCGTGTTGGGGCCTAAATCCGGATGCATGCCCGGCCAAGACGAGCGCCTCAGGTGTCACTCCAACGTTTTGCGAGAGCGACCACGCGAACCGGACCAGCACTGCCTCCGAAAAAGCAACGAGGACAGGCACAAACGCCTCGCTTACCTGCGTTGCTGATCGCTGTTACCGAGAACCTTCCTCGCAATAGTGGTTATACGTTGCGCGGACTAAGGCCTTAGAGCAGATTCACGTTGCCTGGCACCATTGGTTCCATCCACCTGGCTCGCAATCCCGGATTGGCCGTGGGCGCTTGGTGCTCTTTGCTCGTGTCCAACGAGCGCGTTCCGAGGGGCCCTGCACGCACGGAGATTGGACGGGTAGGGTGGGCGCTGCGATTCATGCCGTGCGGGCACAAAGAGGAGAAGGTGAAGCGGCCTGCCTGCGCGCATGGTTATGCAAAGGTCCTTGGAACGAAACGACTTTGAATGCGCAAGCGAGCAATTATGTTTGATGTTGAAATCTCGCTTGCAAACTCTCGAATCGACCAAGTGTGGAGCGTGGGGTACAGTGAGCTATCGACGCCGTTCCGCTCCCGTTCCGTGCCTCAAGATCAGGTTGACTGAATCTTGAGGTGACTTTGATCGCACAGCCGTTGCAGGCGCACGCCTGCTCGGGAACGTACAGGCAATGATGGCACGGCGCTTTTTTGGCGGATCCTTTTTTCTACGACACAGGATCTTCGCGAGAAGCCGCCGACAACGACAGCAGTTGTTCTTGCACATGCCAACGACAGGCTCGGATACGCAGCTCGCGCAATCAGCACCCGCTCTTTCGCGACTCGCAACTTTGATTAGCCAAACTTTAACTAACCTGTCCTGCTTGCACTTGCCTTGCCTCTTCTCAGGCCAGCTCCGTACCTGGCATCGATCCTTGCAGATCCCCGCGCGAGGCTCGGACTTGGTCAGCCGGAGGGCGCCGTCAGGTGGTTTCCTGCTGCTGCTGGACAAACCTGCACACCAAGACGCCGAACACGAGAGACAACTTGCGCCATTGCCAGCTAACGTTTGCAGTACCCGTCCGGGGTTCACTGCTCGCCGTCCATGCGCACACCAAGGCAAGACATCATCATCTGTCTCTTGGAGCCTGTGACCCTGATTTTTGGCGAACTGGGCACGTAGATCACAGAGCCAAGTGTTGCGCCGGCGTGCCACTTCTCGCAGACCAAGAGGAGGCGTGAGGCTCACAAATGCTGTGCTCAGCAGCGGCGTGTCCGAAGGGGGACGGATGCGCTGCTTGCGCGAGCCCCGCGTCAGCACTCTATTTCCGCTCCTGCGCCAACCACAGCCGCCAACGTGCTGCAGTGAAACGCTTGCCTGCTGAATGGTCCGTTTTGGTTCATTTGCAGACTGCCTTGGAGCGGTTCCTGCCTGGCTGCATGCTATCTTTGCTGCACCGGATTAGCAGGAGAAAATAGCCCGGGGGGTGGAGTTGTGCTCTAGTCAGTTGTACGGCGCTCAGACGCTTGCTGACGGGGTTATCGCGGCTGTCCTGCCAACAACTCTCGCGGCCGCAGGGCCGGTCGCATTGCTGTGTTCAGTTGCACGTAGCGCCATAGTGTGGCCATGTGAATATGGGCATTTTTCGCAATCTACGCAGGGCTTACTGAACATGGCACGGACAAGGCAATCGCTCAAGCTGACCTTTCTACCGGTGAGCTGGCGGACGCAGTTGGTGCAACTTACACCGGCATGCCGGGGGGAAGCATATGCCGGCGCTGAGGGCTCGTGTATGCATGCGCTCCCAACAGGTGTATTGGAAGATGATGTCGTCTCGTGGGATGATGATGTCGTGGGTGTAGCAAGCATGTCAGATTTCGCAGTCATGCAGAGATGCGCGTGGACCAGAGTTTGATGTGAACATCGCAGGGCTGCCTGCTTGAATTTTGTGCTATGGAATCGCTATCGAGATACAGTGCCAGGAACCAAAGCCGGCGATGAAGGATGCTCATAGTGGAGCGCAATATACAAACAACCCCACGAGGATATCAACAAGATCCTTTTTCCTTCATACCAATGCTATGCCTGCGCTTCCATCCAATCATGTAACAATCATTAACCCATTACCGTGAAACTATGATATGCTTTGAAACCCCCGGCCGCGCATGCAAAATGCACAGCATTAGATGACAATGTACTCGCCGTCAACGCGGTTCATTGCCCGTCTCCACCTAAACGCCTGTTGCAGTGAGCCAAACGGCCCCGGACGATTCATGTGCACGTCGCCGTCGCCGCCACTGGCAACCCAGTCGTCGTCGTCACGCCAGACCCGCTCAAGGACTTCGAGGCCGCTGAGATTATTGAAGAAGCCGCTTTCGCGCTGGATCTCGACGCAGCGCTGTCGCACGACGGCGCGGTGCTCCGGGTCGACGCACTCTGTGCCCACGATGAAGAGCGGCCACAGTAGGAACTTGTTGACGCAGCTTGTGATGCCGATTTGCGAAATGTGGTAGAGTCCTTGCGCAACGAGGTTCTGGAAGTTTGATGCGCCGGCCGGCAGGGTTGGGTGTGCTAGGCGCTCGATGTAGAGCAGCGCGGCATACCGGAAGCTTTCGCTTATGTGAAGTAGTGCGGCTTGTGCAGGCGACATGGCGAGCATGGATGACGTTGCGTCGCACGAGCCTGCTGGCATCTCGTTGGGGGCGCTGGGAAATTCCCAGTCTTGCAGGCGGATGCGCAGGTCGTTCCACTCGGTCCAGAAGGCGGAGCGTGGGTCCTCGCGGGCCGGTGAGAAGGGATTCGGGTGTTCGTAGATGGGCGTTCCCCAGCCGTTGCCGTCCATGTTGTCGAAGTTGAATGAGTAGAAGTCATTCGTCTTCTTAGGTCGCGGCGATGATGTGGGTGTGTCGTCGTCGCTTTCGCGCACAGGCCGGTTCTGGCTGAGGAGATTGAGTCTGCCCAGGCGTGCAATGAGCTTGAAGAGACGGCCTTCGCAGCCAGAGTGGTGCTCCATTGCGCCGAGGTTGTTTGAGAAGTTGGACATGTCCAGCGAGTCTCCTCGGACCTCGATTTCCCGGTCGTTGACAGCAGCCGTCATTACATCGAACCAAGTGAAGAATGTCTCGATCCAACCAACGAAATCCGATTGCACACTCCTATCCCGCAAGCTCAGCAGCTTCTGAACGCCCGCTAATTGGGTCTTGAACTTTGTAAATCCTGAATCGCAAACATGGAAAAGACATAATATGAGAAGGGTTGCAAGTACAGAGTCGTCCTGCGAACCGCTGTAATCGACTAGCTTCTTGTTGAGCAGTGCGATTGATGTTGTCTTGTAGTGCTTCTCTTCGATGGTTGCTTGCCCGTGCATTTCCCGTAGCTCCCGTGTCGTCATCTGGGAGTAGGCATGGTCTGGGATTAGTCGATAGTCCTGAGGGAGACTCAGCCGTCTCCCTTCGATACCGCCGCGCATGCGCATATTATTTGTCGCTAGTGCCGCGATGGCGTTTTGCAGCTCCTCGTTCTGCATCGCGAGGTGTATAATGTGCATCCGGTACGGATTCGCAGGGCTGTCAAAAGCCACCAGTACCGGGCATATAAATTTGTCGTAGTAGTCCAGAAGGTATAGCATCCGCGGGGAAAGGGGCGAAGCGGTTGCAAGACTCTGAGGAATAGAAGTGGTGAGCGCGAGAACGTCTAGAGACAGGGGGCCAGAGCCATAGGAAAACGTACCCTCCGAGGGGAGAAAGGAGAAGCCAGGTTGAAATCCATTGAAGCTTGAGCTCATCTCTCCCTCGACGAAAATATCTGGATATGCTGGTGGGCCCATGGACTGCTGAGCAGAGGTGACCTCGACATAGTCTTGGACGCTCTGGTCTGAGCTCACACTGGAGCTCATGTCGTCGGCCATTGGTAATGAGCGCGGCGCCTCGTTGAGGAAGAAGCTGTCCAACGAGCCAAATGGTGCATGATCATGGGAGGTGACCGAAGAGTATCGTGGCATCGAAGGATCCGCAAAGGGAAACTCATCGACTGGTGTATGTGGATACTCGCTAGGCGACGGGAAGTCGCTGTCGCTGTATGTTCCCAGGGATGCAGATGAGGCTGAGAGTCCATTCTCTTCATAAGGCACGTGAAGCGAAGTCTGTAACCTTTGTAGAGGACCTCTCTGGATGCTCGGGCGACCCATCTTGGAGTGAGCGTGTAGGAAGTCGAAGTGTTCCCCATGTTGTGTCATCGGGAAACCCATTGGCGTTGAAGGTGATGGGATTGGTATTGGGCTGGTGGCGCTGAAGTACTGGTACTCCTGAGGAGCAGAGTACATGTTGGGGCTGGTGGGACTTGTAGGAGAGTGGATGCCAAAGTCGATGCTTCCGCGGGTACTGAAGTTGCCTGAGGTTTGTGTTGTGGTCTGGGTGGAAGTGGTGCTGGTGGACGCTGTCGAGTTGTTGCGGGTTTGCGTCTTTGGTTCTTGCGATCCAGCCGCTGGAGGTGACTTTGCTACTGGCAGAGACATGCCTCGGAGCTTTCCACGACTTGCAACACCGACTCCCCAGGTCAAAGTCGTGCGGTAGCCACTGCATTCCTTGCCAATTTCCACACATTGGCCGCAGTAAGGACGTCGACGATCACACTTCATTTGACGCTTCTTGCACGCGAAGCAATCCTCGGTAGCTCCAGTGGCGGGTGCTCTTCTTCTCCGTTTCCTAGGTGCGGCAGCGGCATTGTTGGTGGTGGTTTCTACTTTCTGAGGCTCGGCGACCTGGGTGGCGGTTGGGGAAACAGCCATGTTGGTTGGTATAAGTGATGAAGGTTATTGCAGACCTTGACAATGTAGCATCTGCAAGATGTGGATCGTGTATAGTATGTGTATAAACAGAATAGACAGAACGACGAGGGGCAATACTCAATGGAGCATAGAAGGCGCGTCACGGTGGGTAAGTATTATTTCGTCGACGGCGTCCACGGGTAAGGAGCTTGGTCCCAGTCTGATAAGGTCAGGGCCCTAGTAGACAGGGTTTGGGAGTGCCAAGGGACAGGAGCCAAAATACCGCGGCATACTGGACGCTAGGATATTAACAGCGGAGGAGGTCATTCTTGAGATGTGCATGAAGGATGTGGCCTGCAGCGAGTAGGCCCTGTGCCCGCATGTTCAAGCAGCCGCTTGCCAGGCTATGGTCTGTGGCAACCCCTGCCAGCACCCCACACACGGACGGCGTATTGCACGTCCGAGAGGTCATGGTCGGGTTACATCGTGGAAAATTCGTTGCACCCCGGTCAGAAGCTCGGACGGTGGATGGCGACAGTGGTCTTCTGCAGGACGGAGAGGGCTGGACGCCACCTAAATCCGACCAATCAATACTCGTGTCTAGCACGATCTACTACCGGCCACTAGCCTCGGAGCAGCTAACGCCTCCAGCCATTGAGGGAGCTTGTCTCGAGCCTTCCGGGGTGAAAGCGTTCAAGGGCTTGCTCGGCTGGCGAGCTTCTGCAGAGCCATGGCTGATAGCGTCAGGGCCAGCATGGGCAACGTGAGTGCGCCGGCGAATGACCAGCGCGCAAGACCATAACGGAGCCGACCGAGCAGATCAGTGTGCCGCTGCGAAGCTGCATCGAAGCTGTGTAGAAGATAGCAGCGCTTACTGCCCACCCATTTGGGGAGCGCAGCGAAAGCCGCCCGCTGTGAAGCATCCGCCAAGCAGAGCCCCCGGATGAGTACGTAAGGTTAAAAAGACGGCCTGTCAAATCGCAGCACCCCGCAAACTGTTGCTGTCGCGTAGCTTGGATCTGCCGCGATGCACACCACAATGCGTCTGTGATGCAATTTGCGCTCAGGTGCACGCGACTGGGCAGCACATGGCGACGGGAGTCTGACGGCGGCCCAGGTGAGGATATTGCGATGACATCGAGGACTGCGCGGGAGCAGGCGTAGATGATGCAAACATGCACGCAAGGCCTGGGATGCCCGTCCTCAGTGGCAGAGCGCGCGCTGTCTTTTGCCCGGTCCTGCGTGTGCTGGTCGCCTGCTCCGCAGCTGTCTTGGCACGACCGCTCCGCCGGGATGCTGACTTGATAACAGTGTCCAGGCCTGATGAGAGGGCGATATGACCATTGCCATTCACTGTGCCCCCACGCTCCTACATGTCTATTGTGGTCGATCAGCAGCGGAGCGCGCGCAGCATCGCCATCGAACGAGCGTTGTGTCTCGCGGTCGCCGTTGCGATCCCCTCCTGAAAATCTCCCAGGTCCCTCAAAAACGGCGTGCGCCCAGCTTGTGTGGTTCGACGATCGTTTGTGGTCCATCCAATGAAGGACGCCACTCCGCCGTGGCTCAAACGTCGTTCATGAACTTGCCGCCATCCAACTCCCGTTGGGCAGCCAGGTGATTTGCAGGCCTTGTTGGCGCATGCTCGTCCCAGACCAACAGCATCGCCATGCGCCGTCAGACTCCTTTTGACACCTCTGGTCTTAAAATGCCCACTTCACCGTTCAATGTGGCCCTAGTCTGCTTACAGGTTGCGCACGTGAGCGCCAGGTCAGACACGCATCGGGAACAGGTACATCTTCGGGTCCCTGCACGACTCCACCATTCAGCGATTTGTCTCAAGTAACAAGCTCTCCAAAGCCTTGTCACCAGATGCACCTAGACAGGGTGCCTCTCTCCATGAGCTGCTACCAGCCGTCTGTTCCAGAGAGCGAGCTTCTCATCGTGCACGCGGGGTAGCTGCGAAAAAGTCTGGGGATACGAAGCTATCCACTGCAGTTGATGGTGTTGTCGCCCAGCCTTACGAATGCCGACTTCGATGTGTGCCCGCTCCGAAGGAAGTGCGAGCGTAGCTCCGCTAGTCTAGCCTTTGCACGAAAGAGGAGCTTGTCTCGATGAGAGCCTCAAAACGGCTGTCGGCAATGTGCCCAGGATTGGATTGATGAAAGGCTTCGGCGGTTCTCCCAACAGCGTCCGCAAAGGCCGGAATTCCTTCCTAGACATTTGATCTGAAACATGATAAGGCTGGAGAATCTAATCATTCAAAGGCCATGTTGCGATTCTAGACAGCGCAAGTTCGTATGCCGGATCCACGCGCTAAGAGCGTAGCGAGCGGGCATACACTCCCGTATGAGAGGACGAATTTCGCCGAAGCATTCTCCCGGTCACGATATTGAAACGTCTGATCTCGCTTCTCGGAGACCGTTGTAATTCTAGGAAGGCCCTGCTCTGAAGAAGTGTTGAATATCCAAAACCTACCGAGGCACTCTGAGTGGAGTGTTTGCTCCGCGGCTGCTTTTGGACGTCCAACAGCCTCGCAACGGCAGTTTCGGCAGACTTGCACGCGCCGTCGGCCTCGGTGTAGCTTTCACAGTGGACCTCTATTTCCGGTGCCCGTAGACTCATGTAAGCTCCACCGCGGCGGCTCTGGTACTGTCTAGTGTCCAGGTCCAAAGCGGTTGTTGAGCACGCGGGCAGCTCGCGCAACGCGCTTGCATTGATGGTTTCCTCGTCGCGATGGTACGAAAAGAGCGGTCAAGCAGGAGTTCTCCGGTGATTAGAGATATCTGACACAGTGACACGTGAAGAGACCATTGGCTGCGAGTCGTTGCGCCTGTGGCATTTCGGGCTTCTAGCCCGTTGCGCCCTAGTCGCACGCACTGAAATTGAACCTCACTTGCTGCATCATGCTGTACCAGCCTATGTTGGAGTTGGATCGTCTCTCGAGAGGCGTTATCGATAGGAGTGAAGGGTGTGGTGATCATCACGAGTCGTGGTGTTGGAATCGGTGATTTAGCGCATTCGTTCACATGACAGTGGCCACAGCACTGCCTAGAAAATGAGGCATCAGATCGCAAGTTGAAGTCGTTTTGATCAGGCTGCGTTCTCCATTGCTCCGTATCCAGTTGCGATGCAAGACGCAGGAGACGGTGTTGACAGTAGCGAGTAAAGGCACCACGCACCGCTGTGTCCTTCTGAAAATCCTGCATTAGGGGCTGAAGCATTTGCTCGTTGTAAGGGAACGATGTTGTTCAGATTCTGCGAGCACTTGAAGTATCGTGGGTTGAGTGTTGACGTCCGAGCTCAAGCTGCTCAAGCTGCCTCGGTGAACGTCATCCCCGCAATTTTCCCCACACGCAGCAACGGTTCGCTGCTACAAGCTTGCATCTGAGATCCCAGCAAAATATACATAGCCAGTCGAGCAACGTACAATGTCCTCGAAATTCGTCTGTCTACGGTCTGCACGTCTCGCTGCCCGCCATCCTGCTCGTCGGAGAGCTTTTGCTACTGCCGCTTCTACCCGCGCCGACCACGTACGCATCGTGGAAGTTGGACCAAGAGATGGACTGCAAAACGAGAAGCAGAGCATACCTGTGGCCACCAAGATAGAGCTGGTCGAGCGACTAGCACGAACGGGACTGCGGACAATTGAGGCGGGATCATTTGTGTCTCCGAAATGGACACCTCAGGTGAGCATGGCTTCGACCATCGCATGGGATATCAGCTGATTGTCATTGTAGATGGCCAATTCCTCAGAAATCCTTAATCACGTCTTGCGAAATCCACCCCAATCGTCGCATCCAATCACCTACCAATGGCTTCTTCCAAATGCGAAAGGTCTCGACAACTTCCTCTCAACATGGAGCGCACATACGTCGAGTGGACAGGACGCATATCCCACACCGCCACCGTCTCCAGGCATGGATGATGGACCAGCACTGAACACGTCTTCGCAAGATCCAAATGCTATGCCGTCCGCATCCTCAGGAGCGGAGGCCATGGGCAAAGCCAGAAGCGAGTCGCAACCGTCATCTGCGCCAGTCCACGAGCTGTCTATATTTACAGCGGCCACAGAGTCGTTTACGCAGAAGAACACCAACTGCTCGATCGCAGAGTCACTGAAGCGCTTCGAGCCCATCATGACACGAGGGAAGGAGATGGGTCTGAATGTACGAGCGTACATCTCGGTGGCGCTGGGCTGTCCGTATGAAGGCCCCAATGTCGACCCGCATAAAGTGGCCGAGCTGGCCGTGAGCTTGTTGGAAATGGGCGCGGATGAGATTTCTGTCGCGGACACCACCGGCATGGGCACCGCACCGAAGACGGCCGAATTGCTGAAGACCTTGAACGCTGCTGGCGTTGATAAGAGCGATCTCGCACTACACTTCCACGACACATATGGCCAAGCCCTTGTCAACTCGGTCGTTGCCCTCGAACACGGCATCCGCACATTCGACTCGGCAGTGGCCGGTCTCGGAGGTTGTCCTTACAGCCCTGGTGCGACTGGTAACGTCGCAACGGAGGATCTGGTCCACCTGCTTCACAGTCTGGGCTTGAAGACTGGAGTCAATATCGAACAGGTTGCGGAGATTGGCGAATGGATCTCGCAAGAGCTTGGGCGTGCGAACGAGAGCAGTGCTGGGAAGGCGACCCTTGCGCAGCTGCGTAAGGAAAGGAAGTAAAAGTTGTATATGCATCACGAAGAATACCAATACGGAATTTGAGCATGATTGCATGGCTCAATCCAACGCATCGCAGAATGCAGTTTCACAGCTGCTGTCTCTTCCAATATTGCGACGCTCGCGCACCACTTTAGTGCTCGTCTGAGTTCTTTGATGCAGTCGTCCAGCCCTCCTTTTGAGGTAGATTTTTCACTTCTTTAGCTTTGAAGATGCATGCCTCTTGCCGCCTGCTACTCTCCACGGGTGGCCGTCACAACACGCGCTTTCCTCACTCAAAGCTAGTGCACTTTCTCACTCCACCTGCATTCCGATGATCTCGAGTTTGGTGTCTTCAACATCACTTTGCTATCATTTCTAGTCACATTTAGATGAACTGTGAGCCAGCTACGCGACTCCGCGTCTTCACTTCACTGACCAGCTAGAAAGTTCGTCACATCATGGCTCCCGCCTTACCCGACCTTCCAATCGAGCTCTTGCTCTACATCGCCGAAAGTGGGACCACACTCGAGCAGGTCTTTGCACACACAAACCTTCGAGCCACTTGCCGCACGCTGAATGCCAACCTTGTTCACAACTTCGAATTGAAGCACTTCCACACAGCACGACCCAAGCTCACGAGGACGGGTCTTCGATTCCTACTTGAGACATCAAACCGGAGCATTGGACGTAATATCCAGACGATCGAGCTGTCGGCCTCGACATTATTCACGCCCATGCGGATTATTCCCGGCAGCGATCCTGCTGATGACAGTATATGCTCATGGGCGATTATAGAGCAAGAGCTATCAAGCCCAACAATTGAACCCAACCATTCTCACTTCAACAACGAAGTCCTGGATATCCTCGCAGACGGTTCGTGTGCCAGCATGCTAAGCGGAGCACTGTCCGCGCTCCCAGCTGTCAAATGTCTGAGGATTCAAACGCCATCCATTCCTGATGGAATGAGAGCTACAACACTTCACAGTCTTCGCAAGCGTTGGACGCTCGCGTGCAAAGTGCTACTCTCGGCTGTTTTGTCGCGGCCCAACACACTGGAGGAGCTAAGATTGCAAGCTGGGGAGTGCGACCTAGCAGTCCCAATCAGCACGTTCGCTGTCACAGCTGCAGACGCTTCTCTCTCTGACTCAATTACCAAGTTGAATCTCAGCCTTACTGCAAACAGCAGACATCGCAAGTTTTGAGTAGAGCTTCCGCAGAAAACTTTCACTAACAGTGGCTCTAGCATCGTATCCTGTGCATGCTCGAATACTATCAAAAACGCTTGCAAAATTTTCGCACCTCACACATCTCCAACTATCCTTTTCGCAAAAACCCGGCAATTTCTTTAAACGCCTTTCAAACGCTATGCAACCATTGCACCTCCGGTGCCTGGGCATTGCCAACATCGCTACTTGTTGTGACATGCACCTCAGACACTTTCTACATTCCTGTGGAAGTGAGCTTTCGGCCCTAAAACTGGACCGCATAGACTTTGCCTCGGTCAGCGAATTTCACACATTCTTCGAATATCTCTCACGTACCGCGAATCTGCGCAGTTGCTTATTCCGCGAGTTCAACATTGGCACCAAGGGACTGGGATTCGGGTTGCTCAATCTGGAGCTGGCGCATGCATCTTCGGCTCGTGTCGCCAATCCGTTTCCGAAGTTTGATAGCGAGCTGAAGATCAGTGGCAAAGGGGTCACTGAGATGCGCGCTTTGCTACTGCGCATGGCACATGTTCGTGAGATCAGGGATGCATGGCCTCGGACGGAAAGAGTGGTTGAAAATTGAGAGATCTGCTGGATACCGCAAATTGAGAATCAGTAAGTGCGAATGGGTAAGAGGCGTCGAGCTGTCATGTCGTTCTCCGTAAACAAAGGTACTATCGAAGGCTTGACAAATTCAAGACCGAAGTTTCCTGCTCAGCTCGCATCACATAACTCTCTCACTCGCTTTTGTACCTTCATCTCGTATCTTCTGACGGCGTTCACAAGCGCCTCTCTCCGATCGAATCTGCCCGTGTTTTTCGTTGGGTGCTACTTCCTCTTCCCACGACATCCATCGGGTGACGTGATCGCGACACGCTTGCCCTCGTTGTCAGTTCTTTCCTCCGACCTCACAACATTCCATGTCAAGCTCTTGCTGTCCACACAATGCTGCGCAACTATCCAGGCTGCGCTTTGAGTATGCACTTGGTAGAACTGTTTCGGCGTGGCGACTTGGGATTGCGTGCGCTATTTGCGTTCACTTTCACTTTCACCTCGCACAGACCTCAACAATACAGTATGGGCTCTCTTTCGATTGGCGTGCCGCTGCGCTAGCGCTGTCAGTTTAGATTTCTGTCGACTCACGTTTTCCAGATCGTCCCTGCCTCCACCTCACTGACACTACACTCCGACACTGGCCAAACTATCCTGAAAGTACGTACCGGTCACAGAGACGACTATTGAGGAGAAGAGACTAATCGGCATTGTAGTACAGGTCATCGATACAGCGCGGTCATGGCTGCGACACTTCCTGGCTTGCCTGCGGAGTTGTTGCTCAAGATCGCCGAGAGCTGCTACCCCTTCGAAAAGAAGAAACAATTCCAGAGACTTCGAGCGACTAGCAAGAAGATTGATGATAAGATTGTTCGTTTCTACGGCCAGAGGTGGTGTAAGAATCTCAGTCACCAACTAAAGGAATCAAGCTTGAAGAGGTTTGTCACCATCTCTCAAGGTCAACTCGCTTTCCATGTCGAGTCCATTCACATCAATTGCCATACGCTGTTGGACGAGCATGAAATCAATAGCTCATCTGAATCTTCGGATGCCAAGGACGATCCGTGGTACGAAGACGACCAAAGAGCTAAGTATGGACGCGTCACAAAAATTGCTTTCGACGAAGCCAACTTCAGCATGCTCATGAATGGTACTGTCGCCCAATCTTTGGGTTCTGCGCTCCCCAAGTTCCCCAACTTGAAGCGAGTATCTATCTATCAACCATGCCCAGGTCGCAATGTGAAGATTAGCGTGCTTGAACAGCTTCAGTGGCGATGGACTGTTACGCTGAAAGTGCTTCTATCAGCTGTGCTGTCTCGAGCTGTGCCTCTCCAGCAACTGAGCCTGTATCACTGGAAACCCACAATCACTGCTCATCCGTCCATTCTCGAGCATATGGGCATGTATGCGACACAGTTGAAAGCTATAAGGACTCTTCGCCTTGGCATCGCGGGCGTTGTGGCTGGCTGTAAGTTACCTCGCATAAGAAAATTGACCAACAACCTGACAGAACAGATGAGAACGACCACTACATGGGCATCATGTGGCGTATCATGCATGATGCATCGTATCTAGAAGATCTCGATTTGGGTTTCGGTCACAATGCGATCAATCAGGGCTTTTTCAAACAGCTCAGTAAGATGGGACACAATCTTCACCTTCGACGGCTTCAGATCCGCCAGCTCCGGACTCGGAAGAAATATCTCAAGATGTTCCTTCGCCTGACCAAGCCTACATTGAAGGCTCTGGTACTCGACCACATCTATCTTGAGCACGGAGAGAATATAGTGTCCTTTTTGTGGAACGAAATGGACCTCAAAGAAGTAACTCTCCGTTGTCTGCATGCCGGCGTCGCAGGTATCTACTTCGATAATGTCTCTCTAGAACGACCAACCACAGTTGACAGGTGGCAGGACGATGATTTCTGGATCGTCATACAGAAGAATGTCTTTCCCCAGCATAAGATCGAGCTGAGGGAAGAAGATGGTGATAACATCAAACAATGGCTCCTGAAGATCGATGACCTGTCTTTACATGGAGATGCGTGGGCAAAGGACGACATGTACATGCTTTGATGAATCCTGGATATATATATACAAGAATGAACAGGATGAACAAGGTGGCAAATATTGCGACATTCCTGCGAAGCATGCGCATCGATGGTCAAAGTGGAAAGAGGCGGTAATGTGTCGCGCTCGGCAAGGGTTTCCGCCCACACTTAAGCTCTTTTATGGGCACAGCATTATGCGGAATCCGCTCAGGAAACGTGCAGAACAAATTCTTGATTAGAACAAGAAGAATTGAATTGCATTACCAAGAACCGATCAGTCCCTGCATACGTGGATCTCGAGTGTGTAGCTCTCGCCGCGCAAGCGCTCACTGTTTGTGATAGGCGTTGCTCCAACTTCCTTTTACCGATTTACAATCACTACGATTGTGTGTGGGTCGAACATCGACTGGAAAACATGCCACGATTAAGAACGCCTCCAGCATGACGCAGAAGCGAGAATCTATTAGAGAACTAACGATGAATCGACGAGCTTGGAGAGTTGCTTCATGTCTGCCCATGACTACCCTGACTCTGGCCGACCTGGTTGAAAGTGTAGGGCAGATATAATATGGGAGGAGAATTGACGACCGACAGATTGTACCTAAACATGTAGCGGGAATATTTTCAGAACATTTCCATTATATCACAAATTTACGCCAGTCAGTTTCCAATTGTGAAATGCAGAAGCTTTGATAGTAGAGTACTAAATTTCATACCAAAGAGTGAACTGACAACCACGTTGGAGTGAAGTACCCTCCTTACCACCCCAATTATGTACTAGCGAAGAGATACCTTCGACTTCTACTCCGTCTATACACGTACACATGCCTGGAAATCCTCTGCTCTCGCTATATTACCTCACTCACTCCTCCCTCCTCTTCAAGCCCACATTACACCCCCCATCACCCGTACACGTAATCGTCAATTTCTCCCTCCACACCCCATCCCCCTTACCCTCAATCTCAAACAACTGCACCAACCTCGTAACCACAAACCCCACCTCCGTCAGCGCAAAGTTCTGCCCAATACACACCCTCGGCCCGCCCGAGAACGGAATATACGCCCACCCCGGCCGAAACCCCGGCTCGAGCCAGCGCTCCGGGCGGAACACATGTGCATCCGCCCCGAAAAGATCAGGCCGGCGGTGCATGCTGTACGTATGATACGCAACATACGCACCCTTGGGCACGAATATCGGTGCGGATTGGTCTGGGCCCGCGCCACGAGGTAAAAACGTATCCTGGATAGCTTCGCGCGAATTACTAGGCACAATAGGATACATGCGCTGTGACTCATTGATAATCGCGCGGAGATATTTCATATCTTTCAACTGCTCGTACGTCGGGACGTCAGTGCCGACTGTCTCAGCAATCTCATCGCGCAGACGGGATAGGATGGCTGGGCTGTGCGAGAGGGTGAAGAGCATGTTGGATAGTAGCGCGGCGGTGGTGTCGCGGCCTGCGAGCAGGATGTTGAGGAGTTCGGAGCGGATGGTTGTGCGGTCTGATGTTGCGGTGAGGAGTTCGTCGAGGAAGATGTAGCGGGTGTGTTTGGCGTCGGGGTTGGAGGATTGGGCGGCGAGTTCTTCGTCGACGATTTTGTCGACGAAATCTATGAATTAGGTTAGATTGGATTGTGGTGTGTATTGGGGGTAGGCAGTACCTTTGATGATTTGCGCGCTTCTTTTACGTTTCTTGTCGGGTAGTAATAGACCTATGTATCCCCATTTCGCGTACTGCTCACTAGACAGAGGATCGGAGCAGTACTCGAATGCGTCGACAAATTCGGCCACTTCTTTCGTCTTCTCTTCTCTCTTCAGTGAGTCCGTGCTCCTGCCGAACAGAAACTCGGTCGCAATGTCGAGCGTCAATTCGTGGAACAACGGCTGCAGATCAACAGTGGTGCCATCCGTAGGCAAAAGTGAAATGAAACGGTCCAAGTGCTTTGCGAAGTGAGAAACATCGGCAACTTGATGCCGCTCGAAACACGGTCTCAGCATCTCTCGGCTATGTTTCCACGCAGCGCCTTCGTTCGTGAAGATGCCTATTCCGAGGAATTCGGACATTTGCTGGATTCTCTCCTGTCCCAGGCTCCATGTGTCGAACTCGGTGGCAAGTATTGTCTTGACAACCTCAGGATCTTCCGTCAAGAACAGCTGCTTGCCGAAGAAACTGAATGCAATAGTATGCGCTTTCGCTTTTATCAAGTCTTGCTGCCACTTCTCAAGAAGACGTTTTTGCTTGATGGCCTTCATGTGCCCGATGAAGAAGTCGATGCCAAATGTTGGGAGATAGGATGGGAGGTTAGATGTCCGTGGTGGGCAAGGCAGGGCGCCTTTTTGTCTGGAAAGCGCACGACGTCGAGATCCTGTGGTTGCTTCCCAGTATATGCGACGAGTAATGTAGAGACTGAGCAAGGATACCACGACGTTGGTGAATGTGAAGATAGCCATGACGGTCGAGATGGAATTGTGCAGGAGTGGCAAGGTAAGGATCGATGTTCATGGAGAGAGAAAAAGCATCCGTAATAAAGCTTGATTAACAAGCTCTACTTCTTTCCGGTAGTGGAGTTTGCTATGTCAGGAGGCTTCCATAGCGTTACGGCTTGAGGTCTTCCCTATAAGCAACCCGACAAGCTAGGCAGCCATATTTGTACCCTATCTTAATTCGCATAGGGCTTATGCGCCACCCAACATTCGCTCAAAGAGACGTATGTCGCAATGCTGATATACATAGCTACAATCAAGAAAAAGGCACATAGGATGTCGTCCATGGTTGAGGTTGGAGTGGCAGTTGCACGCGAAGCGGGGCCCTGTGGCTGACGCTAGTGGCTGTACATACCTGGTTTGGTCCAATGTGTCGACTTTGTGCGAGACTGGCACCTGTCCCGCTCCTGTAGCACAACATTTCCGTACCATCCGCGACTGAATTTACGGGCAGCGCAGATAGATGCAAATACTGCTAGAGTAGCAAAGATAACTTTTATATAATAGCTTTAAGGCCTTCAATGTATCATTAAGGTTTTGCTGTAGACATAAACACGCGAAGGCATTTGGAAGTGCCCCACCAGAGAAGTCAAAGTGCGGTACCTCCCTTCTTTCAGTGCATATACACATAACTTCGTCGCGCGGTCACGACAGCATCTATGGGTCTGATGTCACTCAATCAAGCATAGTCACCGAAAGGATTTCCTTTAGTCTCAAATACCTGTACATCCTTGTAATCTGGCTCCGTACCCGATCCCTGCGATAAGTCATCGCATGATCGTCGCGAGACAACCCGAAATGAGACAGGCGGGTCCTTCTCCGTATGCACAGCGAAAGGAGGCTTAACGGGCATGTCCTACCCTCGCGGGAACACCGACCGGTTCGATACGCCGTGCCACAGAATCGCAACGAGACGCATGCGGGGAGGACTTTCTCGTAAAGGTCTGCATGCTGCATGGGTGGCGGAAGCTGGTAAATGTGGCATGGGTTGGTGCATATATCCAAGTCATGCTGCGCAACAGCGAGACGTGTATTGTCTGGCTGGACTTAATTTCCAGGACCCAGGTCGCATATGTGGTACAAAGAAGGCATGATCATCTGATAAAGTCGAATCTGTCTTGACAGGGTCGCTTGCTTCGCAACGAGTGTTGTCATTTGGCAAGGAGATATTATGATTATGCCGTGTATTCTTCCATAATTGCCCGCTATTTCCAACCTGTCAAACTTTTCCGTAAGAAATCCGTGCCGAGAGACTTTTCATATCCCAAAAAGAACGGAGAGGGTGCCTTCGCCATGGCCCTAGCTCTTGAGGCCGTGATATGTCGTCCCGTCGTGTGCGGTGATACATTCCATTATATCCAGTTCTTGTGTGTCCATTTGAAAAGATGAGAAATCAACACTGTGTACAAAAGGAAATTTGCCATAACGGTCTCTTGGTGACCCGGAACTCATGGCCGGCGCGAAGGAGCCATGTGACTGGTCATTGCAGCGACGTGGTTGTCACGACAGTCATGCCTTGACCCGGGCCCAGCAGGAAAGTTATGCACTTGCCCCAAGTTGTTGGTGACCGGCTGAAGGTACCTCGTCGACAAGAACACCTGCCATGACCCTGCTTGATTGCTCACGACTAATGCCCTGGCCCCGAGCTGGTGTTGCGTATGGCATTGGAGCGATGGTGGTGGTAGGGTCGAAAGGTGTCTGGCGAGCGAACTGTTGAAGAGTTTGACCGTTTTCAAGCGCCTGAACTTTTTGGCTGTTGAGCAGGGCGAGTTCTGCCTCCTGAATGGGCTTGGGATCGTGGTAGTAGTACTTTTTGTTGCCTTTGTCGCCGTCCAGACCGATTGCTTTGTACATGGCGAGGCCTGTTTCTGCACTATATTCTTCATGGGTGGAAACCAGACGTTTGCCGCCACCGCCCGGAAGATCAATGACAAATGACGGCATCATGAAACCCGATATTGTACCTCGGATCTCTTTGTCAAGGTGTATGATTTCATGGAGCGGCGTGCGAAGGTCTTCAACACCCTGAACCATATCGCATTGGTAGACATAGTACTAAATCAGTCAATACACTTCATCAGCTCGAAAAGATATGAATCGAATGAGAAGCGTCGCATTAAATCCCGCGACAGAGGTGGGAGCTGAGAAATAGCACTTACAGGCTGAATGTTGATGGCGGAGAGTGTTTTGATGAGTTCGGATAGGTCCTCAGCGGTATTGTTCACCCCCTTCAGAAGGACTGACTGGTTGCGCACAATGACTCCGTGCTCGAAAAGGTAGTTTGCCGCTTTTCTTGTGACCCATGTGATCTCACGAGCATGGTTGATGTGGGTGTGCAGACAGACTTGCTTGCCCATCTTTCTACCTTTCTTGGACAGGGCGATCAAGGCCTCAGTCCAAGGATCGCCTGCGTGAATGCGGCCGGGCGCTACGGCGAGTCCTTTCGAGGCAAATCGAATGCGAGAGATGTGCTCCATGCCAAGTAGTCTGGGGCGAATTAGAAAATGAGATTCCAATATCATGCATCACTTACCTGTCACCAATTTCTAGTAGGTCTTCAGGCTGTAAGTAGTACGCATCACCGCCAGATACGACGATGTCTTGAAGGTCATCTCGGCCCTCGATGTACTGGAACACAGTTTCCCATCGCTTACGGCTTGGCTTCTGCGGTTTCTTCGTCACTGTTTCTGTATTTGCGCCAACCGCGTAAGATCTAGTGCAGAATCGACAATACACGGGACAGATGGACGTTGCTAGTGCAAGTTAGATGCAGTCGGGACGAGTAGTTGAGATTGTTGCCCTACCTAGGAACAAAGCCCGGCCCGGGTAACGATGAACGAGACCTGGTACGGCTTGGGAGGAGTTAGCAGACGTCGTTTGTAGCTGTGAAGTACGCACGGCTATCGTCTTCTTCATGGAGTGAGTCCAACTCGAGTTTCTCATGGTCTGGGATAATGCCGCTTGCTAATGGCAAGAATTGCTTGCGAATCGGGTCGTCGAGAGGGTTGCTCCAATCAATCCGAGAAAGAACATGCGGTGTAAGCCTAATAGCCATTGGAGCCAATTTAGTTGCAGCGACCGCATCGTCGATGAAGTCCTGTTTATGTCGAATGTGCTGTAGTAAAGGGTTTTGTGACGACCCCAAAGTGTCAGGCAGAGCTTCAGACAAAAACTGCAGCAGTGTTCGATTGTTATTGACGGTGTTGCGAACCTATAGCGGTCTCTGTATTAGCACCTGATCATGATTGACGCCTCTCCTCGATCTGGAGTTTAGCAAAATTACATACTTGCCAACGGTAGGACACGAAGTCGTCTGTTGTCACATCTTTCCATGGAGTATCTTGCCAGTACCGTTCTCCATCAACGAAAGTTGACAATGGGCGAACGTGTGTGGCATCGCGAGTGGTCCGCGGAGCGCACACTCGCAGTGCGCTTCGAACAGCCGTGGTGTTTGCTCTGAGCATGCTTCGATCGGTAAAGCAGGTATGCTTACTTCCAGTGGCAACAGAGAAGGAAAAAGGACCGACTCAAGATTGAGCTGCGCAGTCCGGGACTGCAGTGCTTAAGAAGCTCGGTGCGTAGTGCAACGAACTCCTGAGTGCGCGGTTGCTCGCTTTCGCATCGGATAGTCACGACAAGCATATCCTCTTTGGCTGCTGGAGAACGAAGAAAATTCCTGTGTAACTGGAGGGGCCTTGACCATTGTCGCCAACGTCAACGTTAGCCGGCACCTATCGTAGCACTCCAAGCAAGTCTAGGGGACCATTTCAGCGTCATAGAAATTTCGAAAGGCCTGGGGTACGTGTGGATAGATGCAGCGTACGGCATTCTCGTGGGCGCCAAAGCAAAGCCGTGCGATAATATGGCGCATTAGATCCACTACGACAGAGTATTTAGGCGGAGTATGTTGCATCGTGGCCGGCGGTTGTATCGCAATGGGCTCGGCATACAGTCCCGGGACCCGTGCACACAGGTAAGTTGTGGTGAAGGCAGACGAGATGTGCATCTCGAAAGGGCTGACAGCAAGACTTCAGAGACACAGCACCACGCTATCCATGATAGGATCCCGAGCCGCCCAAGAATTGAAGTCTCGCATTTTTCAGAGCCCAGAACAGCAAAGCGCCCAGTATGGTGGCTTGAAGGATCGAGTTGTGGAGCTGTCTCCAGGCCACTGGGTCGGGACTTGGAGGTCCCAGCACCTACAGCCGTGGGCCTTGAGGCGCTGGTTTTGTAGCACGTGAGATGCAAGATTCTGGAGACACATGATGGTTTGTATCAAGTTTTGATGTTGTCAAACAGACGGTGCCTGTGGCAGTCCATTTGTATTTGGTTTGTCTGCATAGCGTTCTTGGCACAATCGAGGAGCAGAAAAAGGCTTGAAACGTGGGAGGGCTGGAACGGGCCGCGAGTGTGCGTACCACTACCAGCAATGGCGGTGTGAAACGACATGCTGTGTATCAGAATCCAGAGCGCAGTATGGCAGGAGATAGTTGCCGTCGTGATGGGTTACACGACACGACGTACGTACTAGCATTTGGCGCTAGCCAGTCCTGGTGGCGCCGCGTTGATATCCGCTTCCTCTTTGGGCGGCACGCCAAGCATAATGACCTCAAGCCCCGCGAGTGCCTGCCGGATGCTTGCAGTCGCGCATTGTTGTCCACTTCCGCCCACCACACCTGCACCCGCACCCGCACCTCAACCACACCATGGCTGACTCACCCGCTGCTCCGACAGCTCCTCCCGGCGAGTCTCCAGCCCAGACCAAGGCGCGTCTGCGGCGAGAACGGCTCGCTGCCAAAAGCGGAGCCCAGCGCCTCCAGCAGATCACGGCGCTGCAAGGAGGGCCGCCCAAGACGCTCAGCGAAATAGAGAAGGATGTACCAGGTACGAAAATGGCCCTCGTGACCACGCGTCACGGCTCCTGGCTCTAGCTCCCGCGTGAGCCTCCTTGACTCCCGTCCACATTCTTAATTTTCACTGTGAGCCCACGGCTAACCACATTACAGTCAAACCTGCACCCACGCCAGCTCAATTCACACCCAATGTATCTGGCACCGCCACTCCAGACCCCGACGAGATCGACATATCTGAGCACCACTATCAGCCTGCTTCGCAGCCGCGTTTGCCGTCGCCATTTGCCTTCGATGGCAACCAGTCCGCATTCATGCCTCCGGAGCAAGGACCTGACGCTGCGCAAGATCCCATGATGGCCATGCTCCAGCAGATGATGGGCGGTGGAGCAGGAGGTATGCCCGGCATGCCTGGGGGCCCAGGACCACAAGGCGGTGCTCCTCCCGATCTTCCTCCAGGACTGGCCAACATTTTCTCCGCAATGCAAGGCGGCGCTGCTCCCGAGCCGTCACCAGAGCAGTCGTCGGCCTGGATCTGGCGCCTTGTGCACTCCCTTTTCTCGCTTGCCCTCGCCATCTACATCGTTCTACAGACCCCGTTCACCGGGTCGAAGCTGTCTCGTGCCTCGCTGCATGATGTCGACTGGACCGTCCAACACACATCCGCGCAGAATTTCGCCCGATTCTTCTACCTCTTCGCCACGTTCGAGGTCATTATGCAGTCCTCCCGATACTTCATCGAAAAGGGCCAACTTCAAGGCGGTGGTATCCTTAGTACGGTCGCAGGAATACTGCCGCCGCCATACGGAGGCTACGTCCGGACCGTTGGGCGCTACAGCGTCATATGGAGTACTGTCGTGAGCGACGCTATGGTCGTCGTTTTCGTGCTGGGCGCCACTAGCTGGTGGAAAGGCGCTGCCGTCGCATGAGCGCTACATTTGTTTCACTAGGTAGCGTAATGGTATGACAACCAATTGCCTACCGGGTTATCCCATCCCGTGATGCGGACGCGAAAACACCGAAAAGTCGTGATCAGCTAACAGCCAGTCAACGCTCACCGATAACGAGCTGCCTACCACGAACCCGGGAACAGGCACCGACCCATTTGTTGACTATGCACGTGTGGTGGGCATATGCACATCATAGTTGCAAGCACGACTGGCCCTTGGTTACGGGTATTGTCCAGTGCAATGATTCACACAATGAGCTCATTGTGTCGACACACCTCAAATGCAAGACATTTCGCATGCGACATTACGGCACGAGTCGACCTCGCACGATCAGCTTGACCAGGCTTTCAAAGTGAGGCTAGCCTTCATCAAGTGGTGCGCACGGCATACGGCATGTCGTTGAGCGAGCTGGTCACGCCCCACAACGGCTACCCGCACTAGCGCACGAATGTCGTGCATACGCCGCTCTTGATTTGACCCCTACCACGATATGCACATGTCTTTGCCTTTGGATTTTGCTACGACCGTCTCCGCGGACTGCACCCACCTCCGCGGACCTCATGATCGGTGAGAGAAGGGTACAGAAGTAGGGCCACTACCCGATCTACGTTGCAGCAACTAGGTGGTGCAGCGACATGGGCAATCCAAGTATGCGCGAGTCAAGGTACTACGCGATATGCTGTACCGAACCAGATAATGTTGACGTGGCGGTTCATAGCACGCGCGTGATGGCGTTGTCATGTTCTATGGCCAAGTTTTGTGCATGAGGCCCAGCTCCCGCGGAGTCTGGGGAGTCAGAAATGAGAACGTGGTGGCAAGCGCGACTTGGGCATTGCGATGCACGCGCGATATACTAGTAGCTGACCAGTATCTCTTGATGTAGTGAAGGCATCTAGCCCTCCAATTGACTGAGATTTGGCGCAGCACATTCGCAGCGTTTCGTCGTTGAGAATCCAGTCGACTTTGGAATTTTCACTCTCCACGATAGCCCACAAGCGTGCCATGAGTGTGTGATTTTTTTCCTACACGACATATCTCCTGAATCGCATTTGGCGCTGTGCCTGTAACCATGACCAAATACACACAACAATGCAGATTGTACAAATTCGTAAATATCTATCATCATGCACATATATTCCACCCATGCACATCTCCGCCTATTCATACAATGCCCAAACCCCACCCTATACCCATCTCAATTCGTCGCCGGCACCTCTCCCCTCGCCAACTTAAGCAACTCCTGCTCCCTCCGCTCCTTAGTCAAGTACTCCCTAACCTCAACCCTATCCTTCTCACTGCGCTCATTCTGCTCCTTCATCTCCGCCATCTCCGCCTTCTCCTGCTCCGTCATCTCCAGCTGCGTCGCGCCAATCGTCTTGACCAACATATCCAGAATCTCGCTCTCGTCGACGTCGCGGATGTTCAGCGTATGTGTTGGCGGCGAAGTATCTGGGACGAGTGTGGTCTGGGGATTCGGTGTTGCGGAGGACGACGGGGCTTGGTTTGACACGGAGGATGTGGTGGGTGCTTGTTGGGGTGTGGGGGATGTGGTGTAGATGTGTAGGAGCGATGGGCCGTCTTGGTCGGTGTGTCGTGAGATGGAGATTGGGATGGTTGGGTTGCGGTATTTTATTCGGGGGAGCATTTCGCGCCAGAATTTCCTGGTGGGGTTCGGTGTTAGTCGAGTGTGTGTGTACTTGGGGCTTTGGAATTGCTGGGGGTTGGTAGGATGCGGAGCCCTGGCTGCAAAGAAATGTTCTTTCGGCGCGGGGTTTTGCCTTTGCTCAGCCTGTAGTGAAGGAGAAGACATACCGTGCTCCTCTGTGTCCGCCGTAGAGTTTTGTGTTGAATTCCATACTAATCTTCGACACCTCTTTGGGCAGTATGAGGGCGCCTGGACCGCATCTTATCCATAGTAGCTATTCCGAATACAGTCAGTACATTGCAGCTTCTTTCTCGAGCATCGTGGAAATTCCTTCGCATGTCTGCGGCGTTTCGGAGGTGTCTGCGGAGGAGTGAATCGTACCTTCTGCAAAGAGTGTCAGTCATGGTCAATGCTATATCTAGCGAAGCGTCCAGCGGCACTCACCTGGCGCAGCTTGCGCATTCTTGTTATTATTTTCACCATGGCTGCTGTGATGTGTTTGCAGTTGACGTTGCGGAGCTCATGCGTCGCGAGATTTCGAGAATCGCGCTAGCGCATGAAGTCTTGGCAAATCATCCAGTGTCATCGTTCACCCTGTTGGCCGCAAGCGATCAAAACCCAACATTTCTATGTAGGGTAAGGGATTTGAGACCAGTAAAAGAAAGTCAGAGGGAACTTCCGAGGTCCATACGTTAGACACGTCAAGTTCAAGTAAGAGACAATTATAATTGATCGAACGCCGTCCCACGCGCTACGAGACGGATAGATACGTAAGTTCCCATCCGCTATTTTCCCTTATGCCCACCCTCATAATACCTCACATGTGCCAATATGAGCTAGAGAGCGTGCAATTATAACCTGATATATATCTACCCAACCCTAGATCCCATTATACTAAAGCCCACGGCGAGCTTCTCGTGTGTGAATGAGGCCGAAGCCCGAGAAGAGGTCATTGTCGTGCTTATCGGGCAGGCTGTGCGGCGCCCTGTGCTGGGGCCGGGTTTCCTGGGTTCATGCGCTTGCCCCTAGGAGCTGTTAGTGGTAGCCTTTCATCACGCACAACCAAGAACTTACATGAAAGACCTGCTGAGGAACGAGACCAAGATCATGGGCAGCCACGACGGCATCTTGGAGAAGCCCCAGGTGACGTAGGCGTACGGGAGAGCCAAGCCGTACTTTTGGAGCTCGCCGTTGAAGGGGTGGAAGACTCCCTCATACGGCTCAACCTCGGAAATCTTGTTGTCGACAATCAATTCCTTGAGAGTTGTGGCAGTGGTCGAAGTGCGGTTCAGAGGCTGGTATCGGACCGTCGGGACAGGCGCGGACTGGTCGGCCAGAGGCTTGGGAATCTGGAAGTAGTAGAGCGCCGGTGCGCCGACAGACCACATGTTGCAGAGGATATTCTCCGTTTCGCAGTCAAGGTAGGCAAACTTGGGCGCGTTCGACTTGGCAGCGAGCACCGGGAGAGAAGTCTAGGCTTGTTAGAATACGGTATACATTTCATCACTGTTGTACGTACGTTCCATGCCTTGGTGGCGTTCTCGCACAGTCCAAAACACGACCTGTTGCCGCCAGTAACGAAGACGAGCCAGTCTTGCGTGACAGGCGGGCTGGCAGTGGGGTCGACTGTCAGAGTCTCCTTCCAGTTCTCGAGGGTGAGCGGGTACTGGATCGCCTCTGCAGCCTTTGAAGCAGCCTTCTCAGTTGCAGCGTTGAGAGGCGCTGAGGGGACAGCCGGGATAGCTGAGGACACGGCAGCGGTGGCCTTGTTGAAAAAACCCTTAACCTTCTCGAGGAGGGGAATCTGCTCCTCCGCGACCGCAATCGCGGGGAGGGCGAGGAGAAGTGTTGATGAGAAGCGCATAGTGGCGATGTGTGGTGAAGGAGTAATGCTGCGGGAGGGCTGCCTGGAGTTGATGTCTGATGATGTAAATAAGGGTCCCAATCACAAAATGTGGGGGAAGCTGCAGCTCAGCGATAGCGGCTGATGTAAGGAGCGATAGAAGGTCACAGCACGTGTAAATAATCACGAAGAACGTCACTCGAGGGCTCAGAGCGCGATGCAGATGAAGGAGGTCAATGGAAAGGGTTAGCGATAAACATTAGCAACGCGATGGATCACTGTCTAGGCCTTGGCGCTCCAGCTGCCGCGAAATTGGAGCGAAGCATGGGCCTTCGGCGTGGCGCTCCGTCCACCAGTTCATCTCCGCCAACCATCACGCCTCGTCGCGTCTTCCACAGCTCGCCAACAGCCTGATTGAAATGCGCCATCTGATTCCGCAGCCACAACGAGTCAAGTTGCGTCTCTTCAGCGATGCTAGTAAATTCACTTCAGAACGCGAAAGTCCTTCAACGTTCAGTGGACGGTCAAATACGGATCTAAAACTACGGTACATCATCATGCCAGCTATCAAACAATGTATCGTCTACCCACGATGCCTCACTTCCCTTTTTGCAAATTGCTCCAGTCCCAGCTGGGCGTGTCAACACCCATTCCCACTCCCGAGAACACGCCGTTTTGGTCATCGCTTGCCTTTCCGTTCGTCGCAGTATCTGTTCTTTGTCTCAGTATACTTCAGAATTCTCGTAAAGATCTCATCTTACCTGCAGTAACGTCAATTTCCTCGACTGCAATGACATCAATTTTCACGGAGGTTTGGCTCCTAGCGCCTGGCGTTAGTACTTCGTTTCCAATCGAAGCTTCCGGGAGGTGAGGAGATACTCTACTATACTTGGCCGCCAGTCCCTGCTTGAATGCCCTCATTCGTTCATTTTCACTATTCCCGTCGCCCGCAGTACTCCACGTTCGGGTCGATGCTTGGGCTCGTTCACGATCTTCGACCTCGCGGCTGTGGGACGTCTCGGGGTACTTGAGGCCGGGAATGGTGTTGGAGACGCGGTCGGGAGAAGCTCTCTGGCTGTTGTAGCGCTTCTCCGAGCTTGTGACTTTGCGCAGCTTCTTGCCAGCTTGTATTTCGCCAAATAGCGCCGCTTGTTCGGGTACAACGCCGCGTCTTTGACCTGACATTGGAGGCATGCCTGGCGGTGGCGGTGGCGGTGGTATTTCTCGTGACACCGAAGGTGCTCGGTCAGGGGATATGCGACCCGTCTGCAGTGGACTGTAAAATTCCGCTGCGGCACCACGACCTGTTGAAGCGACGGAGGGGATGCGAGGATCGAATCGCGTCGGAGTTGACGTTCCTGCCCGACCATGATCGGACAGAGATGATGGCGGAGTGGCACCCTGCACTCGGACCGCTGGTGGCGAGGGGTCCTGTGAGTATGGCTGGCCGTACTGATGAGCCAGACTCGAAGACCTATTCGCCATTGTAGATGCGGGAGCGGCGTCCGCATGGTATCTGCTTGGCGAACCTGAAGAAGGATGGTAAGGCGTCGGTGGCTTGCTATCGTGATGGTCAGACAAGCCGTCTTGCCTATGTCGATTATGACGATGCTCAGCACCTTCTTCATGTCTCTTCTTGTGCTCGCGACCGTCTCGCGACTTCTCCTTCTCTTCTTTTCGATGCCTGTCCCCTCGGCGGTCGCGTTTCAGCATATCATTCATATCACGCACATACTCTCCAGCACTCTTTCCTATCAAGACATCTACCGCTTGCTCCACGACAGTTTGGGCCCGATATCCCTGTTCGTGTTCAGCCTTGATGTGCTCATAAGTGTTCCGGAAGTGGTCTTTCAGTCCAACACCAGCTCTCCTGTTTGGCAGCAGGCCGAATGGTGTCCTCCCATCCGGGCCGATTCGTCTGGTTGGAGATGGTGGCGCTCTGGCTCGGCCTTGCTTTGGAGTATGATCACTTGTTCGACGGCCAGAGCGCGATGGAGAGCGAGAGTAAAGTAGTCCACGTGACTCTGAGGGCGTATCTTGTGGTAAGGTGCCTGCAGGTCCGGCACCACCTCTCATCAAAGATCCAGAATCTTCGTCGGGTGGACCCCCGCGAACTACATCAGATATACCTCGGTCATTGCCCTGTTCTTTCGAGCGATCGCGGTGTCCGTCTCGCGACCTGTGCCTCCGATGCTGTTCGCCAGAACGTTCACGACGATCTCCACGCCTGTCATGCGATCTTCCACGATGGTGTCCTCTTCCGTGCTCGTGTTTCCTCCTTTTCTGCTTCTCCTTCTCCTTAGCCTTCCTAGCTTCAGCCTCTTGATGGAGTCTGTAAATTCTGGCGTTCTCAACCACACCCTCAAGCACTAGTCTCCCCGTCGTCATGTCCACAAACTCTGGATTCCGCGGTCGCCTACCAGCAAGCAATTTTTGCATGTCGCGTGCAACTTGCATTTGGTATCCTGGTGAGGATGGATCTGGCCTTGGGTGTTCAGCAGGCATGAGCACAGATTTCGTGGTAAGAAGAAAGACATGTTGGGCGCGAGAACATTTGTATTCGCTTTCATTGAATGGTGGTTTGTGAAGAGGAACATCAGGGGCAGAAAGCAAGCATGTTGGAGCAAACGGTGAGTATGTGAAGGGTTGCAGGTGATTAACAAGCCACAGCAAAGCATGGTATCAAGCGTTATGAGGGGCATGTGTGCTCGAAGCCAGTCTTCTCCAAGCATTGCTGTTGAAGGGACCCTTGACAACCAGAGAAATGCCACGAAGTTGAGTGTGATATTGGTCGGCTTGATGAAGACCTGGAACTGATCAGGACATTCACGCGTGGATCTACAGAATCATGTGCGAAGTATCACACAAGCATGCGACCAGCTCACCTTGATATAGTGAAGGTCGAACTAACATCTTACTGCCTTGCCATCTTCACACGTTAGTGTGGCAGAATCAGAATTTTCAATTTTCTTCAATCGTACTAGGATAGCTTGATGCAGCGCACACCTAGACGTCATCACAGCAGATATTGCGAGGATCTCGAGCTATCTCTGCAAGTTATGCCACTCTTGTGCGAGTCGCTACTGAGAAGATGCATGGTTGGGAAGGCATGGTCGCGCTCGTGACATATTCCTTTGACCGTGGTGGCTAAAGGCAGAACCCACGATCTCCGGACGATTGCAAGCGGTGTGTTTGCTCTTCTTCCAAAGCATGCACAATACCTGTGATGCTATTGTATACGTCAAGCATGGTGGTCGTGCGATATGCGCGCTGAATGCGTCGCAACAAAGACCTTGTTGGTGGGTTTTTTCTTTCAACCTAGATCAACAGCCAAGCTTCACAAACGTCTATGATTCTCGACCACAATACCATCCCCTCATCCATGGGAATGGCTGAAGGGTCGCGAGTGCGCAAATAGTCAGTGCTTGTGTGCAAAGATGCGACAATAACATACGGATAACGTACTTAAATTGATGCATCCTGCTGAAGTAGTTGCACATCATTCATCGCAGAGCTGGCATGATAGCAGCTCAATTCTTACATCCAACATGCGCTCCTACAATGCTATCTTTGCGGGATTTGCTATGCTGTTTGCATTCGCCCAAGCAGAGTGCTGTGACCAGACCAACGGTCTGAGTGGCTACTGCGATGATGGCACTGAATCTACGCCCTGCTGTGGCAACGGGTGAGACCCAAGCAGAATATGTTCTATTCATGATGTTTACTCACACGCAATAGGAAGTGCAACATCTTCTGCTGCAACTGCGATGACGGTACGTTCATGGCGAGAGCAATACCACACCATCGTCGCCCTTGCTGACCGCTACAGGTTGCCGCAAGGAAAGTTACGACGGCTGCGTCGCAACAGCTACTAGAAGCTATGGTCCTTGGTCTGGCTGCGCCTTCTGCTACACTCCCTTGGGATATGTACAATGTCGTTCTTCACCTGAATGCGAGCAAAAGTTCAACGATTCCATGGTACAGTTACGCTTGATCCCAACGAGTAAAGTCATCTAACACCCCGAGGCCTCCTGCAAATCTCGCTTCCCCCAATCCAAGCGCACCATCAATCCGGCGTCCGCCCTCACCCCCATGAAGCGCCAGGACCCCAATCTCGGCGCGGAGATTTTCTCCATGGTAGACAGGGCGGGTAGCGGGAATATCACACTTGAGGATTATGTTCACTTTGTGAACTTCAAATATCCTAAGACGAAGGAGAGCGATTTGTTGCTGAAGGACTGGATTGCGTTTTTCCATAGGTAAGTCTGCGTGGCTGGATCTGGGAAGTTGAGTGGAGCGAGACTGATTCTGTGTAGTTTTGATCGCAATGGAGATGGTGTTATTCATATTGATGAACATCATCGAGTAGAGGACGATTGAGACCAAATTGATGAGTGCAAGGATATTAAAGTGGTGAGCGTGTAGTGCTAGTACTTGAAATTATGCAAAGTGTTATTACAACCTTGTATTGTGGGGTTGGAAGACGATAAGTATAAGCCTTCATAAAAGAATAAATCCGCTTTATAATTGTCACCAATCCGAAGTGAGCCAAATTGGACTGATGAAGTGGAAGAGTGGCTCCGTCCATAATTCGAACATCACAATGCTTTAAGCAAATACTGCCCGTATAGTGAAACCCATGAACACCACTGCCACAGCAGCATGTATCGAACACCGACAACTTCTTGTAACATAAGCTTCACTTTGTATTGTGACTCGATCCATACTTATGCAGACACGTTTTACTTGTATTAACGTTCAGTGGGACAAGGGCGGGTATCTGCTTACGGAATCGCAGTACAGCCATATAATCGATCATCACGGTATCACAACCAATGTACCTCCGCCGCTATTCGAGTAAGTCTATCCAACTCCCTAGCTTTGCAAACATTTAGATCCAGATTTTCGCCATCCATGAAACTCTCGGACGGCACTTGAAAACCCCTGGATACTTCATCTTCTCGAAACTCGTCACGTTCATGTTCGCCATGCACAGTGCCATACTCATTCTTACCCTCGCTCTCCTACCTGGTCTCCGAAACACGGCAGCTGCTCTCTGCTGCGAGAGCGTCCATGGAAACTGTAACGACGAAACTATCGGGACGCCTTGTTGCTCGAGCGATCGGTGCAATATTTTCTGCTGCGCGTGCAAAGGAGGTACGCGCTGGCACCATGGGTTCATGGAGGTGATGTATGCTGATTGTGAGGCTAGAATGTCGACACGGTAAAACACTGAGCAAGTGCGTTGCGGAAGAACAAAAGGTGTTTGAACGGAAGAAGGTTCGTGGCGACTTGTGTCTCTAGAGGAAATGCTGACTCGTTGGTATAAGATCGAGTGCGCTATGAAACATGGCACAGTTGGCTTTCTGGACGCCACGCCTGAGGAGCGAGAATATAGCTCTGATGTTTTTGCTGCGGTCAGCGGTGGAGGAAGTGGCGATGTGACGCTGGAGATGTATATGGACTGGGTGTATGAGACGCATCCAGCGGTGAAGGGAGACGACGTTTTGGTGAATCAATGGATTGCGTATTTCCACAGGTAAGTGATGCAGAATGAGAGAAATGGATGGGTGCTGATGTATGTATAGCTTTGACGAGAATGGTGATGGGGTTATACAAATGGATGAACATCATGAGGCGAAGGACAATTTAATGAAGTGATGCTTTTGGAAGGCAGACGGCTTTGAGTAGATTTCCTTGCGTAATGATTAATTGGGATTGAATTGTCGATGCCAGAACGCCCTGTTGAAAGAGAATACGACCTGGTATCAGAATTGACCTGGAGAATCTGTCGCATGTCATGTTTTGTTATAGTACCAAAGGATATCGTGAAAATCGATTTGTGAAGGTGAGTTAGGAAGGGGACGGACAGAATTACTTGCGAAGAAAAGTTCGTCAAAGCCCGCACTATCAGAACCACAGTAAATGCCGCTTGTGTTAATTTCGAACCAATTTCGCCCCGGATGACCGGATTGGTAGATGCAGTGAAAGGAAACTCACGTGTTGGACCCTAGTCAAACTACGACCCGCGCTGAATAATGCGGCAAACGTCATAGCTTAGTACCCGAAACTTTCGGCTGTACATTCGCCATTGCGACAATCCCAACACTGCCGTCCTATCCCTCACACAACACGACAAAATGTCTTTGAATACAATTCCGCGCGCTGCCCTGCGCAGTCTCTCACGAACCAAGCCGACCCTGCGAGCGTCGCGAACCGCCACAAGATGTCTGCACCAGCAATCACCATCCATCACAGCATCGCCCCTCCGACATAGGCCGAGAGTGCAGCAATGGGCTCACAGCGCGACACCAGTCGCAGCAAAAGTCGCCCGACGGACCATGTTCATCCAGACCGAGCCCACCCCAAACGCTGATGTATGCGCCTCTCCAACCCACTCTCATAACCCAACCTAACGCATCCAGGCCCTCAAATTCAACCCCAACCAGCGCGTCCTCCCCGAATCAATAGCATCACCCTACCTCGAATACCTCAACCCACGCTCCACCCTCGCACCACCCCACCCCTCGCCCCTCGCCGCACAACTCCTCAACATCGACGGCGTAACCTCCGTCTTCCTGGGCGTGGACTACATCACCGTAACCAAAGACAGCTCCACGCCCTGGGCGCACGTCAAGCCCGAAGTCTTCGCCATCATCAACGAATTCATGACCAGCGGGCAACCCCTCGTCAACACAGTCGCGGCCAAAGACGGCGAGCAAGGCCAGGGCGGCCAAGAAGTCGATAGTCTTGCGTACGACGAAAACGACAGCGAAGTCGTCGGCATGATCAAAGAACTCCTCGAAACACGCATCCGGCCCGCGATCCAGGAAGACGGCGGCGACATTGAGTTCCGCGGCTTCGAGGACGGGCAAGTCATGCTCAAGCTGCGTGGGGCGTGTCGCACGTGCGATTCGAGTACGGTTACGCTGAAGAATGGCATTGAGAGCATGTTGATGCATTATATCGAGGAGGTTAAGGGTGTGCAGCAGATTTTGGATCAGGAGGAGGAGATTGCGCTCAAGGAGTTTGCCAAGTTTGAGGAGAAGTTGAAGATGCAGGGACGGCCGGTGCCGGGGACGTTGGGGAAGGGGAGTTTGGATTATGTTGAGGGGTAGGAAGTGAGGAGATTATTAGATTGAGGAGGATTGGGGATGAGGACATGATACCAATGCATTCATTATGAGATACTTGTGTATCAAGACATGGTTGGTGTTGACGTGATATATTCATATCCCAAACGAGCAAGCTCTCGTCCTCTTTTCTTTAAACTATATTCCACCAAAAGCGAGCAAGCGAGCGAGCGATCCTTCCACATCCTTCTCCCCATACTCAAACTAATCCAACGACGACTATCAATGCTATACACACAAAAGTAAAGGGGTATGCACATCCAATCCAATCCAACCCAACCCAACCTAATGCAACGTAACGTTTCCAAATTCATCCAAAAAACGCAATCTGTTGCGCGCGTAAAAACACCATCGCTATGCAATTCGTAGCCGTGAGGCCTTAGTGTCGTGAATCTCATCATCAGATCGCGGGCGTGCCTGTATATATACCTCCTCCTCCTCCYTCTCGCTTGCGTATGCAAAAATCGTTCTCATCCAAAACAGGGAACTGTGCAGTCGAGTCCAGAAACGCGGAAACGGGAATGGAATCAATAGTCGAGGAAAAGTTCGCCGAACGAATCCAGTGCTTCGCCAAACGAGGACCAGAAACTTCTTCGTTCGGGTTTGCGAACTATGTGAATGATTCGTCGGCGACCGGGGACAAATTCTGGGATCTTCACATCTGCATCGTCTTCTTCGGTCTCGTCCTTCGGAATAAGAGCTGCTTGACTGCCACGTTCCTCATCAACAAGCGTCTCCCAACTATCCAGCCCAAACTCTTCGACCCGTCCTTCATCCTCATGCGCAATGCGCTCGAGCTCTTCTTCAACCATTTTGACGTCCTCGCGCATGTCGAGCGAACTGCGCATATTTCGTCTTACGCTCTTCATCTGGCGGCGCAAGTCGTTGATGACGTCGAGTTGGATGCTGTTGAGCATTTTGACTTCGTCGAGGCGCATTTTTAAGTCTTGGATGTAGCTCTTGACGCCGGTGATGTATGCGCCGACTTCAGCGACGTATGCATCGTGCGCTTCTTGGGACATGTGGTCGAGCTTAGCTGCACGCGCATCGTCGGCGGTGGATATGCCTAGGCCCGTGGTGGTGGGCTGGTCGGGCTCGGAGAAGAGGTGGTCGTCTGTCTTGCGGGTTTGAGCGTCGGGCGCGGAGAGGAAGGATGTCATGGCTTCGAATTGCGCGACGATGTACTCCATCTGGTCCTCGTCTGGCTGCTGCGACTGGATGAGGTTCTCGAAGTGCGCAATACATGATGAGAGCGCGTTCTGCACAGGGGATGAGGAGTGCTCCGAGTACTCGTCCCATGATGGAGGCGAGGAGGGGAGCTCCGTGCTGCGCCGCAGGATGCGCGAGCTGTCGGGGGTGTATGGGTATCGTAATGCGCCGTTTGCGTGGGCATGTCCATAGTTGAGGTTCTTCGTCGGCGTGTATGGTGCAGGGTCTGTCACCCTCTCGACAGGTTTTGGCCGCGCATGGTTTTGCGCCTCGGTTGGTGTGTCGCATCGCGGCTCCAGCTGCGCAGATGCATCTGAACGGCTAGGCAGATGCGCCCCGTGCTTCTCATCGTCGGGAGAATAGCTCGACGGCGGCCTGAAGGGATCAGAGAAGTAGTCTGACCGCGGGCTGGGCTCGAGATCCGTGTCTGGCGGTGTCCATGGGCGGACTATCGGGAGCGGTGAATCCATGGCGCTGTCGTACTTGCGCTGCTGCCACATCCTCCTCTTGCATCCGAGAATGTTTGCGCCCGTCGCAGCTCAATAGCAATACGTGGCCGACGGTCCAAAAAGTGATATGCGCAGGGTCTGAGGAGGATCTGAGGCGGAAGAAGCGACGGTCAACTCGGGTCAACGTCTGTGACGTGCATGCACCCCATGGCGTTCTTGGTAGCGGGTAGCGTGCGAATGGGAGGCTGGTAGAAACGGCGGGGCAGGCTCGGCATTCTCCGGAGCACGTCGCCCCGCTGCTGCACGAGGCCGCAAGGAGCTGTGCGCACTCCAATTGGCTGGACAATTGATAATTGTGGCTTCAATAACGAGGACGACTTTGTCTGACTGTCGCAACCACTTCTTGACTTCGGTGCACATTCTTTTGTGTCTTTGGACCCTCGTTCGCGAACATGGCGCCACAGGTATGTTATCGTACTCATAGCGCAGCAATTGCGACCAGCAGAACTAATCGTGTGACCACGGCAGCTCGTTGTCCAGCCGTCGCTCGACACCGTTCGAGAAGTTTTGGCTGCCGCAGTCAGCTCTCCAAACCCGCCGAACCTCGTCCCCGTCTTCTCATCGATACCGGCCGAGTTCCTGACCCCGTCAAGCATATACCTCAAAGTTTCCGCAAAGTGAGTGGACTGCGTGACTCATCCATACAATTGCGCGAGAGATGGTCGGAAGCAGCTGGAGGAGTCGAAGAATGGCAGAAGGAGCGGCGGTAGCTAGGAATAATGCTGACTGGTGGCAGCTCGTCGTCAAAACTCGGCTTCCTGTTCGAAAGCGCTGCCACAACGGAGACAATAGGAAGGTACAGCTTCGTTGGAACAGGTCTGTGCTATGCGCCTAGACACTGGGGGTCTTGCTAATGATCTGTAGACCCGCGGAAAGTCATCAAGACCGGACCTGGCCATGGCGAAGAAGTCGATCCTTTACCCGGCCTCGAGAAGGAGCTCTCCCAGTTCCGAGTCGCCACGATACCATCGATACAACTGCCACCCATGGCGGGCGGCGCAGTGGGATATGTTGGTTATGACTGTGTCAAGTACTTCGAACCAAAAACACGGCGAGACGACATGAAGGACGTGCTGGGTGTACCAGAGAGTCTTTTCATGCTCTTTGACACTCTTGTCGCGCTGGACCACTTTGCGCAGGTCGTCAAAGTCATAACGTACGTCAAGGTGCCAGAAAGTCTGGATGGATTAGACGCAGCATACGAGGAGGCAAAGACTACTCTCCGGAAATACGTCAAGATTCTCAAAGACAAGCACATCCCTCTTCCAGAACAAGGGCCTATCAAACTCGGCAATCAGTACACGTCCAACATTGGCCAGGATGGATACGAGGGCCACGTCAAAAAATTGAAGGAGCACATCAACGTCGGTGATATCATCCAGGCAGTGCCGTCACAACGATTTGCACGACCGACATCGTTGCACCCATTCAACGTGTACAGAAATCTACGCAACGTCAATCCATCGCCATACCTGTTTTTCGTCGACTGCGAAGATTTCCAGATTGTCGGCGCGAGTCCCGAGCTGCTGGTCAAGGAGGAGCAAGGCAGGATCATCACGCATCCGATCGCTGGCACCGTCAAGCGGGGTAAGACGCTGCAAGAAGACGCAGCACTTGCAGAAGAGCTGTCGAACTCTCTGAAAGATCGTGCCGAACATGTTAGTGTTTCAGGCCGTGCATACGTCAAGTCGAAGCTTATGCGAACGTTAGGTGATGCTGGTGGACCTTGCGCGCAATGACGTAAATCGTGTCTGCGACCCACTGACCACGCGAGTGGACAAGCTCATGGTTGTGCAAAAGGTATGCACCGATCGCTGGATCGTCGAGCGGCACAGACTCACAATTCCAGTTTTCGCATGTCCAGCACTTGGTCTCAGAAGTTTCGGGGGTGCTGCGACCTGGCAAGACGCGATTCGACGCCTTCCGCTCCATTTTCCCTGCAGGTACGTCACGCCTCAAACGGCATAGTCCTGCGCTCACTGACCATCAGGAACCGTGAGCGGCGCGCCGAAAGTGCGTGCGATGGAATTGATAGCAGAACTTGAGAGAGAAAAGCGTGGCGTTTATGCAGGTGCAGTGGGCTACTTCGGCTACGGGACCGTGGACGGCGACAAAGAAATTGAGGGCGCCATGGACGTGAGTAGCGTTTGGCTCGTTTGGGACTTACAGGTGGCTGATCTACGCAGACTTGCATTGCGCTACGGACGATGCTTGTCAAAGACGGTATCGCATATCTCCAAGCAGGGGTATGTTGAGCGAGGCATGGCTTTCCGACGACTAACGATTGGCCAGGGCGGGATAGTATTCGATTCAGACCCATACGATGAGTGGATGGAGACGATCAATAAACTAGGTGCGTTCATTTCTTTGTTGGAGATTTCACCGCCTGGGCGAGTGCTCGACGGGACTGACCGCTCCGTCTGCAGGCGCGAACACGCACTGCATCACCTCAGCTGAGGAGAAGCATCTGGCCGAGCAGGACGACGGCGAAGGCGACAATGGCGCGCAACCTTCTGCGGCATCGCTCACGGGCGACGCAAAAACGCGCATCTCGCTCGTGGCTGGGTAAGCACAGCCACAGACGCTGCGTGGTGTTGCAGGACCATGCGAGCTGACGGGCATCGCGAGGCGCCAGGGATGCGTTCTGGAACCAGATCGATCTGTACGCGAGCGCGGGGATGAAACGCGCAGGAATTCATATCGAGGTTGGGAAAGCAAATGAGAGGGTATGGCGGTGGTTGGCGCACAAATCCCCTGCCGTCGCAAAGCCTTGCAGTCTGCGCGCTATCTTCACGACGGTCTCAGTGAGTGGGCGCGCTGGGTGCAAACAAGATTTGATTAATTTGTCGTCTTTCACCGCGGGAGTGTGACTGTGTCGTGCCAGCGCGAAGTGAGTGACCGTGTCCGACGGCGCTGCATGCGTGGTGCGAGGGAATGTGCGCGCTGGCCTCGCATGACGACTCGTTGCGACGGCGACGACAACTTGGCCAACGTGCAGCGACTGTGCCATGGAGTCGTACTCCTATGCATGCGGCTCCACAGCTCGCAAGCGGCGTGGCTACATCATTGAGAACAGGGAAATGCGCGCTATCGGCTAGCGTGCGCACTAGTCTCGGTACCCGCCAGCTCCATTGGCCAATCAGGCCGCTCTAAGTAGCTCCGCTTGTCGGGAAGTGGCGATCGCCCCTGGTGTCTGGAGCTCTATCCCTGCCACTTTTGTAAATCTGGGCAGGAGCACCAGCCTCTGTTTGCACGACGACGGCCGCTAAACAGGTAATTACCTTCACAGTACCAGCCACGGCCCAGCGCACCTGTTTGCAGCCCGATCGATATAAATCGTTCGTCGGCTCCCCAATTCCTCTCTCCACCTCGCATCCTCAGCAAAGCACCTCTTCTCGACCTTGACACTCCTCCAGTCGACGCTTACCTCGTAGCCCTTAGTACTATCAGCTACTACCCAGCATCTTCCTCCACCCCGTCAAGATGAAGTCCTTCGCTTTCGTCGCCGCCTTTGTTGGCGCTGCCTCCGCTCAGGCCTCCCTCGGCTCGTGCGCTGTACGTCTCGTCTGTGCAATTGACTCCCGTGACATGGACTGACCTTGCCTAGCAATTGTGCATCAACAACATGGCCACCATTGCGAACCAGCAGTTCCAGTGCGCTGCTGGCGATGTCCGCTGCTTCTGCACCCAAAGCAACTGGGCCTTTGGTGTTCGTGACTGCTCCCAGCAAGCTTGCTCGTCCACCGAGTCTGCTCAGGCCATCGCGTGGGCCGCCGGCCAGTGCAATGGTGAGTCTCGTGCTTTAGTACCTCACTTTAACCCCTCTCACACATCACAGGTGTCGCCTCAGCCGCCTCGAGCGTTCCCGCTGCCGTCCCGATCCTTACGTCTGCTCTTGCCGGCGCCTCGGGTGCTGCTGCGTCTGCTGCCTCTTCGGTCGCTGGCTCGCTTGCATCGGCCGCCCAGAGCGCAGTCACCACTGTTCCCCTCGTCGGCACCATCACCAACTCTGCTGGCTCCGTCATCACCACGACCACTGGCTTCAGCACCGTCTTCGGTTCGCTCACTGGATCCGCAGCTAACGCTGCTTCTTCCGCCGCCAGCGCCGCGTCCGGTGCATTGAACTCGGCCTCGTCCGCCGCTGCTTCTGCTGCGTAAGTCTTGCTCTGCTGTTCGCCCTGAACCTCACTAACGATCATTAGCTCATCCGCCAGCGGTGCTATCAACTCTGCTGCTTCATCTGCCAGCGGTGCCCTCAACTCTGCTGCTTCCTCTCTGCGCTCAGCTGCCTCTTCGGCCGCTGCCACCAGCACTCCTCCTTCCGGCGCCGCCGCACCCCTCCAGACCGGTCTTCCCGTTCTCGCCGGTGCTGGTGTCATTGCCATGCTCTTCTTGTAGGCGCGCAACACCTATGCTCTATTCTAGGTCCTCGCGCGGTGGAGTAATGTGCATAATGCGGCGGTGGAGTGTCGCGAGGAGCCCTTGGATATGATGATGCATGGTGGGGGATTAGATTGTCTACACTCCGGTGGATTCAACCTAGTCGCCTTTTCTTCCTTTCTTTTTGATACTGGCACGGATGGCATGATGTTTACGATTCATGCGGAGATGTCTTTTACAGCAAGCGCTTTGATACCCCCCGACTATGGGACGGTGGGAACGGCACGGTTCTAGCATTGGCGCCGGTAGATAGAAAATGATCAATCGTAATACCTTACCTCGAGTCCAACTGCAATGCTTGTGATGTCCTTTGCCTTGTTTGCCAATCGTGTCGTGCAACCAGTCTCATCCATACACATGTGTACCACGTGTGACCCAGCGCGAAGCAACGACGACCTGTTGTGGACGCGGTCCATGGCACGTTGACACATCACACGTGGTGCGACTGGTGTTACGGCGCACCGGCGCCTCGTCGTGAGTCGTGACGATCGATGGTGGTAGCTATTACGCGATGACAACACTAACTCGGAACACAAACACTACAATTTTAAGAACAATACCAGGGGAGATAAAGAGTGTGTTAAAGAGAAAGGAAGACATGAAGTCAACTTAAGCTACACCACAGAACTGCACAGCCTCATTATAGCCCCATATTGCGACATCCGTGGTGCTGACGTGCTGACACGCGTGCGTTCCCGCACAAGACATCCGTGCATTTCCGCCACCCACGTACTTTTGTACCTGACAGCAGCCCCCTGTCCGTGCATGTGGATCCGAGGCGGGCTCGAGATGACGGAATTTGAGAATCCTTGTTTAATGGGTTTGGTGGAGGCTGGGGAATTTTGTGGGGATGTGGATGTTACCTAGGTAGGTAGGTAGGTAAGTAGGGGGGTTGGGGTGGTTCGGGGGGAAAGCATTAATACTTATGGGAACACGCGTCGTTTGGGGTTAGCACTGTCTTGATTTGTCTACACTACACACTGCGAATATATGCCTGCCTTTAGTCGCTGAGGAACTGATATTACTTCGTGCGTCTTGCCAAGTGTCGCCAAAGCGCGGTTGTTCTTAATCCAACCAGGAATTGACCGTCATTGGGAGCACTGAGGAGTCGAGGTCGTGTTTTCCCGGCCAAAACACACTCAAAGTATCTTATCCTACGGTCCTTGATAGCGCTTTGTCGATATAGATGACCACAAGCCTTTGACAATCACAGGACTGCTGCATTGGCTCTTCAACGACAAGCGACGGTCAAATGGGTTTTACTGCCAAGTGTAGTAAATCAAAGAAGTAGAACTAACCATCTTAGACGCCAATAGAGATATACACAATCTAAATGAAGATACAAGTACATTCCAGGCTATGCAGCTTTGGTACCATTTGCCCACCTCTTATAGGCGCGATTGAGCAGCTTCCACGCGCGACTCGTGAAATCTTTGGTTGTGCCTATATACGTGCTCAAGCGTAGCACCCCTCCAGTATCCGATGCCGTCGCCATGGAAATCTTGTTCTCTTTGACCGTTGCAGTTGCCCATGACGCATTCCAGCAAGTGAGCATAGCCCATATCTTTACGAGAGTGCACCAGTATCCGAAGACGAGATAAGCAGGAAAGTAGACGAGATCTTGCGGGTGTTTTCTGAAGTGCGGCAGAATCTTGACTATCTTCATGGAAATGATCCAAGCACATAGAACAGCTGCAGCGAGCGGGAAGAGTGCTAGCTCACCTGCATCCTTGAATGCCGCACGTAGGAGCCAAAACATAGCCGCTTCTTGAATCAGTGACATTCGGAAAAACCACATCATCAATGAGAATGTAGTATACGGCTGCCGTAGCCACGACATCCTATGCGTCAATTGTCGTGGATTCGATCGCCACGTCGTCCTCGTCCAGCGTAGTATTTGTTCACTGAACTTGGGCCATTCACCGAGTTCTGTCATCATCACACTCTCGGTCCCAGCCTGGAGCTTGATCCCCCACCCATGATCAATTAGCCAGCGTGTATGGAACTTGTCATCGTCTGCATTCAGCGGTCCGACTTTGCCGAAGAAAATGTATTCGTTGAGATAATGCTTCAGGAACTCTGTCGAGGCGTAAATCTCGGTGCGAAAGACGCCGAAGCGGCCTGTGAGCGTGGATATTCCGCCGTCAATGCCGGATGTGGCGCAGTACTCGAAGCGTCGACGTAAGAGGTAGGTCATGCCTAGGAAGTTCCAGAAGCCGGCGAAGGATGGCGGATGTTTGCGGTGACGGGCTTCGAGGACGGTGCTGACGCCTCCTGTTGAGGGGTCTTCGAAGGGTGCGGTGATGGATTGGATGAACGATGCTTCGGGGGGCCAGTAGGTGTGATCGTCTTGTATAATGACGGGAGATGTTTTGACGTGCGGCATTGCTTGGGCGGTCTGTTGACGTCGCGAAATCTCGTCGCGATGAAGGACCAAGACTCTTGGATCGCGAAACTGTGCTTGAAAGTTCAGTATTTGTGCTTCTGCAATCGCTCCAGCCGTTGGAATGATGAGCTGGGAGATAGGGTGTCTAAGGATTGAGGAGATTACTCGATGCAGCGTCGCGGGTGCGAGATCGATGGTGGGTATTACAACGGTGATGTCGGAGGCATGGTAGGTTGTTATGTGCGGAATGGGTGTCGCGTGATATCGTAGATTGCCTGCTATGTTAACTACCACTCGAATGTAGCGAATCAGGAATACAAGCGCGAACCACCAAAAGTATGGGATTCGGGCAGATACATGGTTGTTGATGCTGTGCGATAGTGTCGACTCGGAACTCATTATTACCCTCACACTTTGATCGAATATCGCTGTATGTGTGTATCGGGCGATGATTGAGTCGTTGCTCTTAGCGTTGACTGCCTAGGAGGGAGCTCTGGAAGAACTGTGGATAAATCGGGATTTTCGAGCAGCGAAACTGACGGTTAGATAATCATATGTCTTAAGAAGCGCTCTCGCCCGAAGAAGCTTATATGCGAGTCCATGCTGTGAAGAAATCCATGCTCACGATCTCGAACACTCACTGTGAAGGTACTCATAGTCGCCATATGCCGCAATGCTGAAGACTGTTCAATTTCTGTCTCCGGAATGAGCCGTTTTGGTGTTGCTAAACGGCTTATCTCGTGCCCACACGCCTACGGTGAATCACGCGCAGACCCTTCACAAAGTCAGATCTCAGATCTAGGCGTAAACACCAAGTTTAGAGGTCGTAGAACCATCAGGAACGATGCTAGGAAGTCGCCGTCAAATTTGGTCCCGGTTTCTCCCGGAGCGAATGTGACGTAGAAGTTCTGAATGATGGCTGACAGCGCAATGCGTAAAGTCATGTACGCGAGGTTTCGGCCTGCGCATGCATGCATACCTAAAGCACGTCAGCGACTGTCATTCACAGTGTAAAACTTGGCCTACCAATCTGGAAAGGTATCCAAGGGCTATCATCGGTGCCCATCTCCTCCCGCCTCTCACCAAAACGTTCAGGAATGAAGTCATTGGCTCGCTTCCAATACCTAGGGTCACGCTGAATAAGTATACTCGGGACCGAAGCGATAACGTTTCCTGGGATGTAGTTGCCCGCAATGTGCACACCCTGTGATGGCGTCTCGCGTGGCAAACCTTGCATGACTGGAGGCTTCAGCCGAAGAGTTTCGTTGATAATGTCATCAATATAGGACACTTCTTTGACTTTTGAGTAAGTCCATCCATTATCGTTGCGAGACACTGCCTCATCGAGCTGTGAGCGTAGCTTGTGCTGGACTTGTTCGTTCTTGGCGAGATAGAATAGCGCGTTCGCAAGGGTGTTGGCGGTAGTATCGCTGTGAAGCTGTGCTCAGTAATGCAACATGTTTATCCGTGAACGCACATACCTTCCAGCAACGATAAAGGCCCGGTTATCGTCAGCTAAGGATCGCGCAGTTGGAGACGCGGATGGATCCTTCTCATGAACTGCTTTGAGAAACCATGACACCACGTCCTCTGGCTCCTGATCGGGTTTGTACAGCTACGGGAAGCGGTTAATGATTTGCTTAGCGTATGAGGATGTAATGCGTACCTTTTGTTTCTCAGCTAGTACCCCATTGCAAAGCCTATGAAAACCTTGGATACCTCGATCGGCTTCAGGAATTCCGCTAAGCAGGCTCGCCAACCAAGGCACCGCTTGTATCACACCGAGTATCCACAGGTGCCCATGCATCTGCTGTAGAGCTGGATGCTCCTCGCCAGATTTCATGTTTCCAAAGTCACGGCCGTAACCTACCTCGCCCATCGTATCGAAACTGAATAACATTGACCATTTCGACACGTCTACGGGTTGAGCTTGACGCATGCGAAGCTGCCGAATCAATTCATCGGCTTGCGCCTTTACACGAGGCTGGTAAAAACTCAAGGCTTCGATCGCTTAGCATTGCTAGATGGGAAACATTAGATTTCTGCTTACCTTTCATGGACATTCCGCGATCCCAAGCGCGCCGTCGTGGCCTGTACTTTGCGGGATCACGTACGCCACCCAAGTTTGTGATGTCATCGTGGCTGCCGCTGATTGTGTAAAACGTCGCTTTCCTGCACTCAGTTCCTGGCCCATAGAGAATTGGTATTGCAGCTGGGTCGAGAATGCTAATTTCGCGTGGACCTGGGAGCTTCAGCAACCTGAGTACGATGTAAGAGAAGCCTGTCTTACCGACGCGCACAAAGTCACCGTATTTCTGGTGCATATCTCCAAGCTTTTCATAGAATTGCTCTTCCTGCGCATTGAGATACGCAGCGTGAAACCGCGTAAGCTTCGCTAATACGGGGCCAGGGAAGCGGCGACATCGATGGAGAAAGAATCTATAAATTACAAGGCTCGTCGTGAGGCCAATGGTGAACCCGCCCCATGCTGCGCATAGTCGAATAGCTGCGACGAGCACGCTGCGGTAAACAAGTAGAACAGATGCCAGAAAGTCTACACCTGAAAGCAGACTGCAGAGAGGAATGAACCGCACCATAGAACGCTCGAATTCGACGTCAGGCCTGGCGACTTGAAGGTGGAAGAGAACGCCGGCTAAAATGCTAGCTTGCAAGACGTGAGCATTACTCGCTCGCGCAAGAACCGTAAGAGGCAAGACTGCTGTAGGCACGCTCAGAAGAGGCGGAATATTTGCCATTTCTTCGAAGAACATGTACGTGAAAGGTGGGAATAAAGGATGTTCGAACAGAGCAGTATTAGAAGCCTGTGCAATGGCCGGCATCGACAGGGTTGTTGGAAGATCGCAGCTGGCCGGCTTACTTATCTTTCGCCTTGCTGGGATTATGTGCGATTGTCATTCGAGTTTTACGACAAACCCAGGCGTTCATACAATAGAAGCGAATCAACGTGTACGATTCCGACGTTTCTTGAAGGAATACCGGCGATCGTGTGTACCGCAATCCACAAATCGCTTAGCTGCGTACTGATAAAGCCAAAGCCAAATATAGCTGTCCATATTGTCAGACCACTGTAGTAACTCGCCATTGCTGCGTCATCCGTCCTACTGTCAGGTGAATATGGGGGACTTGTCCTGATTTCCAATGGCGCGCACCCAGACTGCGTCGACAATGTGAAGTGCCATTTATCACAGAGTTTCCACGCATCGTAGCAGATCGCGTTCCACGGGGAACGTGAAGTATCGCTTCAGACCTAGAGTCTGGGAAATCCGTGGGATATGTTAAATTTGTATGACTTGGCTTAGTTTCCGAGGTGGTTACAATGCTCTGAAGAGTTCAGAAGTTAGGCACAAGGGCACTTGTTTGAGGATCATCTGATACCAATCAGCCTTTTGTACTCTTACGTCAAGTACTTGTCGAGAAATCATAGGGCCTCGAAGCATGTGTTCATATTAGTTGCCACGGACTGAAATGCGAAGTCTTTCCGGAGCAGCGTTGACCCTCTTCGGTCAGATTACGGCGACAACCGAGTCGTATGGCTGCACAGTCCCCAAATAGCTCTAAAAAGTTGCAGCATCAGAAGAGAACAATGAGCTTCGGTTGTCGGTGATTGTGCACCTGTCGGAGTGAGGAGAGTCGGAAGAAAAAGCACGTCCGGAGCTTGTTTGGCGTGGTGGCTCGGGCCGAACGCGCCAGTGACGCGGGGAACTGCGTCCTTCTCACGTCTTCGTCTTTCATAATTCGTCTCACGCACTCTTAGCCTACAGCATACACAACCTTGGCTCACCGTATCCCTCCCTCATGAAAGCCGCATGTCTTGTGGCAAGCGTCGGTCGTAGTGCAAATTTCGTAGCACCGACCACCGACCACCGACCCACACGTTGTTTCATCGTTTATCGTCCATGCATCCCACTATTTTGGGCCGTTGTCATAACGCCGCAGATATCAATATGCTCTACTAGCCCACGAGTGTAAATGCCGCGGAGAGTTCCGTGGCGAGACGTTTATGCTTCGTACTTTTCGCTGGCGCATTATGAACTATAGTGGGAAGCACCACGAGCAATTGGAGGTAGGGCTTGCGCGCACTTTCAATGTTGCGGCTCAGTCAAGCATTTTACCCCGGGTTTACACGGTTTTCCAATCTGGCAAGACCAGGGCTCTTTCTCCAAGTCCCTTTTAGCCATTGCTTCGGCTCCAGACCGGCTCCTACCTGACCACGAGGCCAGGACGCCACAAGAGCATCAAGACTGATAAAAGCCGGTTAACCATATTCTTCCGTTTGCTTGATTTGTTCGCCTGTGGTCGGTGACCAGGAGTCATCATGTACCCCAGAACGCCACAGCTGCGCTCCGCATGAAACGGGCATGGGCCCACGGCAATTACCCTGGCCAGCTTGCATTGCACGGCGACAGATAAATTGCAACAGCGGACAAAAGGACCAACTGTACGCTTTTATGACAGAGGCAGGACTGCATACCCCACAGCATAAATCTAGTTTCGCCCAAAGCAGCCTTCATTCTGCCTAAAGAGCCATGCAATTGTTTCGATCATCGACAGGGAAGAGTCTTGTATAAGAGACATCGGGTCGTCGCCCAGAAATGATCATCAAACATTCGCATCGCATCCACCGAAGAACACAACACCGACACAGCTCAAAGTCAAAAACTTGTGCAAAATGAAGGTCACCGCCGCAGCCGCTCTTTTCGCTGGCCTCGCCATTGCTGGCCCGGTCGAGCTCGCCGAGAGGCAATCCTGCCCCAAGGTCTACATTTTCGGCGCGCGTGAGACGACTGTTGCTCAGAGCAATGGATTCGGCACTGGTGCTGGCCTTGTGAACCAGGTCAAGGCTGCCTACGCCGGCTCCGGCGCGGAGGCCATTGTCTACCCTGCTTGCGGAGGACAGTCATCTTGCGGTGGTGTTAGCTACGACAATTCCGCCACCCAAGGAACCGCTGCTGTCGTCAAAGCTGTCACTGCCTACAACCAGAAGTGTCCTTCGACCCAGATTGTCCTCATTGGATACTCCCAGGTACGATCTTTTGAATGCGCTTGAGAGCTACAATTAACAAATATGTAGGGTGGTCAGATTATGGACAACGCCCTTTGCGGAGGTGCCGGTGCAACTCTGACTGGCAATGCTCTCGCTGCCGTCAAGGCCGCCATCTTCATGGGCGACCCACACAACCGCGCGGGTCTTCCCTACAACGTCGGCACATGCACAGCTCAGGGCGTACGTCGAATTATTCACTTTCAAGTTTGTACCTGACTAACGATTCCCAGTTCGCTGCTCGCCCCGCAGGCTTCCAGTGCTCGCCTGCCAACACCTCCATTATCAAGTCGTACTGCGATGCCGCGGACCCATACTGCTGCACTGGAAATGACGCCAACACCCACCAGCAGTACGTCAACAAGTACGGCTCGCAGGCTCTCGCTTTCATCAAGAGCAAGATCACCGCATAGATCGATCTCAGTCTGTGAGATGGGCTCGGCGAGAGGCGGCTCGAAACACGCAACAAAATTCGTTGTAAATATCTTATCAATTAAACATGTATATGACACCATGAACCGATGATACGTTGACACATTTCGAACATCTTTGACACAATGACTCTGTCTATCTTGGCTCAGACCCTGCTTTCATGATGGTCCCTTCTGTGGCCGTGGCAAAGGAAAGCATGTTTAAAATACGCATATCACAGGTTGTAAGACCGTTTCTAGCCACAGAATGAAGCGTCCACGTGAGCTTTGGAATCTTCGATGCGGAGAAATTCGGATTAGCGACCATCCCGCTGTATCTGCTACTTCAAGGACAAGTGAATACATGCCGAAACGCCATGTATATAGTGCAAACCTTCATAATGCATATTCTATCAGAAAACTCCGCTCACAACTTCGCCTTTGGCCATTGATCCAACAAGTCCGACATCTCAAATCTCGGCCAATCTGGATTCAAGCTCGGCGCTGGTCGCTCGCGATCCCACGCCCACTTCTCCTTGAGTTCCGGTGTAAGGTCATCTTCCAGCATCTTGATAACGTACTTGCCGAGCACCGGGAAGAATTTGTACCCGTGGAAAGACCCGCACGTGGCGACGAATAGGCCTTTTGCGCCGGCATGTGGGGAGATGATGAAGTCAGAGGAAGTTGTGAATGCGTCCCTGGTGCTTGTCAGTGGTTGCTTGAGGGGAACGGAGAGAAAGGGCTATGTACCAGCAGATCCTGTGCTTCTCCATCTTCCAGGTCGCGCCATTCTTGCCGTAGAAGACGTGGTTTGCATGATCGATATCCTGCTTCAACGGCCCGGGAACATTCCATTGGTTATAGTCCTTATTTGATGGCGGCGCCGAAACAAATCGACCAGGCAGTACCTCATGAGTGTTCTTGAAGATTTTCTCACCCCACCATTTGAGTTCGCGGTCTTTTGTCGGCGGTAAGCTGCCAATGAATGGTCCATAGGCTGCGGTGTAGCCTTGCACGCCGACGGGCATCTTCGCGAAACGTTTGTATGATTCCTCATCAAGAGTGGTCATGCCTGTGGTGATGCCGCCCGCGACGATTCTGGAGCCGGCACGCAGATCGTTGTTGCCGCTTGCTTTCGCGGCTTGCTCTAGCAATTTCGCAGTGTATGCGCCTGTCGAGAGGATGACATGTGATGCGGAATGTGTGTTGCCTTGCTCGGTCTTCACGCCAGTACAGCGTCCACTCTTGTCGAAAGCTAGGCTTTCGGCTTTCTCGGTGATGTACTTGACGCCCTTACCAATCGACCATTTCGTCACAGCTCTTAACGCATCACCAGCTTGTGCCCAGCCGCTCGTCTTGTTCACAAGCACCTCTTTCGCGCCATCGTAATTTGCATCTTCAAACAGCCCGCCGAACATCTTCTTCGCCTCTTCGATGGACACCGCTTGCAGATCGGCTTTCCTTCCGAGCGCTTTGTAATTATCAATGACATCTTGCGCGTAGTCCGACCTGCAGACCCAGAAGATGCCGGTTTCATGAAAGTATGGTTGCCAGAGCGGGTCTGATTTGAAGATATCCTGGGCTTCAAGCGCGAGCTCACAGTACACCTTGTCGTCGTAATCTGCGCGCACTACCTTGTTCCAGTCCCATGATGCAGCGACGCGGCTGTCGGCATCATATGCGTCTTGGTCAAGGATCGTGATCTGACGGTCTGGATACTTCTTGATGAGGTGGTAGGCTGTTGAAACACCAAAGACACCTGCGCCGACAATGAGATATGAAGGTTTGGATGCCATGTTGTTCAGTATCCAGGACTTATCCTCGCAAAGCATAAAGGTAGGTGCAGCAATGATACTTGAGCGGTCAAAGAGAAGCACCAAAGCATTTATAGTTATTTGAATACTGAGAATATCCTAATCAGGTCTTGAAGCAAACGAAGACCGTTCTCGGCTTCGTTGCCGTTGCGATTGGACGCTAGGCGCGGGGCATTCGTGGAGGTTGTTTCCTGATCCAGCAAAGCTTTGCGACGGGCAGCGTCCGCGACGTTTCCCGACGCGTCTATCATTGTTTCCGCCGGCTGCCATGGCTTTTATCGGACGGTTGATAGAGCACCGAGTCTTATATCTGCTGATAGTGAGCGCAGGAGTACTGTCCTCGTCATCCGGGGTTCTGCGACGCGAAACAACAGCCGACTTTAAGCGGACGACGCTAGTCCCAATCTAGGGTTGAATCATGTGCTGGCCTCTCTTAAGACGCATCGTCATGACCAGAAGCTACTTGTTGAAGGCGTACTTGGATCTCTGAATCCTCTGCTAGACCAAGGCCAGGAGGATATTCAGTTTATTGCACCTGATTATCGACGCCAGGACACTCGAATCTTGGTTGGCTTTTGCTTGCATCTTCCCTTAGACGCCTTCGAGGGAACCATGGAAGAGTACAAAGAAGCTCTAGACTAACTTACTTATGGTGAATGGTGGAAGTAGTCTCTATCTAGCCCCATCAAACATGGTAATTACAGCGCTCTAGCCCAGATGCACGCCGGCCTTGCAGCAACTCTTGAATCGTGCCTACCTACGTTCTTGCGTAAGAGTAGAAAACCAGAGCTTTCTCGACCATAAATACCAGTCTGATACATGCGAATATAGTACGAAGCTGTCAGCGAAGTGTTTTGTGTTCGTCGACGGTAGAAATGGTGCACGTAAGGGTGTTGTGAGAGTATTGGGATCTTGATATGAAAACAAACATATTTGTGAGTGAGGATGAGCATCTGGGAGCTGTTACAAAGAGGTGACCTGGGCTCACTTTTAGGCAAACTATGGTCAGTCGTGCACATTTGATACTCGGCCGGTCGTCTGCTATCATGAACTCCTGGAGACCTCCGCACCGTTCTATGAGCCTAGCATGATACTAATAGACGATCGAATACCTTTAAGCAACTACAAAAACAACATTTAGTGGAGAACACATAAAGTCAGCTTAAGGAACCGACACCATGTTATGACTCTTCAGGGCACCACTGAAGGGAATAGATGGCCGAATAGCATAACATACGGCCCAACATCCTTGGCCGTCTTTCAGCCGTATAAGGGTACTGACTGGTGATTGACAATGAAAGATCACAACGCAAACTTCATTGACGGGCACTGACCCTCTGATCGCCGGTGCGTGGGAGTGAAAGCGCAAGTGAACCGGCAAGGATAAATACCGAAATTTCCTCCTGAGACAGAAACCCAAGAGCAAGACCACACACTTTCGTTGCAACTCAATCCCCAATTCAACTGACTGTTCAACCTCCGGCAACTCAACAAGCGATAACAAATTTCAGCCATGTTCAAGACTGGTATGGGCTCAACGCCCACGTTTACATGTGCTCCGCCCAAGCCTTTTCAAAAGCTTAGAGCATACATGCTCCGACCTCACGTTGAATCACACAACAATTCCGTCACCTTGTCGCATCGCATCGAGGATCTCAATCTCTCCGAGGATGGTATACGCGCTTACATCAAGAAGCTTGGTCCGGACTATTCTATCATATCGACAATTGCTGAGCTGCCGCAGAGCAAGCTTCACATGATTCAACAACATGCAAAGACACAAAATGGACAACTTGTCGTGGTGAAGGATGGAATAAAAGAGGTGGATGTGGCGACACATATGGGGACGTTCAAGGTGAAGATCGTCATCATCATCTTGGAGACGAGCGAGATCGAAGAGAAGAGCAAGGTTCACGGGGCTCCGAGCCAGAATCCTACGTTGGCCCCACACGGGTCGTCCGATGCTCCTTCTTTCACCTTTAAGAATGCGGCCAAGAATGCCACCAACGTCTTCGCATCACCAAGCCCTCCAATTGGAAAGGCAACTCCAAGTCCAGCAGAAAAGCTCCCATTCTGGGCTCAAAGGATCAAGGAGGCCGGCTTCCGCGATGAGCGAGAAGGACACGGACTTTCCGATTCGGAAGTTTCTCGTTACATGTCTTTCCCATTCGCATTCAACAAGCACCCAGAGCAGAAGCAGTCTTTTGAGGAGCAGCGACTGACAGACTATGCGGCTGATCGGAAAGCACCGTTTGTGGTGGAAAAGCCGAATCCGTTCTTGGTTCCGGGCACAGTTGCCGCACCTGAGAAGACCTTGTTCTTCGGTACTAATGCCTTCAATCAAGACATGTTTCCGGGATATAACGATCAAAAAGAGTCAAATGTTATATCCAGCAACGGTATTAAAGGCCCCCGGCTTGCTGGCTCTGCTCCACTAGAGGGGACGAGTCCAGCTGTCGCAGCGCCGGTTTTGCAGGATCCACCGGAAAATATACCGACGGCTAGCTCTTCACCTCAGGCATGGGCAGAATTCTGTCGCCAACCGGAAGTATCGCATCCTATTCTTCGAGCGCTTGCTTTAGTATCTCTTCGGTCATCAGCCGACAACACGAAAACCACTGTTGATGCTCAGCCAGTATCGTTCCCTCCATCTATCCTCGATGATGGCCAAATCAAACAAGTCCAGAATGACTGCTCCAATGCGACCACTACTTCAGTAAGCGCTTTTCGGTCAGGCTGTGAACCAAACAATGCCGAATCGTCAGCACCAGCAGAGCAAACCACGGACACGATCTCGGATCAAGCTACCCTGACTACCTCCACACCACCAATCTTCCTTTTCAACGCCTCGAGTGGAGTCAAAGCCACCAAACCCGTCCTATCTAGACCTAATCGGTCTCCAAACGTTCCTCTCTTCGGTCATGGAGATGGACTGCTTCGCAGTGTTGGGAGCACACCAGTTCCGCCGCAGCGATTCGCACCCATCTCCGCACAGCCAGCCGGTGCTGCACCAGCGCCCATTTTTCGCTTTGGTCAGTTCAAGGTTGCGAAGGACCAGCCTGATCCCACTACACCAGTGACATCACCGGCTAAGCATTGTGCTGCGAAAGATTCCACCTGTTGGCTGTGCGACAATAAGGTCCAAGATGATGGTTCTGTCGCACCACCGGTACATGAGAACGTATCCAGTCCTATCAATGATGATGAAAAGGTAGTAGCTGACAAAGTCAACGACATGGGACTTGAAGAATCAGTTGAAGTAATCAAGAAGCTTGAGCTGACCACGACGGCCGAAACTTCAGGAACAGTGGCAACGCAATCCACAAATACGCTCCGACTTATCGAAATACCCGAACAACCCGCAGCCGGATATTGTTGCACGTCGTAAGCTTGCGCCTCCTGGGCTCGCACGCAGCGCAGCGAAGGCAAAATTAGGCAATGATAGTAAGAAAGAGCTTAGAGAGATCAAGCCAGTGACTAGTAGCTCAGATTGATCGACTTTAGAACTATTAAGACCAATCAGTATAAGGAAATTGTTAGCACAGTAACGAGTAGGATCTTGATGGAGGCAACGCTTTGGAACGCCAAGTCGGAGGACCAGTGAGAGGAATTAGATCAGCATGGGACATCATCAAGCCAAGTAAAGTACTTCGGATGAAGGGGCTCCAGCTAACAATAAATTCACTCCCCATAATCGAAACGTCTCGTCATCATTCTTAATCACAATATAGGTCAAGAAACATCAACTTTGTCCAAGACCGACATAGTGATTAGCCTTTGCAGTCAATGGCTATGGAAAAAGCTCCGTGACGATAAAGAATCACAAGACCCTGGAGTACTACAGAGATGTCTACATGTATCGTTGAGTAAAATCAAGCAACTTGAACTCCACCAGGAAGCTCCTTGAGCCCTATCAAGCGTCAGTCGTGGAATGCACCATCATCACGTATCAACTTACACGTAGTCGTTCCAACATCTTCCTTAGCCTGCTGCTCCTTTCGACATGCGATCGCTGCTTCACCAGACTGAATGGTCAAGACTTGATCACAATACTCGCTACCGCACTTCTTGCCTAGCTGGTCCATACCGCGCTGGAGCGCATCGCCCTTCCAACCGAACAGGTAATCACCGTGGGCACCATGGCCCGTGCTATTTTATCGTCAGCAAGTCCACGTAGCCATAATACTAATGCTCGAATCAGGTTGACTCACGGATCTCCAAAACTGTACACGAGCGGTTGCTTCCCATTCTTGTAATATTTCGGATCCGCAAACCTGGAAGTATCGAACATGATCTCGTACATGACCTGCGGAATGCGAACGGGATGCGTGCTCGGACACTTGTCTCCCGCCAGGGCACTGTTCCCCGGTGCGTAAGCGACGTGGCTTTTGTGGTCCGGACTATCGAGGTTCACGCCGTCCCAGCACGACGGGAAGATGATAGTCGCGCGGATGCCGCCAGGACACGGTTTGGAGGGGAATTCAGATGTGTCTTTTGAGTCGCATGGTGCGCCGTTACCGCCCATGATGGCTTCGGAGGCGGCGAGGCAGCGGTGGCAGATGCCGGGGGCTTTGCCAGTCTTGGAGCGCAGGGTTGGATCGCCGGCGAGCATACGGAAACCCTGGTAGTGATTTAGTAAGATGTCTTTGGGAGATGGAGGTGGCATACGGGCGGCATTGCGGTGGTTTTCTTGGAAGTGCCACCAAAGGGTCGCATGTAGTAGATGGTTAGGCCACCATCTTGCTCGAGCAACGTGCCATTTTGCCGGCCGTTGGCTTTCTGCGGCACCCGTTTAAACGTCCCATTCTCGGGAGAACGGAAGTAAATCGAAGCCGTCCAGTAATTTGAGGCGTCCTCCTTGTACAGACATGACGTGCAAGATGATTGCGTTGGTGGATCAATCGTGTAGGGATCCATCTATCTCTTGTCAGCCAGTGTACAACCGGAACATCTTCTTGAAATCCATACCGTTACATTGAAAGAATTGCCTCCTACAATCTGACTAGAGTGTCGAGACGTTAGCCAGTGCATGACGGAGTCTGCTGGTCAACTATGTGATTCCATTTGCGGACACCACAGACTTCACAATCTTCCTGGGATTGCAATGCCAGCAGGTTTCCATGCCATGATGGAATATGATTCAATAAATTGGGAAGCACATACTGCATGTGAGGCGATGGATTCAAGCCGGGTGTGACAAGGGGATCAGTTCGTTCGACCACCAGCTGAGAGCAGCCAAAGCGAATGAAGCCATCAGCCCCCAAGGCAGCTCCCGAGGCTTGGGCGAGAATGGCTTGTGTATGTAACACGGTGAGCGCAAAGAGTTGCAAGATCATTGTGAGTGTTGTGACGATTTGGTTGAACTTGAGAGTAAGACCGTAAAGGATCGAGCTATGTCTACCTATTTACAGTGCTCTCGCTCAGGGCCTGTAATGATAAGTGAAAGGATTGAACCAACGGTGTGCTGCATCCTATCACTGGGACATCCACAAAAATGGATGGGTGGTCTGGTGTGGGGCCAATTAGAGACGTAGCCACGGCCAGCCACTTTACGCTAGATTGCTCATGTATAACAAAGTCTTGAACCACAACTGCCGACCCAACAGCATGTTTTGATCCATGTCCATCAGTATCTGAGCGACCAGGCTGCGCTGCGAAGTATATGCTGGGCTCCATATAAGACGATGCCATTGGTCGACTGAACTTCATCAGAGGAGTAGAAGCAAGAGTAGCATTGATTGGCATTGTTGAGGACATACAGGCTGCCCGGTTAGGTCTTCGAGGATAGTTCATCGACGGCACTCCGACGTTTGTTGGTGCTCACTTCCACCCTCACGTTAAGCGCTAGGCAGCCGGCTAATCTTTTGGCTAAGGGTACAACAACTACTTACTCTACACCTTCTTTTCTTTACTGAAAGCAAAATAAGCTTATAATATGCTAAGTAACTAGAGTAAGCTGTAAGCAGCGCAGTACAAAGGAATGCAAGATGAAACTGCAGCATCGGATACTGGGCATTTCAAGCTGGTGCTACGTACGGCATCGGATTATGGCGTGTGGGCCTTTTCATGACAAGCATCTTCAAAGAATACTGGCAATTCGTGCTCGCCCAGGGGTTATGCATTGGCCTTGCAAATGGCTGCATGTTTGTGCCCATGGTTTCGGTCATCCCGACGTACTTTGATCCAACCAAGCGGAATTTTGCCATTGGTCTTGCGTTATGAGGATTGGGCACGGCACAGGAGGACTGGTAATTCCGATCATGCTCAACAGGCTGATCGATCGTATTGGATTTGGATGGGCACTTAGGACATTGGGCTTCATGGCGCTGGAAATGCTATTAGTAGCAGAACGACTGCCGAAGAAATAGCTACCACCGAAGAACTCGCTCAAGATACTTGAGTCTCGTGTGCTGAAAGACATGGTTTTCGAGCTTTTCGTAAGGTCCTTATACAACCACTGTTGAATGCTGCTGATCAAATCAGATAATCGGCTCGGTGTTTGGCTTCGCAGACCTCTGGTTCGCATTATTTTGCGTAAGCAACTCACACTGACGTTCAATTTCTGAGCTGATCTCGTCAGATCAATGCAATCGCGCGCCGAAGGCTTGAGACGCTACAAGAATCGATACCGTTTCTCCTGGTTATGAATGGCGTTGGTATACCTTGACGTCTGATTCCTGCATACACCGCGGATCACTACTGTCGCCCTTTGACAATCAGCTTGATTGTTAGCTTCGTTATATCACTCTTGATCTACTGCTGTATCACAATCAAGTCGACCGCAGGGATGTATGCCGGCGCTGCGCTCTACAGTATTTTCACAGCTGCACAACAAGCCATGTTCCCTGCGACATTAGCGGATCTGGCACTGAATCATAAGAGTATGGGCACGCGAATGGGCACACGTATGGGCATGAGATTCCTATCCAGTTTCGGTTGCCTCATCAGCGATCCTGCTGGGGGAGCGCTGATAGAAGCTGGCAATGGATCGTACTTTTATGGGCAGGTGCTTGCTGGTTCGTGTAGTGTTTTAGGTTTTCTATGTTTCAGAGTGGCTGCGATGATATATAAGAGGAAAGTAAGGCAGCTAGATAAGGCCTAGAATAACATTGAAGTACTTGATCACATGAAAGCATTCGACTTCGATTTAGTGCAAGTGAATCATGAGGAACTTATGTTGGAACGTATACGAGACGCAACAAACTCTCATCATCTTCAAAAGTGACATGGTGAGTAAACTTTTGAGCACGATAAGTATCGTTACGTCAAGTCCATTTGTATGAAACGATACGCATATTGTGCTCTCGTACTCCTCCTGTCTGAATGAGACTCTGTTTGTGACCCACATTCCACCTATCACCAAAATCATTTTTGCGATACACAGGCTGGTCACTAGACAGGTAAAAGTCTTCTCGTCCATCCGCCCACTCTACACCCATGTCGGCATACGTTTGGTTGCCTATTGACAATCGCTGCGCGTTTCTTGTGATTGCATGCTGTTTGTCCCACAATGCCTTTCTTTGTCTCTTACTCGAGTTGTCTCGAAGTTTCGACTCCCAGGCATCCTTTCGCGCCCGTCCAAGAGCCCGGTCTTTCCAGCTTGGCTTAGCTGGGCGCTGAAAAACAAGAGTACGATTCAAATCTGGGCATAACTGATATAGTCTTTCGATATCGACAGCCCTCCAGATACCAGTTTCTGGGAGTTGATCACCAAGCGCTGCACCAAATGCTTCTGGCGGGGCTTGCAGCTCCATTCTCAAGAATCTGTTGCCTTCTGGTGTCTGTGTAATCCACCTACACACGTCGAGTTCCGTGAGAGGAGCGTGTTGCTCGTCAAGAAGTCCTTTTGCTTCTTGGACTTCGTAGAAGAAGACGGTCGCTACTATAACAAGGAGAGTGAGGTCACCACCCAAGACCAATGCTGCCTGGAGGTTTTGAGCAAATCGGTACATGTGGTACAGATGCTTTTCCATGTACCGCTCAATATACATGATCTGGAAGAACAAAGCAACGTTTGAAATCTTATAGTTGACTTCTAATGGGTACCCTGCGGGGAGAATACCCAAGAATCCGTATATCCTGTCCAAGGGGTTTGTACACTTGTTGCCCTGGTACGTTTCCAGTAGCAGTGGCAGATCCAGTTTCTCACCAGCTTGGAATGCCTGTCGAGACTCAAGAAGTTTAGTAGGCACAATATCCCGACTGGCCTCAATTGCAGCATGATGCAACGCATTTTCCGTTAAGAGCGTTTTGCCGAAGAGCCACACAATCTCAGGCGGCAATAAGATTTCCTGAACTATCCAGATCCGCGTCCAATATGGATTCACAAATGGCTTTGAGAGGAATCGGTATGGCTTCGAGTCTTCGAGAGAAGGAACGTCGGTGCCGTAATACTCTGCTTCTGTCACTGCCTTGTGTGCTTGGAATGATCGAAAGAAGTCGTCAGCATCATCTTCTTCTTCCGGAGCAAGCCATACGAGAACCGCAGTCGTTCTTGAGTAGATCAAGCCCATCATGCTAACTTGATGAGACCTTTCTGCAAGATCACCCTGATTTATGCAGATGGCGTCAATCCAGAAATGTTTTATCTCGAGAAGTTTGTTGTGGGTGTTGTGTTTGTTTCTCCCGGCTAGAATGATGTCGAGCGCGAGCCAGAGATTCGTCGTTATATCATGTCGCACATTATTCAGGAAGATGAACTTTTGCTCCATTTCGGTGACAGGCTCGGATCGTTCTTCTCGGTATCGTACGAATGATCCCCATGTGTATGAGAGGGAAATCCATGGTGGACACTCGGCGTGATCCATGTCGAATGGCTCCAAGTCCACAGAGATCTGTCCGTCTTCCCGCCATTTGAAGGTGCACAGTCGTATAGTCCGCGTATGAGGATCAAGAGGAGAGTACGACATGGCTTTTCTTACTATGGGCCGATGAAAGCTCTAGAATAAATCCATGTAGTTTCATGGAGAGGAAGATCTCCGGCTTGAAAGGTGTGGACCTCAGGATACTTTGTTCCTTTATGTGTAGGAGAAGGCGCCAACAAAAGCAGTTCACCCATTTTTGTACCACTAAACTCTCCTGGTGCGGCTGAGGCGCATGATAGGCGTTGGTTCTAGATTCTCCGTATGCACGCTAGTGTCCGCCCGCATGTTCAGATCGCTCTCGGCTGCAGCGTCGCATCTATTGTTTCGATCTTCATTTTCTGTTTCTTATCAACGAACTAATACTACATTTCGATAATCCACCCACATACAACCATAGGGCACTGAATATAGAGATACCTGATCGATGCGGCGTCGTCGATATGCTACGTTAGGTGCATTTTGGTTGTTTCTAGTCCAGCCAGGCAATCGCGAGTAAATGAAGTTAATCGCTGCGATTGAGGCTGCTAGCTGGGCAATCCCACCGTTCCTCATCTTTGCTAGCCAGTATCTTCTGTCTGCCTGGTACGAGGAAATTATCCCGCGCGACTGGGTCATCGCTGTCAGCGACAATGGCTGGACAAATAACGAGCCTAGAGTTGAGTGGCTGATGCACTTCATCAAGCACATAAAGGGCAAGGTAGTCGGGGCACAGCAGCTGCTTATCCTTGATGGCTATGAGAGCTATCAGTCTCTTGAGTTTCAAGGACTCTGCAAGGAGAACAATATCTAAATTTGTACTATTTTATGATAGAAGTTACTGCTAGATGGCCTTCTACCCTGACGTGAATGATGGGGAAAGAGGGGTTGGTGGCTAGATCGATAGCGTTCAGAGATAGATCCGGGCCTAACGTTCAAAAGAGCATGGGATGTAGGGTAGGAGTGGTTGATCGTGTGTCCCGTTACGCAGCAACGGACGTTAGTACACATTGTGAGGGTATATCAGAATAATCAGTTGGGTATACATACGTGAGCCGCCAAGTGCAAGTCTCTTTGGTGCTCACTTTCACCCTCACGCTACGCGCTAGGCAGCCGGCCAAACCTTTTGCCGTGGACGCAACGACCAGGGGCTCCGCGCTTTCTCTCTTTTCACTAACAACAACACAAACAACCCCTGATATCTCACAATGTCAGAACCACCAACACCACCGCACAAACCGCCCATCGAGGCAAGTGAAGGGCCAGTGGCCTGCGACACAGTTGCCTCCGGCAACGAGCCGATACAAGACGCGCGCAGTGAGCGCAATGCATCTGAGGTTGAAGCACTGCAACAAGAGTTGCTTGAGAAGTGCATGATCGAGAAGGATCGTAATGCCACCATTGAGTCGCAGCTAACAGCGAAGCACAACGCACTCGAAGACGTGCAAGAGAAACTGACTGCCTTACTAGGCGAGATGTTAGAATACACGCTTGTACGTGCGAAAATGCGCTCGGAGCTGCGGAGCAAGGATGCTCAGATAGAGGGCTTGCTCGAGCGAGCCAGAATGCTCGAGAACGAGAAGGCACAAGCAGACCGTGCTTGGGTCGCTGAAGTCGTCGAGTCAAGTGCTAACAATGGCACCGTGAATAGTGACGCGCCCGCAGCGCTTAGTAAGGATGAAAGAGAAGCCCAAATCTACAATGAGGGTAGAAACATGGGCTATCTCGAGGCCATGAGAGATCATGATCTCGCTATGTTTCGAAATGGCACGCGTTCTGAGATATATGCCGGCCTTCAGCCGAAGCCGGAGCACAGATACGTGGACGACAAAATCAATCCTAGATGCCCTCATAATCGGGGCATCGAGATCGGCAAGTCGCTTGCAGGTGCATGGGCGGCAGATTATCTGGTAGACAAGTCGCTTGACCAGCGCGTCTACAAAGTCCCGAAGATCACCAAGGAGGCGATTGAGCCCTATCGCACTTCAGGGATTGGTGTTTTCAGCTTCTTTGCTGGACTGGCCGAGGGCCGAGAGGCTCGCTATCGCGAGATAGACGCGGGCCTCAAGGACGACAAGGAGAAGGGCAACAATGGCCCATGATAAGTCCGAGTGCCCGCACTTCAGCGCCATGGGGATGAGTAGATAGGTGAAATCAAATTGTTTAATTCTTCATTCATAATCTTTGAAAACTACTATGCCGTGACGAGCGGGCCTGTCTGGCACTCCGCTAAATGCTCAATGCAAACAAAAGGAAAAGAAAGCTACCATCCACACCAACATTTACCACTTAATCTTCTTGTCCCAGCCAATGTACTCGTCAATAATGCCCTTGTAGTACTCCTTCAAGTCCTCCACCTTGGGCACCTCATCGCTCTTGCTGTACAAGTCATACGGGTTGAACGCCCTAACGGCCTCGAGCATGCGCTCATCCTTCTCGTTCATCATCCACCTGTACGCATTCTCCTTATGCCATGGGTAGAAGCTATGGTACCTGATCATCGCAAGGCCCTCGTCAGGGATCGTCGACTGCTCCTTCATGATGTGGTACAGGTACTCGTCGTGACCCCATGAGAGCATGACGTTGTCCATGCCGCAGCCGGGCGTGTAGATGCCGTGCTCGGTGCTGTAGACGGGGTCGTTGTAGTCTGGGTTGTTCTTGAAGGTGTCGGGGTAGATGATGCCCTTGTCGAATGCGCAGCCGACGGGGAATGTGTCGCCGACTACGTCCCACTGGCCCTCGGCGTCGTAGAAGAAGAGCAGCTTGCCGAGATCGTGGATCAGGCCGGTGAGTTGCATCCAGCGCGGCTTGCCGTCGCGGCGGATGGCTTCGGCGGACTGCAGGAGGTGCTCGATCTGGGAGAGCGAGGTGTCGGGGTCGGACTCGTCGATGAGGGTGTTGAGCTTCTCCATGGCTTCCCAGATGGTCATCTCGGCGCGTGTTTTGGCATGGAAGGCGTTGCGGGCCTTAAGGTTGTAGGCGACGGTCTGCTTCTCGTGTTGCTCGCGGTAGAAGTTCTTGACGCGGTCGCAGGCGTCCTCGTACTGCCGGAACTGTGTCTTGTCCTTCTCGGCGTCGAACTGTGATGATTCGTAGATGTCCTTCTCTTCTTGAGTGGCGGTGCCGTTCTTAACCTTGAGAGCGGCCTTGAGCACGTTGACATCGTCAATCATGTCGGAGGTGGCCTCGAGAGCAGAGCCATCGCGGTGGTTGTTGAAGGGCTCAGCCACGTTGGGCGTCTCGAAAATGGCGCCTGGTGCCATTGTGATAGAGTGAAGTATGCAAGTATGGGTATCTTAGAGGTTTGAAGGGATATGAGATAAATTGATTTGATGAAGACTGTAGATGAATGACAGAATTTGGATGATGATGAATGTTCAGTGCGACGAAAGAGAGGTACTTATCCTCAACCCCTCCAGCGCAGTCAACCATGGAACTACTAGATTCAGTAACCACTCCATGCCTTCCGACAAAGCGCCAGCCTCTCAACGACGACAGAGACTTCACGTCTCATCACCATCCCCACTCAAAGAGGCATCCCCGCAATGTTGAGCTGAATGAGGCAAGGCGACAGGGCAAGGAAATTTCCACCGCCACCGTAGCGGCATCTGGACTTCTGGAAACGCAGCTGACGGATGGTGTGCGGCATTGCGAAGATGGTGGTTGGTTCGTTGTTGCTAAATCTGACGTTCGTCGGCGGGTAGTGGGTCCTCGCGTGTGTGTGAATGCCGGATGGCGCAATCTTCCCCATCTGTCGCCCAGGACGGAAATTTTCGCCGCCATCTCTCATGTTGCGACGGAAGCGTCGTTGATCATGCGGAAGCCCTGCGTGATGACGCCCTAAGGATCCTCCAGCTGCGTCACGTGCCTCTCGGTCTCGACTTCCCCGACACAACCCCCAATGCAGATGGCGTCTCTGGGCATCCCCAGACGAAAACTCTGCTGAGGCTCAGTTTGGGCCACCGGACCGAAGCTACGCCGGCGGGGCAGCTCTGGCGGGGCATGTCGGAAGAATTAACACATCAATCACAAATGACGCTGCGCGCGACGGGCAAGCAAACAGCCACAATATGCGGTTTCCAAGCAATGGCCGACGCGCTGCGTGCCCACTACATAGACTGCACTTGCCCTGACCCGCCATGAATCCTGCTCTGTCCAAATTCATCCTCAAAGCTACTCCTGACAGCATCTTGAACCCCGCGCCCGACATGAACACTGCAATCCCCCTCAACACTGGTGCGACCATCCCGGCTCTTGGGCTGGGAACGTGGCAGTCTGCGCCTGGCGAGGTCAAGAAGGCCGTCGTTCATGCCATTGAGTCTGGCTACAGACACATTGACTGCGCATACTGCTACCAGAATGAAGACGAGGTCGGCGAGGCCCTTCAGGACGTGATTTCGCGCGGCATCGTCAAGCGCGAGGACTTGTTCATCACGAGCAAGCTATGGTGCACATTCCACACGCGCGCGGAGGAGGGTCTGCAAAAGTCGCTGGATCTGCTCAAGACGCCCTATGTCGACTTGTACCTGATGCATTGGCCTGTTCCCATGAACCCCAAGGGTGAGTTTTTCCGGAGCATAACCCCCCTTTTTTAGATTTTGGATGTGATATTGATATTTACAAGGCAACCACCCTCTCTTCCCCAAGCTTGAAGACGGCTCCCGCGATATCGACCACAGCATCACACACATCAACACATGGCAAAATCTCGAGAAGCTGATCCAAGCGCATCCCGACAAGGTCAAGGCCATTGGCGTTGCAAACTACTCGGTCAAGTACTTGGAGAAGCTGCTCGCCAAAGCCACCATTGTCCCTGCGGCGAACCAGATTGAGAACCACCCGCTTCTCCCTCAGCAAGAGGTCGTCGATTTCTGCAAGTCAAAGGGCATCCACATCACTGCGTACAGCCCGCTCGGTAGCACGGGCTCACCTTTGTTCAAGGACGAGGGTGTGCTCGAGGTCGCGAAGAAGCACGACGTTGGACCCGCTGTTGTATTGTTGAGCTATCACCGTACGTCCCTCCATTCCATCCCCCAATTTTTCCCCAGATCACATTACTAACAACACCACAGTCGCACGCAACTCCTCCGTGCTCGCCAAATCCGTGACACCCTCGCGCATCGAAGAGAACCGCAAGCTGATCCAGCTGAGCGGCGAGGATTTGGAGAAGCTGGAGAGCATTCACAAGACAAAGGGCGTGACGCGGTATGTGTACCCGCCGTTTGGCGTGAATGCGGGATTCCCTGATAAGACGGAGGGTATTGATCTGAGCGGATGACTGCCTGGGGAGAGTAGATTGTAGTTGGTGTATACCCATAAAATAATGAATAGATCATGATACATCAACATGTTTGGTTACATGCATTTGTTCTGTGTCTTGTTTGTGATAAATGTATAATGATTAGAGAACTGTTCTCTCTATTTGTGCCGTTTTTCAAGCAAATCGGACCTACTCTCCTCAAACTCACAGTATACACGTAGGAAGTATCCTCGAGGTCGTCAACAAGTCAAAATTACCATCTAACCACCACTCATTCCCAGAAGTCTCAAACAATCTACCTACCCATCCACCCCCCATCAACCGTCACAATCTCCCCACTAACATACGCACTCGCACTACTCGCCAAATACACCACCGCGCCCTTGAAATCCTGCGGACTCCCCCACCTGCCCGCAGGAATGCGTTCAAGAATACTCTTCGCGCGCGTCTCATCCTTGAGCAACGCCTCATTCATATCCGTCGCAATGTACCCGGGAGCAATCGCATTCACGCTAATCCCGCTCTTAGCCCACTCATTGCTCAGCGCCTTGGTCAATTGCCCGACGCCGCCCTTGGACGCCGCGTACGCGGGGACCGTGATGCCGCCTTGGAATGTCAGGAGGGATGCGACGTTGATGATGCTTCCTCTGCGATTTAGCGGGAGGTCGGCGGGCTGGGCGAGCATGTGTGCGCCGACGTCGCGGCATAGCGTGAAGACGGATGTGAGGTTGACTTGTAGGACGGATTGCCAGTCGTCGTCGGGGAATTGGTGGGCTGGGTGGCGCTTCTGGATTCCGCCGCAGTTGAGCAGGATGTGGATTCTGTGGCCGTCTTTGAGGATGGCGGGGACGAGGGCGGCGACGGAGTCGTTGGAGGAGAGGTCTGCGGTGTAGATTGTGGCTTTGCGGCCGAGGGATTCGATGGCTTGTTTGGTGGTTTGGTTGGAGGTGTCGCGCTGGGTTGGTGTTAGTGGTGTGTTCGTTTGAGTTGAGGTAGAGGAGTGAATACCTGGACGAGGAGGATGTCTGCGCCTGCTTCGGCGAGGGCAATGGCCATGGCTTGACCGATGCCTCGCGTTCCACCTGTAACGAGGGCTGTTTGGCCCTTCAGGGAGAACAATTCTTGTACGGTCGTCATGTTAGTAATGTGGTGAGCTTCAAGCTTCGGAATGGGTTTGTTGACGTGTTAATCCCAACTGAAGCACGTCTGAAAGGTGTATAGGCTGAATGTGCGGTGAGATGGAGTTGGAGATCATGCAGAAACCAATACCCAGATTTTAACAGGCGCATATGACTGCGGGACTTTTCGTCGGGAGATAATGTCGCAGCAGAACATCGTCACTCGGAACGTGCTCGGAATCGCTACCCCACCAGCGCCGGCCTTTGCTATCCCGCCATTTCAAAAGCCGACGTAGCAATTGTCCCCATGTTTTCGTCTTGGGGGAAAGCTCGCCGAGCGGTTCGCGAGCGATGCGCGTAATGGCTTCCGATATTACTTCGGATGACTCGAGGTTTGTTGTTTCTTCCGCTTCATTCTTACCTTCTTCTTCGTGAACATCGTGACCCAATTGCACTCAACCCTACGTCAAGCAGCCATCAGTTCCGAGCACTGCGTATAGACCAAACATGTCCACAGAAAAGCGACCAGACGTTGCAGAAGGTGCCAGGCAGATACGCGCCTCAGTTCTCCACGGCGCGAAGGACCTCAGAATAGTATGTATCGGAAGCGTTTTCTGTGAGCAGCTATCTAACTCCATGGCAGGAAGACCGTTCGATATTCCCACCAGGCCCCACAGACGTCCAAGTGAGCATCCGCAGCACCGGCCTCTGCGGCTCAGATCTCCATTACTACCGCCACTATCGCAATGGCGACATCATCTGCCGCGAGCCCATGTCGCTGGGTCACGAGTCGGCAGGTGTGGTAGTAGAGGTCGGCTCAGAAGTGAAGGACTTGAAGGTCGGAGACAAAGTCGCACTGGAAGTTGGACAGCCATGCGAGTCCTGTGACAGGTGTAAGGAGGGTCGGTACAACATCTGCAAGGGCATGAGATTCAGGAGTAGTGCAAAGGCGTTTCCACATGCTCAAGGCACGCTGCAGGATCGCATCAACCATCCTGCAGCATGGAGTCACAAGTATGCTAATTTCCGCGAAAACAAGAAGCAATGCTGACTTGCACAGGCTTCCAGACGACGTTTCACTGGATCTTGGTGCGCTGCTTGAGCCGTTGGGCGTCGCCATTCAAGCAACAAAACGAGCACAACTTGCGCCTGGCTCAACAGTTCTAGTGTTCGGTGCCGGTGCAGTTGGCCTGCTAGTAGCTGCTATGGTCAAGATCTCGGGCGCAGGAACTGTCGTGATCGCAGACATTGACGAAGGACGAGTCAACTTCGCGGTGGAGAACAAGTTTGCGCATCGGAAGTTCACCGTGCCTATGAAGCGCGGTGCCACGATAGAGGAGCAGCTCGACATTGCAAAGGAGACAGCCGCGGAGATTGCAAAAATCAGCAGGGCAACGGATGGCGAAGTCGGAGAGGTGGACGCTGTGTTTGAGTGCACTGGTGTACCATCCTGCGTCCAGGCTTCGATATTTGTGAGTGATCCAGAGTGCGTTCTCATAATCTCACTTGCTGACATACCAAGGCCACTCGACCTGGCGGCCAGGTTTTGCTCATTGGAATGGGCACACCTATTCAGACCCTCCCAATTTCGGCCGCTGCTCTCCGAGAAGTCGACATCAAGGGCGTTTTCCGATACGCAAACACATACCCCACCGGTATTGAGGTGGTGTCGAAGAAGGGACCGGACTACCCAGACTTCTCGGCGCTGGTCACGCATCGCTACACAGGCCTAGAGTCAGCCGTAGAGGCTTTCGACATGGCGGGAAAGACAAAAGACGACAAAGGTAATCTGGTCATCAAGGTAGTGCTGGAGACGGGCGAGGACAAGTCGAACTTGTAGTTCGAAGCAAAAGCTGGCGTTTGGGCTTGAGAGCGTCGTAGATTTGTTTCCTCCTGTAAACAATGAGCATAGCAACCATTCCAATGACGTATCTTGAAGTGCGCGTTCGCCTATACTTGCCGTGAACATCTCTATGCACATGAAGCCACTTGGTCGTTTCAAGGTTGACTGTGCTCAATGCCATCGGCAGGATGCAAGGACCGAGCATTCCCCAGGTTCTCTCCTTGTTCTAGAAAACTGATCTGATCTGCATGTCTCGTCCCGAGCAAGCCACGGGTTCGCGAGGCCTGCTGGTGCGGGGAAGGAGGACCGATGTCGTCTGGAAGGGGAAACTTTCCCCGTACGTCGCCCCAAGCCACGTCTCGTGTGACGCCAGGCCACGTCGGATCCACAATTCCATCCACCACACCTGCAGGTAAACATCACGATGTCCGTTTTTGATGCGTTCCATTGATCAGTTGTACCTTGCGGCCCTGCTACGTTGGATTGCCGGCAACTCCAGTCCGATATGATGCGGCAAATGTCGGCGCCTTTATTGGCTTGTTCCTGGGCAAGATGTGGAGTGTAAGATTTACGTTGAGAACCTCAGAGGGCGTGGGGTCTGCCATCGTTACGAGCAATGGAGGTGGAGAGTCCGCAGCTCATGTGTGCTGAAGCTTAGCTTGGACCCTGAGAAGCTATGGCCACAACATTTTCTGCTGTGGAGAGCGGTGTGCGAAGTATAAGAGCAGTAGCAACACGTCGCTTCCTTCTCTTTTGCTCAATTCCTCTCTTCCCACCTCCCATAACCCCTACCATCCAACCCAAATATCACCATGTCTAAGCCCGTCCGCAAGCTCAAGATCGCCGTCTCAGGCCTCGGCCGCATGGGCGCTCGCCATGCCAACCATTTCTTGCACCGCACACCCAAGGCAGAGCTCGTGGCAGCATTCACACCCGCCGAGAATGAGATTGCGTGGGCGAAGGAGAACCTCGAGCCATGGGGTGTCAAGATCTACACCGACTACGACGAGATGCTGAAGCACGAGGGGCTTGAAGCAGTTTGTGTAGCCACCGTCACAACAGCACACGCACCACACACAATCAAGGCGATTGAAGCTGGACTCCACGTTCTGTGCGAGAAGCCATTGAGCACAGATTTGGCAATTGTGAGGCTAGATTGATCACCACCGCAAAACATGACTAACCATACCTAGTGCCAACAAGTCGTCGAAACCGCTGCCCGCCACCCCAAGCAAAAGGTCATGTGCGGCTTCTCGCGGCGCTTCGACGCCTCATATCTCGCTGCCTACTCACAAGCTCTCTCTGGCAACATCGGACGGCCGACCATTCTCCGCAGCCAGACATGCGATAGTACGTCATATATCAACCAATCAGCTTCACCCACTAATGACTACTCCAGAATACGATCCCTCAGGCTTCTTCGTCGAGTACGCCCAATTCTCCGGCGGCATCTTCGTCGACTGCAACATCCACGACATCGATCTCGCACTATGGTTCTTCAGCGCCGAGAGCAAGGGCAAGGTTCTGCCCAAGGTGAAGAGCGTCGTAGCATTCGGTGTCACAGCCCTCGAGCCCGATCTAGCCAAGTACGGCGACGTGGACAATGGCGTCGGCGTGGTGGAGTTCTACGATGGCCAGATTGCCTACTTCTACAGCTCGCGCATGAACCCACCTGGCCAACACGACATGACTGAGATCATTGGCACAAAGGGCAAGTTGAGTGTGAACGCGAACCCTACAGTCGGACTCCTGGAGAGCCATCTCAGCACGGGTATCCATCGCGACATTCCCCAAAACTACTACGAGCGCTTCGAGCATGCGTTTGTGGAGGAGGCAAGGCAGTTTACAGATGCGGTCTTGGAGAACAAGGAGGTTCCCATCGATCTGACGAGCAGCATGGAGGCTGTGCGGATCGGTGTCGCGCTGCAGGACAGCTTGAGGAGCGGGAAGAAGATCTTCTTTGACAGGGACGGAAAGAGGGTCGATGAGGATGGTCAGGCAAGGGCGAAGTTGTAGATGTGATTACCGAGGAGAAGAAAGAGTAATGGATAGGGAATCAATAGACGCGCATAGACTATATAGATTGGGCCAAGGGCTAGCTTCGAGAGAAGCGTAATACCAGATGTCACAATTCAATTCGCAAGATATACACAGTGCATATTGGCCGAATACACAAAGAAACACTTCTTTTCGTCATGTGGGATCTATCTATCATGTAGCGTCATCCATGCATCCATACCATCAGACATGAGCTCGTGTCTTTCCCCCCATAGAACTCCAAGCCATATCCATAATCTCCCATCACCCATGACACTCCCACACCATCCATCCATCTTCTCCCCAGCCAAATCTACCTCACAGCAACACTCTCCACATTCTCAAACGCAAAACTCGGACTCCCCGGCTCCGCACTGCCCGCACTAGGCGGCAAGTCCGTCCTGCTCTCCCCCTGACTCCCATCCTCCCTCACCACAACCCCCTCCTTCCCGCCCTCTTTAACCGTGACAATCTCAACATCAACACACTTTTGCACCGTCTGCTTCAGTCCCGGAATCATAGATCTAAGCGTCGACAATTCGTCGAAGGCAAGATCGCGGTTTAGGACCGAGGACTTGGGTTCGCCGTTGTCGAGGCGGCGTTTGAGGGCGTTGATGAAGGGCATTGCTTTTTTTGATTCGGATTTATCGATGGATTTGGAGAGGGATTTTATGTCGATGGCGGGGTAGGATGTTGAGACTAGGTCGATGTACCTGATTACCTTATTAGCGTAATTCTTACACAGTACAGTACAGGGAAGTTGGGATTATGGATTAGGATGAGGGTGAAGGGGGAAACTTACTTCTTTTGCCAAGCAGGCCATTCCTGCGCCGCGAAGATGGTAATCTTCTTCTCCTTCTTGGGGTCAAACGCCGCGGCCTTGCCCTTGGACAGACGCTTGACGGCCGCGCCTTCAGCAGATGTGATGTTTGATTGTGTTTGGCGGACGAATTCGCGCGCTGCTGTGAGGGAGGGGTTGGCTTCGGGGACTTTGGGCCATTGTGCGTTTTGAATCGTGCTGGACTCCTTGAGGACCTCGAGCCAGATGTATTCTGACCAATGGGGTGCGATGGGTGTGAGGAGGAGGGCTTGGAGCTTGATGAATTTCTTGACGAGATCTTCGTGCATGCCGAGACCTGCTGCACGGGTAGCTTCGCGGTAGAAGTCACGGGCGGAGGTGAAGTCGTAGAAGCCTGACTTGAGGGCAAGCTTGTACGATGTGGCGGAGTAGTGCTCGAATGTCTCGTGGACCAGCAGATTCATCTCGTTGTCGAACATGTCGTCGAAGAGGAATCGCTCGCTGCCGCTCTTTCGCTGAATGACGTCGGTGTTCTTGACGCGCTCGGTGCTTCTTGATTCAAGGTACTTGGCAGCATCTGGGACGTAGATGGCCTCGCGGACCAGCTCCTCGCACCACTTGCGCAGCTCGAAAAGCTTGAGAATGTTGCTGTTGGCGACCGTCTCTTCGAAGTTGGCATCGCCGATATCGTCACCCGCATCAGCAAGCGCAATACGCGTAGCATCAGCACCAAACTTCTCGACAGCTCCGGCGATGGTAAGGAAGTTGCCGGTAGACTTGCTCATCTTCTCGCCGTTGAGCATGAGATGGCCGTTGACACGGAAGCTGCGCGGCCAGTTCTCCTTGGGGAAAATGGCGGTATGTACGTAGAGGTTGAAGGTCAGATGGTTCTGGATGAGATCCTTGCCGCTGGTGCGCATGTCGAGGGGGTACCAGTAGTCAAAGTGTCGTCGCATCGTCTCCAGCGCCTTCTTGGGAATGTCTGACTGTGGCAGATCTGACCGGTCTCGTCGACCAAAGACATAGTCCCATGCATCATCTGTGAACTGCTCTGGCTTGATGCCAAGAGGGCCGACCTCCTTTCCGAACATGTCCTTGTGGAGAAGATGGGCGAACGAGTAGTAGGCCTGGTAGATGGTGGAATCTGACAGACTCTCGACCATGACTGATGGATCCCAGGGTACTTTAGTTCCGAGACCGTATGATCGCGCACAAGCCCAAATGCTCAGCCAATCGACCACTCGCAGGAACTGATTCTTAGCTTCTGGATAGTACAGGTTGAGGTCGCCTTCGATATGTGATCGGACCTTCTCAGCCCACTCGCCGTCTCCGCCGTTCGCTGCTGTGCCGTAGTTCATGTACCATTGATCAAGGAGAGCCGCAACGCAGTCGTCACCACTTCGGCTGATGACCTTGCCATCAGGCTCGGCATACGCGAAAGCATCGCCAGCATCAATGAGCTGCTTCCGGACGAGGTTCTTGGCCTCCTCCACAGGTTTGCCTGTAAAGTCGCCGTACACCATCTTGCCCTTGTAGAAGCCTTCCTTGTACGCCTTCTCTTTTGCGTCTGCAAGCTTAGCGGCGTCCTTGGGAGACTGAATCTTCATGTCCTCTACCAGCTTCTTTGCGGTGAGGTTACCGTATGTAGGAGTGTCGATGATGGGGAGAATGTCGTCAAACTTGACCCATTCTTTCTGGATGCCGTAGTATTCAGCCTTCTTCGCGAGGTCAAACGACGTGATGTAGTCATCTGGTGAGTCTGATGGCACGCATGTGACAACGGCGGTACCCTTGGTATCCTTGACGGTCTCCATGGGCAGAATGTAGACTTCCTTGTGAACTGAAAGAGGTGCATTTACGATGGTACCAATAACCTCCTTGCCCTTGAAGCTGGCGACCTGCGGGAATACACCCCACTCTGGGAAGATACCGGGCTGGTAGGACATGTTACGGGCTGAGCGTTGGCTGCAGACGAAGTACTCCGTGTCGGTGACCTTGAAGAGACCGTACTCGATAGTTGGGCTGACGAAGCATGATGTCTGTCCATACATGGTTTCTGGTCGAAGGGTTGCTGGGATGAAGTATGCGCTGGCGCCTTGTGGAAGCTTGCCCTCAATGTCTTTTGCTGACTCCGCCCACTTGATGACCTTCATCTTGAGGCCAGTGTATTCTTGAACACCGACACCCTCGCCAGACTGCCTGTCGTGGTCCATGCATGCTTGTCCGTCCTTGGGGCTGTACACGGTATATCGCTTGGCGAAGATGATCTTTTTCAGCTCCAGCAGCTTGCGCATCTGCCATGCGACGAATGAGTCATAGTAAGGGTTTGCGTCGGTCGTGACGAACTGCCGCCTCCAGTCTATCCTGGCACCGAAGTTGTTCAGGTCGCGCTTTGCGAGCGGAGGGAAGTACTGGATCCAATGTGCGGGGTCTGAGAACTTGTGGATCTCCTCGAGCGGGATGCCTTGCGCCAGCATAATCTGGAACTGGTACTTGGTCTTGACGGTCTTTGCAGCAGCCTTGCCCTTGTGCGCCTTGAACTTGGTGATGTCGGTCTTAGTCTCAGCCTGAGTGGGCGCGGGCGGTTCTGACACGCTCTCGTCGAGAACATCTTCAACCGGGCAGCGCTCAAAGTTCTGTCCAAACTGCTCGACTTCGCGGACAAGCTTGTCTGCGCATGCCTTGATCGGCATGCCTGTCACGTGGTAACCAAGAGGGAACAGCGTCCGCTTGCCTACCATCCTCTGGAAGCCAGCCGTGAACTCGACTTTTGACGCAGTGAAACCATGGCCAGCGTGAAGAGTTCCGTTCATGTAAGGATACGCAAAGTTGCCGAACCATTTCGGGTACTTTTCGTGCAGCTGGTCCGGGGTGGTGGTGTCGAAGGGCTCTTCCTCGAGAGACGGTGCATCCGGGTTGAAAACGCCCTGCTCTTGCCACGCCTTCTGGTAGCGCTTCTCCGCCTCGATCAGAGTATCTCTCTTTTCGGTGTTTTCGATCTTGAGAGTCTTGGACTCTGCCTCTTGCGGCTTCAGCAGGTCGAGAGTTGCAGTTACGGCATCTTTGGGCACATCTTTCTGGGCCTGTGCGTCCGCCATGATGCCGAAACGATAATAGAGAAAACTAGGGAGCGTACGAAGGAAGAAGATGCAGACGTGGGGTATGTGGGTTTGCTTGCGGCGGCGTCAATGCGCGGGAGTCATAGCGCAGGCAATCGAAAAGTGCGCGCGCCAAGAGTTCGAATGTGGCTCGTGCGCGAGCTTGAGGAGCATTCTGTGTGGACGTCAGTCGAGATGTTGCAATTGCAGAAACACGCAAAAAGACACGCCATCCGCTCTCGAATTGCCGCTCGCCGCTCGCCACGATGCTCGGCCTCTTCAGACGGCTACTCGGACGCGAACGCAGCACACTCCCGCCCTTTGACTTTGCGCGCAATCGCTTCCGCGCGCAGAGGAAGTGGCCGCCCAACCTGCGCGAGCTCACAGAGCGCCAGCAGTTCCGCTTCGAGCGCAAGTTCAAGCGCCGCATCCGCCTCAAGGCCCTGCGTCCCAAGTGGAACAAGTGGGTCAAGGTCACGCAATGGAGCATCATCAGCTTCATCGTCGTCTACGGCGTGCTTTTCCACGACTTCGCAAAAGACCCGATGAATCCCAGGCCGGGCGAGCAGCCGTTCAAGGGCGTGAGGGAGAAGATGTGGAACGTGTTGGGGAGCTTTTACACACATACCGAGGACACCATCAAGGGAGAACGCGGGTCCCGAAGGCAGGTACCACTACCTGAGGAGAGGGTGAGGCGGCGGCCGGAGGAGGAGGAATAGTGGTCTGAGAAGAAATGTGTTAGCCACGAAATGAAGAGAAAGATGCAATCCCATGCCAATGCTCGTCGAGTCCAGACCAGCCAAGTCCATGAAGATAAATCAAAGGGAAAAGGGACACACATACCGAATCCTCGTTGTCGAAAATGCCGCTGTAGTCCGGCCTCATACCGCCGCCCGGCGGACGAGGTATGTCGTCAGACCATCGAGCGCCCCACTACTCCCCGTCAGCAACGCACAACTAACCCACCGCAAGCCAAAACAACATACCTTCCACGACCGCAACACCGTTCCCTTCAGGTAGTAGACCCGCCTTCCGGTGATCCACGTCTGCGCGCCATCCAGAAAGACATGGAACGTAGCGAAACGCTCGCTGAGCCCAGGACCCACGAAGTTCAGTCTGCACGTAAAGTGCGGCTTGCTTGCTTGGTGCCATGTCTGCGTGACGTAGACTTCGGTGCCCTGGGCCCAGAGAGGCATTACGTTACGTTCCCACAGGCCGTACACGCCTTGGTAGAGGAGCGACGAGGCGCCCAGCGCGGTGATCTCGTCGAGTAGGCCTGTGCGGTCTTCGAGACCGATGTCTTCTGCGAACTGGATGCCTCCATAGTATGGTTCGGCCCTGCTTCTGATTAGTTTCCAGTCCTTGAGAGCGTGGCGTGGTAGGCGTCGGTGGAGTCTAGGTGCTGTTTTGCGAGGCTGTTAGTAGGTCGTGGTATCCCTCGGTCCTTTGTAGATGGTGGCTTGTTGTTGCTCTCGAGGTTGGAGATATCCGGAGTGCTGTGTTAGCTCATTGCTGCACTGTTAGTCGCACTGCGCAAAGGCATGCGTAATGAGCGTCAGTCGTTATTGGGACTGTAATTGGAGCTTCATGCGACGCTGTAGATCATCGCGCTCATGTATGTCTACGCCCGTTGAAGCTGGTTGTGCTTCGAGGATATCCAGGCTACGCCTAATAGTCGGAGTTCTGGCAGTGAATGACCCTGTTCTTGGATGTTCGGGTCGAGCTTCGAGGCTCTCCATGGCTGCAATCTACGCCCAGGCTCCGGTTGGCAGTATGCGGGCTTCAGTAATAAGCGAAAGACGACGTCGGATTCAGTGTTGAGGACATCCAGCTCTCATTATCGTAATCAATCGCATCCTGTTATCAGTGCATCCAGAAAAGCGAGCGAGTAGTAAACGGCGACGACCCGTCCACTACCACTTCACTCAAAAACAAAAACGCTGCAAAGTATTACCTTTGATCATCGCGAGTCGACATCTTGGCGGTTCCAAAAAGGGCGTCGTCGTCTCGAAGTGGGCGGGTAGGCGAGGTGCAGCGGCAAGACGTGGTGCTGTTGTGACTTTGCCGTAGTCCTGGGCGACGCCTGTTTGTTGACGCGTCGTGAGGAGTGAGGTGAAGACGGACGGGACGTGCAAATTTTATTGTCAGGAAAACAACAGGATGGGGTGGGCTGAAGTGACTCGCTGTGATCTAGATAGTCAAGAGACGGGAAATTAGACGCATGTAGGCGTCTTAGGGAGAAATGATGAGGTGGCTCGACACTGTAGTGGAGGTGAGGATAGACAAGCTGCACGTTCGTATATACTCAATGACATGTATGTCGCTCAATGAACTCGGCTGCTGTGATCTATCTCAAACTCAAAACGTACATTCCCAGCACATTATCCTCATACATCAATCAGATTCTCACCCTGCTGCTCGCCCTCACCCGAGTTGTCAGTCGTGTCCTTGGTCGCCTTCTTCTTGCCGTCCTTGTCGCTGCGACTCCTCGAGTAGTACTGGTCGAGAATCTTGGCAGGGATACGGTTGAGGAGTTCCCTGGGGTAGATGCGGAGCAGTGACCATGCGAGGTCGAGCGACTCTTCGATGGAGCGGGATTCGTAGGCACCCTGGGCGATGAAGGAGCGCTCAAACTTCTCGAGGAACTCGAGTGACAGCTTGTCTTCTGACGACAGAGCTTCCTCACCGACGACAGCCTTCATGGCGGCTGCGTCACGACCAATGGCGTACTTGGCGTACAGCTGGTTGGAGACGTCGCCGTGGTCTTTCCGTGTGCGACCCTCACCAATAGCGGACTTCATAAGACGTGACAGCGATGGCAGGACGTTAATGGGTGGGTAGATGCCCTTGTTGTCGAGCTGACGATCGATGAAAATCTGGCCCTCCGTAATGTAACCCGTCAAATCGGGAATAGGGTGGGTGATGTCTGCAATAATTAGCACTAGTATGTCAGAGCAGCGAAGATACGTACCATCGTTAGGCATAGTAAGAATGGGGATCTGGGTGATGGAGCCGTTGCGGCCCTCGACACGGCCAGCGCGCTCGTAGATGGTGGACAAATCCGTGTACATGTACCCGGGGTAACCACGACGACCAGGCACTTCTTCTCGTGCGGCGGACACCTCACGTAGCGCATCGCAGTAGGACGACAGATCGGTAAGAATGACCAAGACGTGCTTCTCGAGCTGGTAGGCGTAGTACTCGGCGGTGGTCAGGGCAAGACGGGGAGTGATGATACGTTCGATGCTACATTCTGTCAGTCTGGGTGCATTAATGAACATGCGCAGCACTCACGTCGGGTCGTTTGCCAAGTTCAGGAACAGGGTGACACGCTCCATACTGCCGTTCTCTTCGAAATCCCTTGTGAAGAAGCGGCTCGTCTCCAAGTTGACACCCATAGCTCCGAACACGATAGAGAAGTTGTCGTCGTGGTCGTCGTGCACGCCCTTGGTGGGCTTTCCGACCAAACCAGCCTGTCTGCAAATCTGCGCGGCGATTTCGTTGTGCGGGAGACCTGACGAGGAGAAGATGGGGATCTTCTGCCCACGGGCGATCGAGTTCATCGTGTCGATGGCTGAGATACCGGTCGAGATCATTTCTTCGGGGTACACCTGTCGCCGTCAGCGCATATTACGACAGCTTGCCATGGAGTTTCTTACTCGAGAGTACGGGTTGATGGGACTGCCGTTGATGTCAAGGTAGTCTTCTGCCAGCACCTTAGGGCCCTTGTCGATGGCCTTGCCTGAACCGTCGAAAATGCGCCCCAACATGTCCTCGGAGACACCAAGCTTCAAGCTGTGGCCGGAGAACTCGACTTTGGTCTGAATCTGTCAGATATGTCTGCTCATTATTGCGCGACCGTATTTACCTTCTTGACGTCAATGCCAGTTGTGCCCTCGAAAACCTGTGCCGCTATCAGTTGCGCACTTGGAGAAGGGATCGCGGTGACGGTATACCTGAACGACAGCTCGGTTTCCTACCCTATTGTAAGCATATGTCCCTCTGTAGAAGCTTTGAGAACATACCTCGAGCTTCAAGAACCTGGCCAGAGCGCTCGGTGCCGTCAGGCAGCGTCAAAGACACAATCTCGTTGAATCGCGGGAATTTGACCTGTCCACCACATCTATAAGCTTCTGCTACTTCTGCTTATTCAGCTGGAGGCTACGCACATTGTCGAGAATGACCAATGGACCGTTGATACCGCCGATGGTGTTGTAGCGTATCCTTGGAGTGACGTTCATCATGCGGGGATCTATAACGTCGGGCATGATGACGGTAAGGGTGAGCGCTTCGTACGGGGGAAGATGTCGCTCGTGGTGGTGTTAAAGGGCCGCGGATAGGCGCTTTCCTCTTTGGCGTGGAGGTTGACGATGCTGCGGTCGAGGTTGAAGTGGGTTGCTAGAGCTATGACCGCCGGTTGCGCCTGCCTGCAGAACGTCCATGCGGCAGGCGATGACGGTGGGCTGCCAAGGCCGCGCGACAACCTCACCACTCTTATCTTCCTGTCCTTACTCACATCCGAGTCTCTTAAACTTCAAAGCACTCGCGTCATACTATTTCGCTCTTATAAAGATTGTTGATTGCCGTAACACACGTGTGCATAGCCACATCCTAAAGGCTTGAACGATGAATCCTGAAGGCTTGAACGATGAATCCTGAAGGCTTGAACGATGAAGCCAACAAATCACATTGCATGCTGCAGCAGCTATCGCCTCGGATGATGCTGATTATCGTACTTGCGAGAAGGTGCATATATGGGAGCCGTCAAGGCTGAATCGCTGGAACATATTGGGGGCTGAGGAAAGCCATTAGAAGGCCTGAGCCTCAGCCACCAAGTTCCCCAACGCTATCTTTTTATCATCACTCCAGCCTACCCACAAGGCTGCTCATGTCTCTTTTCTTTTCGTCTTCAATTTATTCTTCATTCTTCTTCCCTGAGCTCATAATCGTGCTGTCTAAGGTTATTTCCATCAACGAGGCACCTCCGCAACCATGGCAGAGACTCTTGCTGTTCTTGGGGCCGTGGGGGCCGTGTTCAACGTGATCAGCGGCATCTCTAAGACCATCGATATACTCAACGACCTCACAACCAGGTGGGAAGATGCAGATCTCACGCTGCTCAGTCTAGCCTCACAGTTGACAGCACTTCGAGCTGCTGTTACCAAAATTCAAGAATGGACAAATCGCGATTCACATGAGCTCCACCACCAGCTGACAATGGACCTTGAGGTATCGATCAAGTGCTGTGGCCTTCTCATAAACAGGATCGAAGGCTTCTTTTCTGACCTAGCATCGCTTAACGAGAAGCCTCTCGATCTGCGCAATAAGTTCAAAGTCGTCTTCGGAAGCGCGGGCCCTGAAAGTGTGCAAAAGCTCATAGAGCGGCAAACAAGTGCATTGACATTGCTTCTTACCGCATGCAACTGGTATGTCGGACAGACCGCTAGCTTCAGTCGCCGTGACATCTAGAGGGTTGACTGATTCAACACAGTAATACCCTATCGGAACAACAACAGCATTTACAGAGATCGAAAACTCGCAAAGTGCTAGACCGTGCCCAAGCCGATTCAATCTCCTTGTGCGTTCAACGTGATACCGCTTCTTTTGCGACGAAAATGACGGACAATCTCTCCAAGATATCTCGCGTTTTCGAGTTCGACTCCAGTGTTTTCTCCACACGAGTCTATGAGCGAGCCTTTAGAGGCTCCGTGAAGAATGCCCTGCGGCAGAAAGCGACTGCGCGTGTGCCCATACTGCCTCGCTACGAGCATATCTACCTTTTAGGTGATGAGCTCAGTAAAGACCTCATCATTAACGCCATCGACCCACGCCGTACTAGTGGCTATCCTGAAGGCTGGATAGCATATCGCCTGCGGCTGCAGCAGCTCTGTGTTGACTTGGTATGCGCCATCATCAAGAAAGGCACCCCTGATTGGGATGCTGAACAGATCTCGATTTTAATTTCATACTCCCACGGTGACCACGAGGCTCGCCCGAAATTCTCTGATGCTCTCGACGCTTGCGCAATCTTGTGGTGGGGAGCACTGAGGAGACAGCACGAGCCAGATCCAGATCCTCAAGGCTACCTGCGGGAGAAGATCGTGCTCGACGACATGACATTTCATGTCGACATCATTCCAGCAGGCGGTCTGAACATATACTGTGGGAACACGAAAGCAAGATAGTGAGTGTGCTCAAGCCTCGCATCTAAATGCGCTAATCAGTGGCAGCTTCATGGCTCAAATAGAGTACGCTCTACCATTACGAACGACGCAGCCTCGATATGCTCCACCTTCACTGGCGAACACACTTCGGGCCAAGGCGCTACTACATTCACACTCCACCCTAGAATGTCGTCTCAGGACCGGCGAGGGCAGTTTCTGCTTGACCGCGGCGCCTATGGAAGATGCGAAGACGTGGCCATCCTTCGATAATCTACAAAGTGCTCTGGCAGTGGGATTCATCTTCGACCTGCAAGACTACGGCGACGGAACGTCAGGATCACTGTCGGAGATGCAGGCAAGACTGGGTTCAAGTCTACTGAATCTTCGCAGCCTGGAGAACCGCGGAGCACCCAGCGACCTGCCATTCGTCCTTCTTCTCAGCAATTCCGAAGCTTTCAAGAAACAAATCGCCGTATCAAAATACATTTGTGAGGAAAACCAACCCACTAGCGAGTATGTTACTGCTCTCAGCGACATCGAGGCACATTTCCGGCAGGTGGTCAAATTGCCATTGACTTGTCACACCCTGGAGCTTGAAGAGAACTCAACTCCGACTTCTTTAATTCAAATAATCGAAAACATAGCGACCCAGCGCAATAGTCCTAGACATGTCTCGGAAAGCGAGTCGTGATCTGCCCGGTGGATGAAGAGTCTTCTCGCAGAGCAGCTGCAATTTTTATGTTAACTATTGCTCGACCTTGAGATCCTAGAGTCGCAAGTCAGAGATGATCACACAGAAATCTAGATATTAGAAACCATCAAGGTTCGGGTGACGACCCGACGATTTCTTGAAACGGCACATGCGATGAGGCTGGGCGCCGTATTCGCGATTCGCAATGCGACACAGCCACCACCAATACTTGACCCTCAGCCCCGCGGTCGGCACGATCGACACCCGCTCAACGAAGCTTTTCTAAGGCCATGGATTCTGACTGCGTTGCTGCGGCAGGTAAGATGGGATTTCAACCTCTACTGCGGTCACTTTCTAGATCTTACTTGGATTTGGCGGTGCAGTAGGCGTTTCCTGAGGTTGCACAATGTCAAGTCCCTATTGGTCCAGACCACGAGCTCAGGAGAACCGACGCACTTTTACCGTGGACGCGGCACGCCGCATGCCACCCCTTACGCGTTCGGGTACGCCCAGGGGGCCATAATCCCAGCCTTGTCGGGTCGATCACATATAATGCGAAGGGCCGATCCCTCGCGCGCTTTTCTTGTCGCACCCAGCATTACCTGTTTTACACTACACCATGTCGGGCATAACGACTACCATTGGTAGTCTACCTCAGTACATTGCGACCGCGACTGTGCCGGACCTTACGACAGTCTTCACACCTCCCGCCTCGTGTAACGACCGATGGTTGGCCGCCGAAACGCCGACCATCGCTTGGAGTACATATTCTCGTGACGGATATTCGCTTCCAGTCGACCGACTTTACTACGAATGTCTTCCGCGGAATCTAAAAGGGCCGCACTACAGCCCAGGCGTATGCACTCAAGGTCAAACCATCGCGGGTATTACCAAGTATGAGGCAGGCTCGCGGACGATGTGGCAGGCGCAATGCTGTGACAGGTGCGACTAATGAAATTCTCTCTCGTTGATTATACTGATATATTTTCAGTGGACTCACCATCAGCGTTCAAACTATCCAAAATAGCCCAGTACCAATGTGTATGAGCGCTATTGCAACACCTCTGCCAGTCCACGCACTCATCACCACTACGTACACCAATGGCGCCTCGAGCTCGTATTATGAAGATGTCGTGAACGACCGTTCAACCATCTCAAACATGACTACCATGACCAGAGGCACTGCTGTCGCGGACCCACTTTATGTTGCATGGGAAGCAACGGATCTTTCGAAGTTCCCAGTCGCATACGCAACATCGCTCGCCCAGAAGATTGGTGTCGCGTTCACGCCCACAGCCACACCATCAGCAGGAGTGTCATCGCGCCCTCCCTCGGAAACCGGTGCCTCAGATGGAGGTCCCTTGGTCGATGGCACCAAATCTGATTCTCAGTCAAGTGGCATGTCCAGCGGGACAAAGATTGGTATTGGCGTTGGTGTCGGCGTCGGAGCATCTCTATTGATTGCGCTTGTCGCCATGGCGTTCATAATTCGACGCCTACGAAGGCGAAACCAGGCAGTCACGACATATCCGAATGAAAGTACTCCTGCAATGACTGGTGAGGATGCCGGCGCGGTCAAGCAGAAATGGTATCAGCGCGCAAAACCGAATGAAGAGGTGGAGATGACTAATGGTGGCGTAAATGAACTGGACTCGCATCCTGTGCATTATGTGCCTGGACCGCCAGTCGAGTTGGACGGGTCGCAAGTACCCGGGCACAGGTACTGAAGGACCGCCGCGTGTGTTCGTTTCCCACCAGCTACGGGTTCCCATTTCCAATAAATCTATTAACATTCTACATTATTACCAACGACTTCTATAGTCTTCGCTCCGTCCCTTCTTCGGTCATTCGATACTCCACCGCATCCGGTTCAGCCGGTGGACCAGGCACAACGTGGACAGCTCGCGAGTCCAACTCATTCGGACCGTGTTTCACTTTTGCCTCATTTCTGCATCGCCCATTGAGGTACTATTCCTGTTTGCCTGGCTCGTGGCTCCGATCTGCCATTCAGGTTGGTCATCTCCGGTGTTGTCGGCATATGCTGAAGGCTTCTTCGCCCGTCGTCGAACCAGTATCACGACAGCGATGATGCCGAGCACGATGAGTGCGCCGACGGATGCGCCGACGCCGATGCCGGCTTTCGCACCTGTGCTGAGACCTGGTCCCGAGCCTGGGTTGAGAGTTCCTGGCGAGCCTGTGTTTCGGGCAAGATCGCTGGTCGAGGCTGGCGTAGGTGGAACGCTGTTCGAGCCAGGTGTAGGCGTGGGAGTAAAGTCCACGCCAATGCGTTTGGCGAGGGAGACGGCGTAGTCTGGAGGAAATTTGGCGAGATCTGAGGATTCCCATGCCACCATCACGGGGTCCGCAATGGCCGAGCCCGATGAGAGAGTGGTGATGATGTATTGCATAGAATCTCCAGCCTTGCTTGGCATGGAGTAGTACACATACAAAGTTGTTACAGTTTCATACATGTAGGTTGAAGTGATTGGAGGAAAGGCAAGAACTGGTGATGTAATGGTAGCAAAACAGTTGTAAGCGCCCCCGCCGGCATCCATCCAACTAGATAGTCTCGATCAGCACATATCAAACTAGGCAATTGTGCCCATACCTGGTACAGCATTTACCCACCCAACGAGTGGCCAAGGAGCCGCCAGACGTGTATTGTGTTTCTCCAATGCTCGCAAGGGTAAAGTCTTCTGGACAAACGCCAGGACTGTATATTTGTGACGCACCCAAGGGTTGACACGATGTCCATCGATCATCCGTGAAGGAACCGAGAGTGGCCGTACTATACACGGACACAGTCGAGGCACTTGGATTCCAGACTCGCCATCTGTCTTTGCAATCGGAAGGAAAGACATATCTTGTAGTGAGTGCAGCGAGATTACGATTGAACGAGGTAGCGCCTGACAAGGCTATCGTTGTAACAGGCGGAATCGAACGGCTGATGGACGCCATATGGTACTGTCGAAATCATAGAATAATAATTAAAACCGAAAGTCAATCACCCACACGAAAGGCTGAACCAACTATTTATCCCTCCCACAAAAATCCCACTCGTCGGCAGGCTGAGCGCCCAAGCTCCCCCGCCACAACAGCGATTGGTATGCACGACCTCGTGGTCATGCATGGTGGCTTCCACAACATCAACAAACACAATGAGTGGCTTTTGAAGTACCAATAACGGAATACGCTCAACCTTGCATGTATGCACCTTGCCGCGTTTGGTCATGGATCTGCATCACGAGATAGGAGTCGTGGGGTCGGGATTCTCAGCCTGATCGCTACGGCGGGATGGAGCCGGAGGGCGGGTGCGTGTGAGGCTTGATCTCAGCCTTGTGTGTTTCAGTCGAGATATTGGTTACTGGATTAAGTTTGCGTTTGGAAAGGAGAGGGGAAGGAACCTTTCGAATGGTCACACATCAGACTCGGCTTAACATCGCAATATACAATCACTCAATTCCAACCACCATTAGACTTCATACTTTATCCCAATTCCTCATACTTATATAATACCCAAAGCTATCCTTTACATCTTACGACAACCTTGTCCCTTCTCGCAGCCCTCAATCGCATAATTCCCCACCACCAACCATCACAGTCCAATCAAGGTGTAATCCACAGCATCTAAACAAACACATATACGTCTCCTTCCTTCCACAACTGATGAACACAGAACACTGTGGCAGTCAAGACGTTCCATTTAAGATAGTTCATTCATTATGACTTCGTGGACAAGGCCATCTATGCACCCTACCACCCTTTCCCTTTCCCCATCCCCCTCTTTCTCTTTACCAGTAAGCCAGCAAGTCAGCAAGTCAGTCAGTAGGCACTCAACACAACCCATCGCCATCACCATCACCCTCATATCTTCGGTACACAAGTTCCCCACGATATAACCATGTGAATCGCACACTAGTCTTTGCAGTCAACTAGCGAAACAGTGTTCGGGCGGGTTGTCGACAAGGCATGTGCTGTCTCGTCTGGACGTAGAAATGGGTCATGTTCGAGTAGATTGTTTGGCCGTAGAGTATCGCTGTGGCCATGGTTGAGTGTGAGGCTAGTGCATGAAGAGTCTGGCAAGAGAGTACTTAGAGCTGTGTACGGTCATGATGGTTGGGTCACGTGCATGGTGCATCTAAGTATCAAAGTCTACCAACAGCTGTTCGATCATTCGCTGGTTGCACCGCGATGCAAAGTGTATGGGCGCGGGTCAAGAAAGGCATAAAAGGGAGAACACACGGGTATGACCATTGAACTTTGAAAAAATATCTTGAATTGCTACGATAATGCACTGAGTCTACCACTACTTCGCACAGACCTGCACGTGAGTGATGCGTCACATTCGAATCTGTTCTCGTTCGTCAGCAGATGCATCGTGATGATCATGTTAAACGAAGAGGGTAGGTGGGTAGAAGGATCAGACATCCAAGGAAGGTATTCGCGCTCATTGTCCATCGGTTGTAGGTTCAATTGATGGCTAGCGTGGAAACTGCGAATGTAGGAATGTTTCATCATGAAAGATGGTAGTAGTAGGGGAAGAAAGTACTGACCTGTGGAGTCATGAGGACGAGTGTAGCTGGATTTAGCTACGACACAAGGACCTGACATGAATCTATGCCTGGACCAAACGTCGTTCTGGTGTCTTCTACAAGTGAAGGCAGCAGCACTGCACAGCAATGGCAACCGTGTGGAACGGCTGCAGGTATATCCTCGGATTATGGATGCATCGTTGGAAGCTTCGGCACGTGAAGCTGCGGCATGCGCATGGTGGGGACGTCAAACACGTTGCAATCTGTGCGACAATGTCAGCAACTTGAACCACCATGGCGGATAAAGCAGGCGGAAGTGAAGGTGAGGTCAGACGAAAGTACTGGCAAGTAGCAGGCGCCCTGCGAAAGGCACCCGGACAGCTTAGATTTCTTCAAGGTCGGATCGGTTGGGAAAAGAAGAAAGATGGTGTATCATCACTCCAGCGGAGGTGGGAGGGAGGAGGTGAGACTTACAGAGTCACTCGGCTAGGAGAAGCTCGCTGTGAGTATTAGCAAGCGCATGGCAGGCACAAGCCGGTGAGAAGGCATGTTGTTGTGAGTGTTGTTGTTGGAGAGAATTTATATCGGCAGAAGCTGCGGTCGAGAAAAGTGAGCGCGAAATTTTAGCGCGTCTGCCAAGAGTGCAGTTTCACGTGACGGCCCGATTCGGCCAAGTTTTTGTCATCATCGGCGCATGATGAGTTCGCGCTCCATCGCATGGGCCATCGGACGGCGCCGTAAAAGCACTCGAGACGGGCAGCTGAAGCACATCGACCTTAACGTCGATATCAGTTGTCGTCGCAGCGTGATCCGGCGCGCCAGAAAGCAGGAGTTGGAGACGGCAAATTGCTGGCGCCCAGCCTCGCAGCTTTTTGCGCGATACCGAAACAGCCCCTAACCTGTCGCTGATCGGCGGCCTCATCACACCTGACAGCACCTCCACCACCGCCGCCCGCCGCGTTCCTGGCACTCCACCCCAGGCCCTGCATCCTCGCCGCGAGCGGATGCTCAGTCGCATACACAGAGACAGCCTGCCCACACGCCACTGCACCCTCTGCAGACCCGCGCCCCGCCGCTCGCTCTCTCCACCGCACTGCGGGACGGATGCGACACGACACCGCCCGACACGACATCGCGCCATTTCCTGCCGCAGCCCTCAACACCACGCCCGGACGCCCGTGACCGCCGCGCTGCACCCGTCGCGACACCACGCGGCGCACTTTTCATCGCATCCTCGCCCCGTCGCCCACGCCGAATCCCGCCGAGCAGCCCCCATCGCTTGCGGCGCGACCTCTCCGCGGGCTCTCTCGACCGCCGCTCGCTCCGGCATTTCTCTTGTGCTTCACCTCGACTCGTGATTTCGTGTCTGCAAGACCCGTGCAGGCGTCGCAGCCATCCGAGCCATCATCGCGCCCACTGTCCCTGACGCGATCGCGCCTGTCAGCGTACGCATGCATTGCGCGCGATAGCCCGCACCCGCACCGCACCTCACCTCTCCAGCGGACTCGTTGGTCGCGCTTGCCCACCTCTACGACTGTTCCCTCCCACTCCAGTCGCACCTTCCCCAGCACACGTCGCGACTGCCCCGCGAGGCCGTGGCCCGCACTGAAGCGTCGGCACGATGATGACCACGAGCTATCCACACAATCCGGGCATGCACCCGCAAGGCATGCCGCACGGCCACCCCATGGGCGGTCCTGGGCCAAACCCCGGCCAGCAGATGCCGCCTGGCATGCATCCGGGCGTGTCAGGTCCCAATGGCCCTGTGAGCCAGGCTGGGCCCATGATGGGCATGCAGCAGGGTATGGGAGGCCCCAATGCACACGCTCTGTCGCATTTGCAGCCTCAGCAAGCACACATGTTTGCGCAGCAGCAGCAGGCGCACCCAGGCATGAGTGAGTACTCCGTCACATCTGATCCGACTTGCGCTGACCTCACAGTGAACCCCGCTCTTATGCAGCAAAGAAACGCCCAACAGCAAGCTTTCTTGCAACATCGACACCAGCAGGCCATGCTAGCTCAACAGCAGCAGCAGCAGGGCGGGATGGGTCAAGGCGGGATGGGAATGGGCGGCTTCCAGAACCCCATGCCAAACATGCAGAACATGAACCCGCAGCAAATGGCACAAATGCAGCAACGCATGGGCCAGCAGCCCTTTGGCGTCAACCTGCCTAATCATCTCCAGGCGTTGCAGCAGCAACAGCAGCAAATGTCAAACCAGCAACAGGCTGGCCCCCAACAGGCTGCAGCTATTGCTCAGGCTCAAGCAGCGCATGCTCAACAACAACACATGGCCCAACAGCAACAGCAGCAGCAGCAGGCACAAGCAATTGCCATGCAGCAAGCACATTCTCAGCAAAGCAACCATAGTCAAAACGCCAACCAGGGACCGCCAACAACCTCACAGCCACAGCAAGGGCCCCTTCGTCCACCATCATCCATGAGCCATCACGGACACGCATCACCCGCCCCTCCGCCCACACCTCAACAACAACCGCCACCTCAGCAGCCCCCACCGCAACAACAACAGCAACAACAACAGCAGCAGCAGCAGCAACAACAACAACAGCAACAGCAACAACTGCAACAGTCCGGCCCACAGCCAGGTCAGCAGACGCCTGCTCCCGCACAACCAGCAAATCTACCCCAACAGCCCAACCAGCAACCTCAGGACCCTGCTCAAATGCAGCAACGAAACCCCGCAATGGCCCAGCAAGCCCAGGCTCAGGCACAAGCCCAGGCAGTGCAACAGCAGGCAGCACAAGCACAAGCTCGAAACATGGCTATGATGAAGCAGCAGCAGCAGCAGCAGCAAACACAGCCTAACGGTGGCCAAGGAACTCTGAAATTGATGAATTTCGTGGACCAGATAGGGCGGTTCGTCAGCATCAACAGCAACAGCGAGGAAAACAAGGTAGAGCGATGGCAAGCGTTCGTCGACAAGTTCTTCGCCGACACAGGATCCTTTATACATTGCGTCTACCATACTGCGTCGGAAAGAACGAAGCAGTTCGAGATTGTCTACGCTGCACTACCACGCTACTTCTACACCCTCTTCAAAACTGAAGTCACCAATCTGCAAATCACGCTGGATGGAGCGACGGAGAAGACCTCACCGTCTGAGGTCAAGGTCACGTGCGATCGGGCCAAGTTCATCTACACCTACCGGAACCAGTGTCAGGTGGTCTACACCGGAAAGCTGACAGCCTTCTGGTCTGGGTCTGAAAAGATGGAGTGGCTGCAGTTTGAAGGAACTGGCCACCAACAATTCATACCTCGCTCGGCCCTCGAGCAAATGTTCCACCAGCCCTCGCCCAATCAGATGAACCCCAATCAGTCGCCTCGGATGAGCAAGAATGCAAAGTTGAAGCAGCAAAGAGCAGCCGAGCCCCCGGAACCATACCTACCGTTCTCGAAACTGCCCACGGCTGGCGTCACCGAATTCGGATTGCCGCCCGTGCTGCAGAGCTACCTCGAGGCAAGTACAATACGGAAAAGAAAACTACACAGCATGGGTGCTGACGACGGCAGATTTACGAAACGATGAACAACATGACCAGCCTCATGGCGCACTATCTCGACCACGCCGAGATGAAGCCAAGCGAGGCGCTCGAGCATTGGAACGGCATGATGCTGGCCAAAAACCCCGCAGCGATGGGCCCGCAGAATCCAGGACAAAACCAGGGCCAGCAAATGCAACAGCCAAACATGCCGCCAGGCGTACGGCCTCCAGGACCTGGGCAGCCCGGCCAGCACATGTTCATGTCGCCGGCCATGCAGAACCAGCTCCTTCCAAACGGTATGAATGGATCACCCGGCATGATGCATACTCCGTCACCCAACTCACATCCCATGGTCAAGCAGCAAAGCACGAGCTCGCACACGGCTAGCGTCAACACCTCCCCCAACATGCAAAACAAACGACGACGAAGCACAGCCAAGATCGACCTCGACGACGGCGAGATGAACGGCGCAAAAGTCAAGCAAAGTCCGAGGGTAGGAGGTGGCAAGAGGATGAAGGGCGGTAACTAGCGCCACCTCTCCTGCATGTCGTGTCCAAATTTGTGGCAATTCCAGCATCTCATCATGTACAGCGCGGCGTTCCAGATTTCTACATACCTTCACATCTCCTTCCCTCCAAGTACCCCATTTCCCATACGGCGCATATCTTGACACGGCTTGCTTTGTCCAAGCCCGGGGCGGACTTCTTCAATTGCGTTCTTCCTGTCTTATCTCGCCTACTGTTTGTCCTCGTTGTGTGCTATTTGGAGTCCTGGGCATTCTCTGCTGCGCATAATTCCCACGAAGATCTCGTTTTGGGATCTTTACATAATGCTGTTCTTTGTACATTATCCGCGGCGCGCGGGTCGGAACGAGGCCCGGGGAGGGGTTGGAACTAAAAGAGATACTTTGTGTGTTGTGTGTGTTGTTGCTGTAGAGAAAGTGAAAGACAAAGAGAAAGAGAAAGAGGGGGTTTTTGGTTCGCGCGCGCGTCGTGTGTTGCATTTTCTGTTCGGCGGTTCATATGAGAGGACGAGATTTTAGAGGTGTTCTTGACTCCTCTTTTTACATGGATCTGAGGCGATGGGAGGGGGGAAGTATCTTTATACGTATGGAATCAAGACGTTATGACTTCATCTTGTGGGATTGAGTGTGATCGTGATTGTGACTGGATGCGAGAGTGATAGGAGAGTGATGTGGAGGGAGAGGGGAGGTGGTGTGGAGAGAAGAGGGAGGTGGTGTGGAGAGGAGAGGTGGTGTCAGTAGGTGGAGGGGCTTGGTGGGGATAGATGGGAATGGGCGGATCTGATGGTGTAGGTAAGGAGGTGAGGGGCTTTGTATGTGACGTGACAAATTCAGTGAAGCGACCGTATAAACGAATGGGGTTTGTGAAAACCTTCCATAAAAAACGAACCTTGTGACCAAGTCAGGAGTCATAACGATACATGCAATGGACTCTTGTGAGAGTGCAAGATAGTCGGGTTGGAGAATCGCTATGTCTTCACGTTAAGCCGTACATTTTCCAGCTCCTTGGACCCGTCCACCTTCGCATGAACACAGTCTTCGAACCACGCGGAGAGGTGCTCAGCTCTTGTACTGAAACGCAAGCCAGCATCAAGGGGGTTTCGAATGATGACGGAAAGTGAAACAATATCTTGGCTTGGGCTGCTACTTCTAATTCTACGGGTGATGTAGCGGGTTGCAAAGCGTGCATGGTTGTTGTGCTTGCGGATGCCCTGGTTGTGAGACTGTCTAGATGCCGTGCCTAGGAAACGATTGCGACTTCGCTCCGCCAATCATTATCCTCGTCTTGTCGGTTACCTCCCATCAAGAACGTTCTCTGACACATTCTTGATGGTATCTTTGAAATCAGGATCATCAACGGGAAGGCCTGCTTTAGTTCCCGCGGAACGACGTACTCTGTGGAGAACGCAAGAACGCTGCTGATGTCTCCCAGCTGAACTTGAATATCCATTATGTCTTTGGTCGTGAGTTCAGTTAGTGTTCCAGTATTTTTGCCAGTGACTGCTTTACTGGAGGCTCTTTTGGCAGACCGGTAGACATGAGATGTGGCATAGGTGTTTGTGCAACGAGCTGGGGTGCTTCGCCGTCCGAACCATGTGAGTCCGACTGCTTTTCCTGATACGGGACGTACGGCTCGGGAGCCATCGCGCAGCAAGATCTCGTCAAAGACATGCTTATCCAAATATCTAGAGCTGTAGGTCTCTCTTTGGGATTTTTCTTCAACATGTTTTGCACTATTGTGAGCCAGCGGATCAGGTGCGGTGGATGTGGTAAATCATCAGGGGACAACCCCTGGAGGATTTTTTTGCAGCTCAACAACCACTGCTTAACCCTTCCTAGATTGGCATGGAACGACTCATCTGTCCCGTTGCCGCGCCTGAAATCTGCAAAGTCTTGAGGGTGTTCGCCAATGCATACTGTTAGCATTTCGAGGAAGACGCAGCCAAGGGAAAAGATATCCGCCGAGCGACCTCTCCGCTCGTAATGATAGACTTCTGGAGCACAATAACGCGGCGTTCGAGAAGTAGGGCCATCCGTTTGACTGTGATCTTGGTCTGCGAAAGACCGGGACAAGCCGAAGTCAGCGAGATATATCCGCCAAGGAAGAAAATCATTAACGACTTGTCGCACAAGAATATTTTGTGGCTTTATATCCATGTGCCTACTTGCATGTTGATGGACATAATCAATCGCAGAAGTGAGACACCCCAATGACATCGTGAGAAAATGCTTGCGTTGTAGGATATCGCTTGGGTTGCTCGTCGCGTCCTCTGATGGCATGGAATCGGCCGTATCTTCCAAAAAGGTACCCAAATGACAATCTGCGACCGGATATATGAGGATACAGAAATTTCGACTTTGCAGATAGCTTCCGACTAGCTGCACAATATGGAAATGCCGAAGATTCTGTAGGTGATACACCTCGTGCATGGCCTCAAGAATGGTCCACTGTCTCGAGCACCTCATCGTTTTCCTTGCCAGAGCAATCCTCCGACAAAGCACTTTGTGTACACTTGCTGTAACCGACACTCCAATTTGCGTTAGCACCGTGAGCGGAACCTTCTCACTGGGGCGGAAGGTGACATGTTGACCTTTGCCTGACCAATTCAATTCTTTGTCGAAAGGCTGAATGATATTATGCCGTTCAAGCTCAAGGTAGTAGTCATCTCTCAGCCGTTGCAGTTGTCCTGGCATTCTTTCTTGGCCGCTGCCCATTAACATTCCCAGACTTCCCAGGCCTGAAGAGGGCATACGGACAGCGGGGCTTGCAAAATTGGATCGGGCGGTGGCGAAAGAGGCTGGGGTGCTAGCAGTCCAGAATGTGGCTGGTGAGCTCATGATAGACATTGGTGTCGTCCGAGTACGAAGACCAAAGTGGGATGCGCTGTCAACAACATATGAAGTAGGCGGAAGAGGGGCCGCGCGAGTATTCTGATCGTAACCAGGGAGGCCATATCGCAGGAATGATATTGGTGGATAAGAGCGGGGTTCCCGCAACGGTTGTGCCGATGGCCCTCTACGCTTGCCCTTGAATTCCGAAAGAACCAACTGGGGAATATAACGAGTCAAGGGGCTGGCCCCAGCATCTTCACCCGTGGCATACCAGAAGTCTGTGAGACGTGCGCCGTACTCCAGGTCGCAGGGCAGGGTATGTGTCTCAAGAAAATCGTCTTTGCCGCAGCCGAGATAGATCAGCTCCGTCAGCAGCGACTGAAGGACTAGAATTGGTCCGTCGCTCTGAACAGTGACTGTGCAGCCCTCCAGCTCAGAGACGCTTGCTGGTATTTGTACATTTTCCGTAACTATGAGACGGCGAGGGGTATATATCTCCACTAAAATGACAGCCTGGTCTTCCATATCATCTTGAATAGCTCGCCGAAAGCGAGGGATTGTTACGAAGTAGCCAGTGACAGTGTCGATCAAGTCTGCGGGCTGTTCTTGGACGGTTGGAGAGGAAGAGCTAGGGACGTCTGCCAGATTATGATGCGTAGGACGTGTAATATCAACGTCGGCTCCAGCATCAGCTAACCACTTTTCGATCCATTTGAGAGGCTTGGATGTTGCTTCATATGTCTGCGGGTTTCCCGATGCTTCGGTCGTCTCGCGTTCGTTGGCGCTACCCGTATCATTGTTGTCTGGCACGGCCGACATCTCGACATATAAGTCATGCAGCTCAAGTTGAAGTAATTGACTAGTCGGTCACGCCGTGCTGCATCAAGCTGGTCATGCCGCTGATGTGGGGCCGCGCCGTTGCCAGCAACTACACACGGTAAGATGAGCAACCGCTAAGGACAAGCTCGGTTCGAACTATTGGATGCTGGCCGTCTGTAGACAGAGGATGTGAGAAGAACAAGGACAAGGCTATGGGGACGAGGCGCTTAGGCGCAAGATAAGGCAATGCACAGCCGCATCTGCGCCTTCATGCAGCACGTCATGTGGAAGGCACGAAGCGAACCAATGATCTCACACCAAGATAAATCAACAAGACGACTTTCAGGTGCCTAGCAAGAAATGAATTCGATAAGTATAAGTATCAATAATTCGTGCCGAAGGCAATTTCCAACCCCTCCACTTTGTTCCTGTTGTGTGGTTTCGTCACGTGATCAGCTCGAACACCGACCCCGAGGAGAGAAGTTGGCGGATATACTTGTCTCACCAAAGCTACTCACACAAGATTCAGATCGAAAATCCTTCTCGAAAAAGCATCGCTTCTCACTCCTTTAATTTCGATTCGACAGAGCGCTCTTCCCAACACATCAATCTCTCGAATTTCTCTAATCATACAGCCTTATGACCTCTCTTACCTTCCAAATCTTTGTCCACAATCCCATTTAGTGCTTAGTTAACCATCTCGCATTCTCCCTTCACAACCTCACCAAACCCCCCAACTTCAAACCTTCACCTTGACCTTCTTCTTATCCGTCTTCACGGCCTTTGCACTAGTCTTCGTCGTCGTCGACGAAGCCTTGCTCTTCGAGTCCTTTGGCTTCGCCACAGCCACTTTCGGCGCCGGCGCAGGCTTCATTTTCGGGACCGACTTTTCCTGGTGATGAGGTGTTGAATGTGATGCTTGCGCGGGGCGTATCGGTAGTGTCGTTTTGTGGTTGGCTGGGGCGTGTGCTGGGGCGTGTGCTGGGGCCTGCGCTGGTGTTGTAGCCTTGGGTTTTGATTCTTTGGTTTTCGAACTCGTGGTCTTCGTGTCCTTCGATTTCGAGTCATTGGTCTTTGTCTCTTTGGTTTTCGTGGCCGTAGATTTCGAATCCTTTGTCGTGGAGTCCTTGATCTTCGAATCTTTTGTCTTGGTAGCTGTCCCAATGCGCGACAAAAGGCCGGGTTTGTGGGTATCGTGCTTCGTGGAGGTATCAGACCTGTCCGCGTGATGGTGTGTGTCCGTGCCATGGTGGTGCTTTTTGTCCGAATGTTTGTGATCATCAGAATGATGCTTCTCCGAGTGATGGTGTGTGTCATGCTTAGTGGAGCTATCGGACTTGCCCGCGTGATGGTGGTGTTTGTCTGAATGTTTGTGATCATCAGAATGATGATGCTTCTCCGTGTGATGGCGCGTATCTGCGCGGTCGTGGGTGTCCGTATGATGCTGCTTATCCACCTTCGCATGTTTCTCGTGAAGGTCCCCTCCTCTAGAAACAGTCTGATGTTGCGCACTATGGACCTGGACCTGCCCACCACCCTGTGTCTGATATCCAGACTGCTGCTGCTGACTTGATCCCGCTTGGGCTGACCCGGATCCAGACCCCGAAGCATGCTGACTACTGTCTCCACCCCCGGAACTACTTCCACCGGCTCCTCCATGTCCTCCTTGCTGTGAATTGAAGTCAGGTGTGTAAGAAGTTCTCTGGTTATATCTGCACGCTGTTTTTTTATCCTGGCACCGCTGACATGGCCATTGCCGATCACAGGCATTTTTCAACCTGCCCCACCGCTCCGCGATTTGACAATTAATGCAGGGCCTTGAGCGTGTCCCTTTCCGTTCTGGATACCGAGGAGGCCGGGACTTTTTCCCCACTTTTGTTGGACCTGCAGATGTTGGGGCTGCGATGGCTGCATCGCCTGAATCGCAGAAGTTGCATTTTTCTGTGTCCGACCATTGGTATATATAGACACTCTTTCCCTCTTTCGGTTCTCGACTCTTGACTCCAGTAAACTGAAAGGATCCCCACTCCCAGGTAAGCGGGTTACCAGAAGGCTCTTCCCCAAACATTTCGATTGGCACGCTAGTAATGGACTCGAGATAGCCACGTCTAGGGCAGCCAATTTCTCCCCTGTTACAACCTTCTGCCATCCACCAGTCTGCCTGTTGTTGATTTTGGTCTCCTGCATCTTGATTGGACATGCTTAAATCCTAGTCGAGACGTGAACGCCAGGGTAGGCTGATATGTATCGATATCGAAACCTGGGGTCGTTTATTGTACCTTGCTTGTGAGAGCAGTGAAAGCAATGAGTCTTTAAATACTGCTGAATAGTCGTGTATGTCGTTTATCGCGCCAGGCGAATATCGTATATATCCGAATTCGTATTGTGTAGTATTATCGTCGATGTCGTAGTCTGCAGAACAAGAAAGAGCGCGCCACGTCCGCGAGATATATACTCTGAGGCAACAAACAGCATCCATGGTGAAGAGTGCGAAGTCAAAGGAGTTCGTGAAGACGGCTAGAATATTGGATCTCATCCTTGAGTGGCGATGTTTGCACGAGCGCATCTAGAAGCAGATGAGTGACTACACTTCTCTGATAGACACGGCCACCATGGTGAAGACAGTGGCCAGTGAAGACGGCTAGGAATTTGAAGTAAGGCTTTGAATATAAACCCGGGATAATGTTTGCAACATCAAACTTTGCCCTTGACTTGAATTGATGGCAAACACTGAACAATTTCATTGCGCGGCGATTGCTGCTGTCACTGCACTGCAACGATACACTCCAAGCACCACCATGGGAAGTTGAGAGACAATGAGCACGTTCATCATATACTATACACCCCCGTAATCCTACACCCCCCCCTTACGCACCCACCCTCCTCTCACCAGCAGCATTATTCGCATCAACCAACGCCGCCCACGCATCCCCTCCCGCCCCCCTCTCAGCCTTCTCCGCCCGCAAATCATCAATCGTAAGCTCAACATACGCATCCACACCCCCCTTAGCCTTTGCTCTAATCGCTCGATCAGCCTTATTAATCGCGATCTCAAAGTACCGTTTCCTTTCCTCACTCATCGCGGTATTAATACTCGCCGTCTCCGCCTCCGTAAGCAAAATCGCATACATCCGTCTCCTCCGCTCCTCAAACGCTTCTTGTCCACCAGCTTCTTCGACACGAGCACGTGTCTCCTCCGCCTTCTCCGCGCGGACCGATTCCCTCCACGCATCGTGGCTGCCGTGTATTAAAATTTGCTTGCGGCGCTGCTGATTATATGCGATTTTGCGAAGAGTTTTGAGAGTCATGGTTGCCGGGAGGTTATATTGGAGACGTGTTTCCTCCAGCTCGTCTGGTGTGAACATTGTGTTGATTTTCTTGGCGAAGTTGCGCTTGAGTTCGAGGGATGCTTTGTTGCGTTCGTCGGCGCGGATGAAGGCGAGTTTGAGACCTTCTTCTTCGCTGTCGACGATGTTGCGGGTGAGGTAGCGGTGGGCGGCGGTGATGGCTCGCGTGTATTCGTTTTGTGCTTCTTGTATGGCGCGGCGTTCGTGCTTTGTGTATTCTCCTGGTGCGGCAGCTGCGTCTGCGCCATCAATGTCTACAATCTCTTCGTCCTCCCCGATGAGATCGGCTGCTCGTACGAGGCCGGACTGATAGGTCTTTTGCTCGGCTAGCATCTTGCGTGTAGGCCATTGTGCGTCGATACTGACTTGGTCAAGGCCCAATTCCGCGGCCTGGGCTCGCATGCGGTCGATAACCTCGGGCTTCTGCAGTAACGTCCACCGCAGTGCCCAGCCCAGCGGCCCCAGCTCCTTCAGGCGATGCTCGTTGTCCTTGAGCAGGTACTCGTCCAGTCCGCCCTCACGGTCCATCGTCTTCAGCACTTTCGAGGTGATGCGCAGCTTGATCTTCTTCTTCAGGGCGACCGAGTACAAGCTCTTGGAGAGCACATTGGGCTTCCAGTAGCGGCGTGTCTTGGTCTCCGTCTTGTGCGAGACATTGTTGCCAAACTGGATCATCTGATCACCGTAAAGGCCTCGATTCGCCTGCTTGAACAGCGGATGGTCGCCATATGGGTATGCGGGAATGTATGCATCGCTCGGGATAATGTGCTTGGGCAGATGGGAGCCGAGATCGCCGCCTTTTCTCCGTTGCAGCGGGTTCTTGATGATGGGGACGGGCTCAATCTCGGTCGCGTAGCTTCGTTGCGCTGGCCGTGAGGCGCGGATGAAGAGCTGTGACGTCGGCAGCCGCCCCGAGAGGAATTGGCAGCGGGGCTGCATGTTTGGATGGTGTCGCGGGCGATATGTGGTGGGAGCGGAGGTCCGAAGTTTTCGAGACGACGATGCACGTAAGGTAAATGGCGCTAGCGAGACGAGCACCACGAACTGCGGGACACCCAAACATAACGACATACACTCGACCAACGCTTCCTGTTTATGAATATACACAGAAAAGGCCGTACACTAAGAGCAACCATTTAGCGGTAGCATCTCTCGCCATCACAACACATCCGACACAATGCAGGATAATGCACAACCGTCCACGGCGAACATCGCGGTCGCGAGCGCCATAGTTGCCGGCGTCACGGGCTACATGCTTGGACAGGCCAAGTCGCTGGGTCTATTTGGCGGCAGCCCGATATCTGCACCATCGGAGCGCAAGGAGAAGGGATCTGGCGAGGCAGAAGATTCCAGCGACGAGGATAGCGAGGACGACGACAGTGTTCCCGCCGAATTCAAGGGCAACAATGAAGAGTGCAAGATGGTCCTGGTAGTGCGGACCGATTTGGGCATGACAAAAGGTACATACATATACGGAAGCATGCCTAGTTAGATCTAACATATTACAGGCAAAATCGGCGCGCAGTGCGGACACGCGACACTGGCTTGCTACAAGCACTTCCTCAAGAACGCCCCGGACTCACCAATCCTGCGAAGATGGGAATACCTTGGCCAGGCGAAGGTCGCCCTACAGATCAAGAGCGAGGAGGAGCTCGAATTGCTGCAGGCGCAGGCGCTAAGCTTGGGACTGGTGGCGCACATCATACACGACGCAGGGCGGACACAGATTGCGAGCGGGAGCGCGACGGTGCTGGGAATTGGGCCTGCGCCAAAGAGCGTGATTGACCAAGTCACCGGGCACTTGAAGCTGTTGTAGATGGACTGCTCTAGCGCAGATGACGCTGTCGGAAATGAGGGAACTGCGTGGAAAAGATGTAGCCGACTGGGTTTGTCCCAAGCATCATGGGCCGACGGCCTAGCAAAAGGGAACAGGAATCAGTCCGCCTGGCGCGTCCATCCACCGAGCTCAAACCCGAAGGCAAGCTCAGGCTTCATAGCGCGCGCCGACTCACTCTGCGACCTGTCGTCCAGAAATTGACACCTATCAAAAAGAGATGGCTCCATGAGGACGGACGAACTGCCAGCACTCAACCAGAACACGCCCCGAAAGGCGGACGGGAACGCTGACACAGGCCGGATGGTGAGAGAAGAGGACGACGCGCCCGTAGAATTATTTGTAGCTTGAGATTTCGGCCAAGGCGCTAGCGTAGCGGCTTGGCACAGAAGTGCGGAAGTCGCGACTTGCCCGCAGCGAATTCACTCGTGTCACGTCCACACACCCTTTGCACCACATCAACACATCAACCAGTGACAGGTACGCAATCGCGACTACAACCAGGACTCGTCACCCTGCGTGCACTTTTGCTTTTTGCTGCTGCTCCGTCCCAACTCACCCACAGGATCACTACAACCCAACCACCATGGCGGACCTCTCCATCGATGAGGCGAACAAGATTCGCCTGTCCATGGGCCTGCCGCCGCTGCCCGGTGGTTCCGCGTCCACAACTGCCGGCCCCTCATTCAAGGCTGCGAAAGAGGGCGACGACTCCGACGAGGAGCCCGCAAGCACCATCGACACGCGCCAGGCGGCCGCCTACGACAATTGGAAGAAGCTGCAGGATGAGGCCGAGGCGAAAAAGAAGCGCGAAGAGCGCACCGCCGCGATCAAAAAGCAGCGGGAGCAAGCCGCGCACTTTGCCAAGCTCGAGGGCAAGAGTCTGGCCGACGAGGGAGACGACGCCGACGACATGGCGTGGCTGAAGAGCAGCAAGAAGCGCCAGAAGAAGATTGCCAAGGCCGAGCAGATGCAGAAGGACCTCGAAGAGCGGGAGCGCCAGGCGCGCGAGGCCATGCAGTACACCGAGGCCGATCTCGCGGGCATCAAGGTTGGCCACGAGGTCGACCAGTTCGATGATGAAGACCAGATCCTTGTTCTCAAAGACACGGCCGTCGATGCCGAGGACGATGATGAGCTCGAAGCGGTGGCGCTCAGAGACCAGGAGAGGCTGCAGGAGCGGCTCGATTCGAAGAAGCGCAAGCGTGTGTACGACCCCAATGACATGGACGAGTCAGGCCAGAAGTCGATTCTCGCGCAGTACGACGAGGAGATTGATGGCAAGAAGGGCAAGATCTTCACGCTTGACGGCAAGGGGCGGACGGTCGAAGATGCCCAGGCGGAAGCGGAAGGTGTTGTGAAGCCTAAGAAGGTCGCCATCAGCCTTGATATCCTCAAAGACGACGTTCCCGCGAACGACTACATGGACATATCAGAAGTCAAGATGAAGAAGCCAAAGAAGAAGAAGTCGAAGAAGGCCAAGCGCGAGCGCGTCGAAGACGAGGACGAAAAGTTCATAGTTCCGGCGGGCGAGGCCGCCATGGATGACATGGAGGTCGACGAAGTCGAAGCTGCTCCGAGACAGAAGAAGAAGAGCATGTTCGACGAGTCATTCGTGGATGATGACGATCTTCAAGCCAATCTTGCGGCGCAGCGACAGAAGGCTCTCAAGAAGCGCAAGAAGATAAAGCCAGAGGATTTTGCGCGGCAGCTGCGCGAGGAGGGCTCTAATCCCGACACACCTGATGTCATGGAGTCCACCGAGAACGCAGATGATCCCGCGCTTGTCATCGACGAGACCACAGAGTTTGTGCAGAACTTGGGTGCGGCTGCTGAAGATGACGATGATGAAGCGCGTCGCAAGCGGAGGAAGTCTAGTCACATCTCCAACGGTATCAAGTCCATGGGAGACTCGCCCGCCGCTGATGACGATGGTGATGTAGACATGGAGCAGTCGTACGCGGCCGCGGCAGAGGCTGAAGATGATCGCCATCGTAGTGTGTCTCGGGCGCGCTCAACAGGTATTACCGACACAGGTCTCGAGGCGGAGAAGACCGTCGACCAAGGACTCGGCGCCACGCTCGCTCTACTACGACAACGTGGCCTTGTGACTGCGACCGACTCTGGGGACAGAAACGCCACCTACCGCGACCGCCAGAAGTTCTTGGCCGATAAGCTAAAGGCTGAAGGCGATGCCGAGCGCCAGAGGAAGATGGCTCGTGAGCGAGAGCGCAACTCTGCTCGATGGAACACGATGACACCCCGCGAACGCGAGGAAATGGCACGCAAGGCCAACACGAATGCCGACATGAGCGAGAGCAGGAGGCTGGCCGACATCTTCAACAAGGAGTACAAGCCCAATGTTGAGCTCACTTACGTCGATGAGCACGGCCGGACCATGAATGCGAAAGAGGCCTTCAAGCAGCTCAGTCACCAGTTTCACGGCAAGGGCAGTGGAAATACAAAAACCAAGAAGTATCTCGACAAGGTCGAAGCTGAGAAGAAGAAGATGGCGCAGAGTTCGCTCGAGGCTGGCCATGGTGGTATCGGCAATGCACAGGATCAGCAGGCGAAGAAGCTCAAGACAGCCGGTGTCCGTCTGCAGTAGTTGGATGTGGAGAGTAGAGCTCCTGTGCGAGTTACAGTTTCAAAGGTCAGTAGAAATCTTGACAGAATTCTGAATCAAGTTGTTAATGCACATTTCGAGATAGACTTTCCACGCTTTGTGATGACGGTATGAATTTCTTGAGTCTGATGACTAACACTAGGTCGTATGGCGTATGTTCGTTCTTGATCATGCTGATGACTTACTATGAATCGCTAGTAGTAGGTTTTTGTCGTCCATTGTAGGCAGCTTGGTAGGTTGTTGATTCGTCAGCTCCTCTCTCGATCGGTTTCTCGCCTCTCCTGAGTTGTACATCAATCACACTCGGTGAAGTCTCGCCTAGTCGTCTAGTCACATCAGGTAGGTCTAGTATGTGCTCGCCATGAGAAAGCCGAGACTATTTTAATCGGTAAAATATTGCTGCAGTGAATGTACTGCTTAAGTCAACGTAATATTGTTACGTGAAACATACAAAAACACTTCAGCTTATACATTGTTTTATTCAGCGTAGTGAGGTAGCGGGCTGGAGTACAATGGCGGTTGAGAAAGCTTGCATATGCAGATATGCAAGCTGCACGCCTTCATGCGGGTTTGCTGATGTCATCACCTCAGGGCCACCAGCGTCCCGCACCACTTGAACAGTCACCACAAAACACAACAGCTAATCAAATCCCAACACATCATGGCGCGCATATTCATCACCGGCTCCTCAGACGGCCTCGGCTCCCTCGTCGCCAAGCGCCTCGTCGAAAGAGGCCATTCAGTCGTCCTCCACGCACGCAACGCCCAACGAGCCAAAGACGCCAACGCAGCCTGTCCCGGCGCGGAAACCGTCGTCACCGGCGACCTAACCAGCATCCGCGAAACCAAGGGTATCGCAGAACAAGTCAACAAACTCGGCGTCTTCGACTGCATAATCCACAACGCGGGCTTGTACCGTGGCCCATACCGCAAAACTAACGAAGGCATACCCGCCCTCGCTGCAGTGAATACTCTGGCCCCATATATCCTAACCGCACTCATCACCCGCCCAAAACGCCTTATTTATCTGTCTTCGGGGATCCATTACAGCGGCTCCGCAAACATGGACGACGTTCTGTACGCCCAGCGCGGAGAAGCTGGGTACCATGAGACCGAAGCGTACGGCGCGAGTAAATTGCATAACGTCCTCTTCGCCAAAGCGTTTGCGCGCCGCTGGCCAGATGTCAAGTCCAATGCCTTGGACCCCGGGTGGATGCCGACGAAGATGGGGGGCAAGAATGCGACGGGTGAGATTGAGGATTCGATTGCGAGTTATGTTATGCTTGCTGAGGGGGAGGAGGAATTGGCGAGGAAGAGCGGGTGTTATTTTAAGCCGGGGAGGATGGAGGATGTGCCGAAGAAGGAGACGGAGGATGTGGCGAGGCAGGAGAGGTTGGTGGAGGTTTGTAGGGAGTTTTCGGGGGTGGGGATTGTGGTTTGAAAGAGATTTGTGAGGCGGGATAGGGAGTCTTGCTTTCCATCACGCCGTCTAGATGGCTGTGTTAGGATGTTTTCAGTGACTTTTGCAGGGTGTGGTATCGGCTAAAGTCCGTCTCTCTCCAGCATAGCCAACACCGGCGGAATGGAATCGTGGGGTGCATGGACTTGGCACGCCAGCCAAGATGTATGTAGAGTGCGGCAACTCTTGAATGGACGTGCATTTACATATTGCACTTTGAGTGGTGGTGCAGATAGGACGCCGGGTAAGGTGGATTGGGAAGCATATTGCTTGCGTGTGCTCATATTGAGCAACACGATATTCAGCCCTTGAGCCCCACAAGCATAGCGCTTGGATATAAGCTGCAGATGTCCTGTTTTAAGTCACGAAGAGATCATCAGTGCGAAGATGCATGGTATGCTTTCACATCTCGCCGTCCTCGCGGCGGTGCCACTCTTCGCATGCGCCGGGCCGTCCCTCGAGGTCCGACAGTCTCAGCGCGTGACCGTCGACCTCACGAAGACGTACCAGACTATCGACGGATTCGGCTTCAGTGGTGCCTTCCAGCGCGCGAATCTGATTGTGAAGCTGCAGGAACCGAAGCAGCGAGAGGTACTGGATCTACTGTTCAACACAACAACAGGTGCAGGCTTCTCCATTGTCCGAAATGGCATCGGATCAACGCCGAACAGCAACAACGATTACATGAATACCATACTGCCGAAGTGTCCGAGTACGCCGGCTGAGGTGACGATCAATTACTCTGGGTATTCGTGGGACGGCAAGGACAGCGGGCAGTTGTTCTTGAGCCAGAAGGCGCAGGAATATGGCGTCAGGACATTCTACGCGAATGCGTGGAGTGCTCCAGGATGCATGAAGACGAACAACCAGGATACCAACGGCGGCCAGCTCTGTGGTGTTCGTCTCCGCCAAACTTCAGATATAAATTACTAACCTCCACAGGTCTCAGGTACAAACTGCCGCTCCGGCGACTGGAAGCAAGCCTACGCCAACTACCTTGTAGCCTACATCAACTTCTACGCATCAGCAGGCATCAAAGTCACTCATCTCGGCTTCCTCAACGAGCCCGACTTCTCCACCTCGTACGCATCCATGCAATCCTCCGGCACCCAAGCCGCCGACTTCATCAAAGTGCTGCGCCCCACCCTCGACCGTGCCAACCTCACCTCGGTCGGCATCAACTGCTGCGACGCAACGGGGTGGAACGTCGCTACACAGCACGCGCAACAGCTCGCTGCAGCTGGCGCCGAGTCCCTCGTGTACGCCGTCACGTCGCACGAATACACATCGCGCATCAGCGGCACCATGCGTACCGCCGCACGTGTCTGGCAGACTGAGTACTCTGACCTCAACGGCGGGTGGAGCACGGCGTGGTATTCCAACGGCGGAGCAGGCGATGGGTATACATGGGCAAATACAATTTTCAACGGCATCGTGAATTCGAATCTCTCTGCGTATATTTTCTGGGAAGGCGTACAAGACCGCGCAACGAACAACAACAATAACGAAAAACTCATCCTCATCGATGGGCAGGGTTACACGGTAAGTAAGCGGCTCTGGGCATTTGCGCAATTCCGCGTCGTGCGGCCAGGAGCCGTGCGCGTCGGCGCAACAGTTGCAGGCTCGAATCTCAAAGTAGCTGCGTTCCGTAATGCAGACGGCAGCATTGCCGTTGTGGTTATCAACTCGGCGACAGGTACACAGACGCTTGGCGTTGCGCTCGGGGCCGCGGCGCCGGGGTTGTTTGTGGTTAGTGCGTGGTATACGGATAACTCGCATGATATGAGCGTGGCGGGTGTGGCGGTGGGGAGTGATGGCGTGGCGACGGTGGGTGTGTCGGGGCGTGGCATGGTTTCGTTGCTGTTTAGGGCGGGAGGGAATGGGACGGTGGTGTAGTGGGTGGGGTCAGGTGATGTTGTGTTGTACAGACTGCATCGTGATGTAATCTGGTAGCACGATCGTAAATCGGAGCCCGAGCATGATTGTCGAGAGTTTCAACATTGAACTTTGTAATCTACAAGACACCTTTTCTCGCTGCTGCAACCACAATTTGAGCACAACGCTGCTAGTATGTGGAAATCTTCGCGCTGCACCGATGTCATCGTCGCAACGGCCATGTCCCATTGGAGAAGCCAGCGTGCATTCAAAGCGGATTCCAATATTGCAACGCAGGTGTAGCGCAACGTCAGGTGATGTTGTGTAGTCATCGAAACTTCGCAACGCATTACACTCCGGAACGACAACGGATCGCGATTCGTGCTTGTCGTCGGAACAGCGCAGCGACAGGGGTAGCATGACGGCTCCTCGGACGTTTATTCTTAGGATCTTGCCGCGCCGCTAGATATCTTGGAGACCGCCATGAACATTGGCACTGCACGCTTCAGTCCTGCACCATCCTGTCGATCATGGCCTGTAAATTTGCCCCTGTGCCGGGAAACGAGCAGAAGGAACGCAACGCAATCAACCCAGCTGTTTTTTTCCCATTTCGCTACCAAGGCATCCCGGATCCTTATCTCGAGTTGGGAAAAACCCTGCATCTTCAACAACGCTGCTGGCTGGGTCCCAAACAAGCCCTGTTTCTCCGCACCCAAATGCTGGAAACGCAGTAAGCTTGCCCCGCTGTTTCCGCTCGTATTGCAGCAATGCTGCTCAGGCCGCTGCTCTTGGCTGCGTGGAAAACACGATCAACTAGCGGATGCGCATCCTTTCCCTACAAGTCCGACATGATCCCGTAGGGCTGCATTGGTATAAAGTATTTGGCGCAGCCGTGTTTCGTCAGGGCTGATACCTACTCGTCACTCGCTTTTTCCCACGAGGGTTGCCATTCGCTTTTTTATATTCATACAACAGTCTTAATATCGTCGTCTTTATAATAGACGCGGATTTCAGCTAGTATGCGTTTCTCGGAGCTTGCGGTCGTCGCGGCTGTGGCGCCGCTTGTGGCTGCTCATGGAGATATTCCTGGAGCGCCCAAGATCTTTGGTCTCCCAAGGGACTTGAAGGCTCGAACACCGACTGCTGCTCGCGTGCTTCGTCATGCTGCTGAGCCCAGGCATGGCTTGTTGGAGACTCGTCAGGGCGGACAGAACGGTCGTTGCGGACCGAGCTTTGGAGGCGCGTCTTGTGACCAGGGGTTCTGCTGCTCTGGTGCTGTAAGTAGATTGAAGCATGAGAGAGGATTTTGTTTACTGACTTTCTCAGGGCTACTGCGGAACCACCCGTGAGCACTGCCAGGCCCCTGACTGTCTCTTCCAGTATGGCCCGGCTTGTGACGCCAATGCCACTCCTGGAGGCGCCACTACTCGCAACGACGCTCGCCCACAAAAGGGCAATGTAGCGTACGGCGGTGGCGGCATTTATACATGCCAGAACCCCGGCACTGTCGCCATCACGTATGATGACGGACCGTACATCTACACATCCCAGGTTCTTGACCAGTTCGCCTCGTACGGCTTCAAGGCCACCTTCTTCGTTACTGGAAACAACAACGGAAAGGGCCCCATTGACACGACCGCCAGCTGGTCCAACGTGATCAAGCGCATGGTTGCCGAAGGCCACCAAGTCGCCAGCCACACCTGGTCGCATCAGGATCTCAGCGCCATCACCGAGGAGCAGCGCATCGACCAAATGGTCAAGAACGAAATCGCCATCCGCAACATCATCGGCAAGTACCCAACCTACATGCGCCCGCCGTACTCGTCCTGCAACGCCGCCTGCCAAACCACCATGCGCAACCTCGGCTACGTCATCTCCTACTTCGACCTCGATACCGACGACTACAACCAGCTCTCCAACATCCAAGTCGCAAAGGACAACTTCAAGCGCATCCTCGACTCCACCGCCGGCGGCCCCCAGTCCGGCGACCGCTTGGCTATTGCGCATGACATCCACGAGGCCACTGCTCTCTCTCTTACAGGCTACATGCTGCAGTACCTCCGCGACTCCGGCTACCGCGGCGTCACCATGGGCGAGTGCATGGGCGAGCCCGAAGCAAACTGGTACCGCACAGCTGGCGGTGGAGGCGGTACGACTCCCAACCCCACCCCCGCCCCAGGCGGTAGCGTGTCAACTGACGGTACGTGCGGCACACAGGGCGGTAAGACGTGCGCGGGCTCGACATTCGGTACCTGCTGCTCGCAGTACGGATGGTGCGGAAGCACAACCGATCACTGCGGCGCTGGCTGCAACTCTGGCTTTGGAACCTGCTCTGGTGGTGGAGGCGGTACCACCCCACCGCCTACCAGCGCGCCTGTGAGTTCGGATGGAACGTGTGGAACGCAGGGCGGCGCGACGTGTAGGGGGTCGACGTTTGGGAATTGTTGCTCGCAGTATGGGTGGTGTGGTAGCTCGTCGGATCATTGTGGTGCGGGATGTAATGCTGGGTCTGGAACGTGCACTTGAGTGCAGTATATCTCTATCTATCCCGGGAGAGGTATAATTACGAGATGATGGGGAAGATTTAATCGTAATAACATCAACAAAACACGCGATTCGCGAAGTTGAAAAACATGTAATTCTCAAGTCCTCTCTATTGACACAATTTTGGATTGTCTGACTTCAACGTCATTGTTCACTCTACTTGTTTCTGCGAGCAAGTCCCCATTGATCCACACTCCCTTCCCATTCCAGCAACATTGCCAAGCCATGCCCATGGAGCATTCCTCCGAACGCTAGAAAGGCCTTGCACATGCCCAGCAACGCTACTGCGCCTCTACCGTATAGCATGTGGACCGTTGAGAAGTCAAGTGGCCCACTTGAGATTATGTCATTAGGTACGAGATGATGGAGTGGTCTGGGTGTGGTTGGAATGCTTGGAGGTGTGTTTGTGTGATCGAGGGAGGATGGGAGGGATGTGTACGGTCTGGCGAGGATTTGATTGTTTCCTTCTTCGCAGACGGGATGGTGGTGTATTAAGGCAAATTGAGTAGTGTCTTCTTGCTCATTTGGGGGATTGTACTGGTATTAGTAGTGAGGATGGAGTGCGTCTTACTATATGTCCATGCACGTGACACCGTGATTCAAGAGTGTTGAAGCCTATCAAGGTAAAGCAGTTTCGAAATCTCGTTCAAGTGTGTGTTCGCACAGCATTGTAGTTGCACGTTCAGCCGCTCGTCGCTTCCGTCCCCACGGGATGCGGGGTATTCCCGAGCGCCGTGCGGAAGCCGTCCCTGGGATGTTGACGGAAAGCGGAAAGCATCGGGTACTTTCCGACATCATAAAGTGCACACATATCAAGGACGTCCATAATCCTTGTCTCATCAGTCTGTTTCTGGAATCACTTGATCGAAGTAATAATCACACATCAACAATATGCCGAAAGTCCGCCGCATCACGCTGTTCAAGATCCCGAACGAACAGGATCAACAAAAACTTCTCGGGATGTACAAGGAAATCAAAGCAAAGGCACTCAAAGTCCGTCTTGTTTGATCATGACCTTCCAACATCGCACTCACTAATTACCAACCCAGAACGACAAACCTTACATTCTCTCCGCCGAAGCCGGCACCACACAGAAAGACCAGCGCGCGGCAGGGTTCACCATCGCAGCAACAACGCTGTTCGCGAGCGACGAAGATTTTGAGTATTACGATTCGGAGTGCAAGGCGCATACGGAGCTGAAGACGTTTGCGAGGAGTGTGAATGAGGGAATGTGCATGGTTCGAATCGAAGTTGATTAGTTTATGGATGGCCTTCTAGACATTACGGATATATCTTTTGCGAATGCAATCAAACAAGAGTTGCCCACGTCACCCCAAATCCTATCGCCTTGACTTCCTCCTCATCCATTAAGCCATGCACATAAGCCGGACCGACAAATGTATAGCATCCCTCATGCTCCTCGGACGCTCTAATGATGAAGCAGGATGGTGCACCACAGAAGATGCACATCAGATCACCCTCCCTCATAGTACGCGGACCTATCCCGATATACCCGTCCTCCTTGGTGATGAAGAGCTTGTCACACACCCGTGGATTTTGATCATCGTAGTGCCAGTAACTCTCCATGCCAATTCCCTCTGGTTGCTTACGACTCGATTTAGGCGTGAGTGCAGTGGCGTCTTCAGGTCTCGATGGGCCAAGGTATAACTCCAGCTCATCTGGCCGCGGCATAAGGCCAGTGGCGTCTATTCTAGAGAGTTCTTCGAAACTTTCCATGAACGACGACTTGATAGCGGCTCTTTGTTCACCGTCCGGTGTGCTGCAGATCGTCTTCGCAGCTTGCACCACCAGCCACCTTGGAAAGCATTCCCCAACTATCGGTCGGGCTTCATATTTTCTCATCTCACGATCGCGTATCCAAAGTCGCCAGAAGACCTCCATGCAGCTCTGCTGCTTCTTCCTGTACTTGTCTGGCATGGATGACAAAATCCTGATCCAGCCCGGACACTTGCCGCTTTGGAGGAACTCAGCCATAGACTCGCCAACGAGTGCTACGTGATCAATCGGTGCGTTCTTGACGCCGAACTTCCGCTTATCAACAGCCCAACGAACGTTGACTCCATTTTTCCATAGATGTCCAGCAGTATGGCCAGCCGCGTGCGTTGCTGTGAAATCTGCTGTGTAGTAATCTTTCGCGCTGTAGTCCGGGCACCATGATGGCAGATCAGGAATCTTCTCAGACTTTTCTCTTGGAGTGTGCAAGCTGAACGGCATTGTACCCGACTCCGCCAGCGTCATTGCAAAGATCTCTGGATATAGTTTTGCGGCATCCAATCGATAATCCGGCATACCGGTGGTGTCGATTGATGAACACATTCCCAGAAGCGCATAGATCTTGTCCCTAGGATCGCCAGCGTCAAATGCCTTGGAGAACATGATCATGTTGAAGTAGTTGTAAGGAAGGCCCATGCCTATTCGCTCGTTGCTCTGCTGGATGTGGCCGACTGCATGCATGTTCTCCCTGATACGAGTAACCTTTGCTTCGTCCGCTGGTAAGTGAAGGTCATGGTGGTCGAAGACCCGATGTAGATATTGTTCGACCCACCAACTGTGCCCATAGCATTCTGCGAAATGATCAATGTGCTTGTACTTGATGAACTCGTCACCAAAATAAATCTTTGCTGTGCCGCCAAACGCAATTTCTTGGACAACCCATATCCTTCCAAACCATGCTCTAGTGAACAAGTCTCCAAGGGCTATCCAAGCTTTCCTACTAGTCGCACCAGTCTTGAGAAAAACGTTTGTATTCTCTAGATCTTCTGGGTTCTTGGGCTGATACTCATGGAGGTCGCGGATATCGTGTTTCTTGAGAGCCCACAGCAGTCGCATTGCATAATGGATGTGGTCATCCGGCTTACCCAGCCAGATGAACACTTCCCGAGCACAATTATAGATCCAGGTCATCATTTTGACTTGTGAAGCTCGTTCGTCCAGATCCTCTTGGTTGATGCATACGGCATCTATCCAGATCGGTGTGGTTTCATGCGGAAAGCTTCCAAGTGCCTTTGCAGTTTTTAAAAAGTCGAGCAGATTGCGAGTCACCTGGACTGTATGCCCATTGCACACTATCTCACAATCGCGATCCGCGGTATATGTAGGGCTGCCATCTTCTTGAAAGCCGCCGTATGGATCGCCCCACGTGTATGAAAGCGCCACGAAACCTCTCGCGCGTATCGCATCCAGATGAACGGTCTCTAAGCAGCAATTGATTTTGTCTGGATCGTCGTCGACGGGAGAGTTAAGATGCAAGACTCTCAGCATTTTCTCCCCCAAAGGTTCGTACAATGGTTTCTGGGCCGCAGTTGCATCTCGGCCCTCTGCTTCCTGGTGCGACTCGCATACCGGGCATCCAGTCGTTTGGTTTTGTGTTGATGACGTTGTCCCAACGGTGGAGGCTTCAATGTCAGATACTGCTATCGCTGAAGTATCGGCAGGCTTTCCACTACATGTTGTTAGCAAGAATATTAGTCCTATACTTAGAATTGATAGCAGGCTCAGAGAGGCGATCAGGACGAACGGTACAGTAAAAGCCGTAATCGAGCATCGAGTAGAATATATCACTTACACTTTGGGCTTCGAGCGGACCCATTCTTTGAAACGTTTTACTTTTGAGAAGGTCATCTCAAAGATCCTCGAAGGATCACAGACGGACGGATGGATCTGTTTGAGGCGCAAGAATAGATTTTCTGGGCCTCTTCAACGTCGTCACCAGACCTTAGGGAGGGTTTTGTGAGCTGCCGATGCTGCAGCTCCTCTACAAGGCCTACTCGCAAGCTCTGGTGGGGTGCCAAGCCCGATGGCTTGTTTGGGTCGCACTGCTTGTCCTTTCCAGTTCCAATGCATCAGTCCTTCTCAGCTGAAATAAGCCCCTCGCTAGACGATTTCATGGCATTCTCCTCATATTTACGTGCTTCGAACCAGATTCTGGTACTTTTGGGCGATCACCGGAAACTGCGCAACATGATTGGTGGCGAGATATGACCATACTCAAGCCTTTGAGGGCTATGAGAAGACATGAATAAAACGGTATGAGACTCTCCAGAGGTCGAAATAGCATCAGCTTTCATCCTAAACCCACTCTCTATTGCTCGTCTGGTGGTAGCACCAGCGCCACCCCCAACGCCGCATAAACCGCCTGAACGTATGCTTTGGTCCGGTTACCGCCCATCATTGTCCCGTCCATTCTATTCATCATGTACGTCACCGTCAGCTTTCGCTCTAAATCCATAATCACAACACTTCCACCCCAGCCGCCCCATGTGCAAATCCGACCCTCGGGCAACCACTCCATGATCGTTCCCTTTCCTGTCAACGCAAAGCCCATGCCCCATCTGATAGTCCTGCCGATAACGAGGTCGCGTCCATGTTGCTGCTCTTGAAAGATGAGGTCGATGGTCGCAGGCGAGAGGAGTTCCCGGCCGCCGTTGGTGCCTCCGAGCGAAACTGTCGACATAATGCGTCCGACTCCCGCGGCGTTGGAATGTCCGTTTGTCGCTGCGAGTTCCGCGGACCGCCAGAAGGGCTTGTTTGCTTCGGTTGCGGGCATGGACGGGTTTGCCATTGTACTGGAAGGATCGGTGTAGTCAAGCTCCGTGTCCGTGTCCGGCAGGTGCGAGGGAGGCGGCGAGCTGAGCATAGCAACACGACTCAAGTCCGTCTCCTTGACGCCGTACTGGAAGTCTGCGCCTAGCGGCTGTGCGAGCTCGTCCTGGACAAATTGCCTAAAGGGCTTGCCTGTGACACGGGACAAGAGGGCGCTGATCAGATGGCCCATGGTCAGGCTGTGATATCCAGACGCACTGCCTGGCTTGAACATCGGCGCCTGTTCCTCAAGCATCTTGACTGACTTGTCGAAATCGCAGACATCATATGTTGAGACCTTTTGCGCCCAGCCGCAGAGGCCAGATGCATGACTGAGGAGATGCCGCACTTCAACGTCTTCTTTTCCGTTCACGGCGAACTCGGGCCAGTACTTCGCGACCTTTTCGGACGGTTCCAGGAGGCCTCTTTCGATACAAAGAAGCACCGCGAGACTGGTAATAGTTTTTGAAACTGACCAGACGTTGACGATGGTGTCTTCCTGCCATTCTTGCGTGCGCGTCTCATCCGTATACCCACCCCAGATATTAACGACGTCCTTGCCATCAAGATTGACGAAGATGGAAGCGCCGATATCCTTGTCCTCTGCGATACTTGCCTGCAGCAGCGCTGGCACCGCTTTGAAGCGGTCGTCATAGGACCCGTGTACGCTTGCCATTGTGTGAAATGCGTTCTGGTGTCAAATCTTTCCAATAGCTGAATGCCAGCTGGACTCGTCACTGTCACGGCTTATATTAGTTATCAAGACATGCTATTTGACCGAAGGTCCGATTATCTCGGGGAAATAAACTTTATGTACGAAACAATTGTACGATACTGGACCATTCGGCAAGCGGACAGCCTCGCAATCGCTGGATGCGATGCGCTAATGCTAGATCCTCACTTGTGGTAGAAGACGACATGGCAGAATTTCGAACGTTGTCGGCAGGAAGAGCATCGCAAGTTCGTCGGTGCTTACCAAGCTGTGCAATAGTGATACTGCGCTAGTCTCCAGAGTGCAACTTCTTCCGTGTGGGAAGGTTTATTCGGGAGAGCCATTGTTCGTATTAGTAAACAAATAAATGGAGATCGTGAGAATAAAATGGCAGGCATCAAAGGACACCTAGAGCTTGAGGAGTCGGAAAGGGCTTAAGGCGTCGGAAAAGGCTTAGCAGCACGGACCAACTTGCGCACCGCGTTGGCTGTTTGCCAAGCCTATCCATCGCGACTGTAACCGTGAGGAAACTACCAACCAACCAACGCCATGAAATGAATGATCATCAAACTCCCTCATATCTAAACGGATCAATATCCGATAAATCCTAGGATTCGCAAACTTCACGCACCTATGCTGTAGCAAGCAGGTGTCGAAGGCAACCGGACTCTCCAAAGGCCACTGTGTGCATACAAGCTTTTCTCTTGATAGATTTCCAGCTGTATCAGGCACATGGAACATGGTTCCATAATGAACGACGCTCAGCAAACACATGATCCTCCGGCAGTACCAACGATGACGAAGCAAAGAAGACTCAATCGGTCCTGCGTACTATGTCATCGACGGAAAATTCGTTGTGATAAGAAGTCACCATGCAAGAATTGCAGCCGCGCCGACGTGTTGTGTTACTATCCGTCGGAGGAACAAAATGTTCGCCGACCACACAAAACGACAATTTCTGACGTGTCGGCACGACTCGCGCGGCTAGAAAGAACCATCGTTGCCTTTTCCAATAGTCCTACACAAAATCAAGACGTTGTTCCAATTGAACAGCCCGTCACCGACGACTTAAACTCCATAGATCCTA